>CAHIKZ030001835.1:2130000-2230000 GCA_903632075.3 Acanthosepion pharaonis | reverse complement strand
GGGCTAATAAAATAAAAAAAATAGCTCTATCTCAAACCAAGTTAATAAAAGATTACTTCTTCAACTAGATATTAAGATTTGAAAATTCCTCTGAACTGTACACAAAACAAATTCAAAGTTGTGTAAAATTAATAAGATAGCAGAAGATATCTGAGAAGGTTGTTGTCTATAATGTACCAATCAACCATCTACAATCCTTTTGTTATAGACAAGTGTATGGTTGCAAGAAAGAAATACGACAACAGCAGAAATAGATTTATGTGATTTATTTCAATAGGAATGTGTGGGTTTGGGACAGCTACCTTGTGGTATAGTTCATAAGCCGGCTGCCGATCTGGGTTAATCTCTCATAGTAGTTCACACTGGTTGGCGTGGCACTCCTCCTGCTGACTGCTGCCAACTGCTCAGCCTGACCGTGACAGGTCTCTTCCCTGGCCTCCTGTTGTACTTCCCCGTGTGACCCCTTTTATGGCATTTTTTATGGTTTAACAGGCTGGTAAAATGACGCGAGTATAATTAGGAGGGAAGCATTTTTATTGGTTGAAAAATCTTTAACATATTTTTATTTTTCGACCCGAACTTCGTCGTCGGGCTTATCGTGAACGACGATAATGGTCATTTTGTGATGGGGCCTTGACCCGTTCACATCCGACTCTCGCTCTTAAGTATGTTAGTTTATTTGCCTGCAAATCAGCTGAGATATGTCTTATTTTATAAAACTTTTTTCCTTTCATAATGTTTCAAGGTTAGCAGTTGACAGTCTAATATAAAATGTGCACTCTTCATCAAGAAAGTTTAACAAAGTTTCAAAATTTTATACTCAGTCTCCTCACAAATAGTAATTTCTATTTGCAAAATATCAAGTATCAGTGGCACTTGGTAAATCAATTGGAGCATTTATAAATGGATGGATTACATTTCAAATAATAAGTTAAAGAAATGAAAAAAAAAAAAAAAAAAAAAAAAAACTCTTGTTTTATTAATGAACACTTCATTCTTTTTGTCTTTCCATTGTCTTATTCCTGTGTTTTCCATCAGTGGAGGGAAATTTAAACATCTGCATTATCAAAGAGATTTATATTTAAACTTGGGACATTTATGCAGGACTTATGTCAAATAAAACATATCTCCTTTGAAAATTTTAGGGGAATCATTCAGAAGGCAAATTCACATTAGAAAAACTACCCTCCCAGCATAAAAACTCCATTTCTATCGTATGTTATAAAAAATTTAAGTAAGGAAAAAAGATTAACCTAAAATAATTGTTAATATTAAGTTTAAGCATTTTGCAGTTGGTAATAAGAAACAATTTCTGGCCTTAAAAAGAACTTTCCGGAAAATCAAAACCAAAATTACACAAAACCAAATCATGACAGAAGAAAACAAAAATACAAAAATTATGAAATTATGGAAAAAAGGAAGAAAAAAGGATAAAAGAAAAAAAAGGGAAAAAAAAGGGGAAGAACAAAAAACTTGGATGTTACCAAAACAAGAACATCACAAGAGTTGGGAGCTAGAGCATCAGATTATTCTGCCCAAAAGATATTTATAACAGATGAAGCAAATTTATATGCAAAACAAGAGAAAAATCTATCAGAATAAGGAAAGAAGTCAGTTACATCACAAAAAAAAAATATAAATAAATAGGCCATAGAATCTCAACAGATGAGATTAAATTTAGTCCTTCAGATGAAGACAACATACATTAAAAGTAAGAGATTAAAAAAAAAAAAAAAAAAAAAAAAAAAAAAAAAAAAACTATCTAAAATTTTAAATATGAACTATTATTATACAGTAACTGTTTCAGACAAATTTCTTCATCTTTACAATAGAAATAAAAGTATCAAAAACTTACCTCAATAGAAAAATCTCTATCCACACTGTAACGTGTCCGTAAGTATTTTCTGAAAAAAAATAAAATAAATGTTTAATATTAATATTGTAACATGTCCGGTTTGAATATTTTTATAAAACCATAACAAAATTGGTTTTATCTAAAATATTTAAAAAATCCTTAAGTTTTTAATATGATTTAAATAGTAGTTGGTTATTCTTATTACAATGTATTTAGTTTTTTCTTTTATTTCTACAACACTGAATATGGTTTAATACAAGAGTTGGTAATCTATCACTTTGGATTCCAGGTTGATGTGGGACATTTTGTCTCAAGTTGATTCTTATAACAGTGCTCCCAAATTTATTGTAGAGAATCTAACAGGAAAATTTGGTGTGACTCAGTGAATAAGATTTGAAGATTTGTTTCAATATAAACATACAAAATTATTTTAGAAAATGTATCATTTTTTAAAAACCTACTATTTAAATTCTTATTTAATTGCTAAGTTATTTACATTACTTACATTTAAACTATTGTTCTCATCACAGTGTTTCAACTGTTGTATCCTCCAACCTTCTTCAGGTTTGTTAATCTGAGTAACCTACAGGGAATTTCTAATTGAAATAATCTTCACTTAAGTCTGCACAATACAGCCTAGTGATTGAACACACAATTTACAAAAAAAAAAAAAAAAAAAAAAAAAACAAAAACAAAAAAAACAAAAAAACAAAAAACAAAAAACAACTTTAATCCACTACAAAGATTTGACTTCACATCTTTTATTTTTTTGTCTTACCATGACAAATCATTACCAATAATGTCCAAAAGATTTTCATTGATAAATGTTGCTCAAATAAAATATAGAGCTATATTCCTTTCTTTGGCTATTTAGGATATTTCAAAAAACCTGACAACTATGTTGGGTACTTTAAAAGCACATGACAAATTCATGAAATCAGTCTTCATTTCAATTATTCTACCTTCAGTCTAATATTTCAGAAGAAAGAAAAAATAAAATTATTTGAAAGCAATATATTTCTTTTATATTATATGACCAGATAAATATCCAATACTGTAATAGGCATTTGGTAGGAAATGACATGAATAAAAATGGTCTATTTCATCTTTTTATAGGATTTTAAATCTTCCCCAATACTGCTCTCCATCACATAGATTATTGTTAATTCTTTGGTAAATGATATCTTATTTAGTAAATATAGCTTCCACTAAAATTCTTTTTCAAAAATATCTATAGATTCCTTACTGACATCTTGCAGACCACTTCAACTAATCAATATTAGAGTTACATATCAATCTGATTATATTCAGTAGTAGGGGGAAAATAATAACAAGACAATTTCATTTCAAAGTAGAAATATTTCTAAACTCACAAGAGAAAACTTGCCAAATTTTCTTTTATTCAAAAGAAATAAAAAAAAAAATCCTATATTTGGGATAGTCTCAGAAGGAGGGTTGTTCTATCAATCATTTAAAACAAGGATTTGAATACATTTAGTTGCATGACTTAAACATTAACTGTCATAAATTAAAAAAAAATATTTGATACTTTTCCAGTATTGAAATTGGTGAAGAGCATCTTGGCAAAATACTGAAATCGATTCATTTATTCTATACTCATTTACAAAAATTAACAATTCTCTGGCGAATTTTTCCGTCATAAATTATTACATCATGTCAATTCAAGAAGTAATTATGCTAATTCTATCTAGAGCAGCTGCAGCTCAACTTAGACAAGAAAATTCTTGGTTGAAACAGATAAAGAACTAAAAAGAAAATTATCTTATTATAATTCTACTTATCCCTTCTTTAGTTCCTTAGCAGGTATGTATGTTACGCCTAGCCAATACCTCATAAATTGTTATGATGTTGATTTGGGGTTAGTAGAGACAAACGCCAAATAACACGTAACCTTAAAAAGAGTTTTAATAGGTTGGTAAAAAGGTACAGAAATCGCCTGAGTAGTCAATAACTAGCTCAGCTAAGAACTTCTGTCTTCTCCATGTCAACTGACATGCCACTATTTAAAGTCTTTGTTCACAGACGCAGACAAGTTCATCTTCAAGAGGGGTGGTAGGTTTCCGACACAACATAAATAATGAACTATTCCATTTTGATCTTCAGTGGAAAGACAGATGCTACTTGGTTTCAGTCAGAAAATGACAGATAGAAGAGGTGATAACATGTGTTTAGCATCTGTTTAATGAGAATATTTAAAAATCAACAACTTTTCCATTTCACTGAAACAATGACCAGCATTCATATTTATGATTGTTACTGCAATATTTTGTTAAAGCTGTTAAGCTCAAATATTTAATGATGTGATAATAAAATATCAGTAGAAATTTCCCTGTCATAAAACTCTCCATGATCTTATTCAACCATTAACTTAAGATTTTTCAGAAAAATCCAAATAGGAAAAATCTGAAATTTTCACAGGTATTTCTAGAAAGAAAACAAACACAGACAAGCTCTGTTTTGAACATTTGCCAGTGTTCAGACTGGAAATTTTTCCATTGCCCAATCCTAGACTCAAATTGTGAACTTCTCTAGCATGTTTCTCTAGCAAAACTGAGCAATCCACTTGCTGAGCTTTGCAATACTGTCCTCTTGGTAATTTTGACTATGCAGTAGCTATTGATATTTTGCTTCAATTCTCTATTAAACAAGACCTCTTTCGGTTACCAGCATGCTGATTGAGACTCACTCTGTGATTTTCTCCATGACACCCTTTAGACTGACATCTTTAAACTCCCAATTGAAAATTGTGCCACTGAGGTTTCTTCTTGGATCAAAGCCAGCATGGACACTTTCATCCCTTCTTGGAAATACTTGGTGAAATCTCAATCCTCTCTTTGGTTCACACTGGCAGGCTCAACTGCTAAAGTATACAGGAACCACAATTTTCAGCTATAACAGTGTGACTTCTCTTGTCACAGCTTGCAATAAATGTTAGTGTTGTGTTGTATAGATTAGCACTAATCAGCCGCTAAGCTCGTTTTACCGCTTCGTTATTCTCAGTGACACTTATATAAGTGTTCACTTGTGCTTATGCAAATTATGCATACTAATTTGCTAGTATCACCACATCTCCCTGAAATGTAAGGGTTTTATTCCTCTTGTAGATCTTGTACTACTCATTATTTTCATCACTTTGCTCTACTTCTCTCTCTCCTGTATTTCTTTCCCTGAGAGACCTAGATCTGTCCCACGCTAGGCTGTAGTCATGTGTTTTCTTGCATTATCTGGTCTTCGTCCAAACTTTCAGACTCATTCTGGCCCTCTTCATCCTGCATTATCTCGTCTTCTGAAGTTTCCTCCTGTAATGGTTGTTCTACCAACTTGTTATCAGACGGAATTGAAGACATTTCTTCATCGTTTTGCTCTTCCTCTTCACCTTGGGTCCTTATTTGGTCTGCATGGGCTAATACACTATTGCCGTTTTCTCCATTTATTATAGCTGTATTGTGGCCTTTTTGCATGATAAATTCTGCCCTTTCCAGATCTGCATCTTTGTTCTTTTTGTACCACATTTTTTCATTTGTAGAATATGACATCATTAGCGGAGCTCTAATCTGTCTTCCCATTAAAGCTGATGGGCTTTCTAGTCTTCCCGCATCTGGTATCGTACGATAACTTAAAAGCAGCCTCGGTAGAAAAACTTCTACTTTTTCTTTTTGCCGAGAGCATGCTTTTAGTCCCTTTTTTTTTTTTACAGTCTGCACCATTCTTGCTGATAATCCATTTGATTGAGGGTGATATGGAGGTGTCTTATATGGTTTACACCCTATTTTTTCTAACCATACATTAAGTTCATCACAAAATTCTGGTGCATTATCAGATACCAAGGTTTTTGGTACGCCATTTCTGGAAAATATGACTTAGAATCTGCTTTATCGTAGAACTTTTCTTGTTTGTAACCTGGATTATTTCAGGCCAACCTGAAAAAGAGTCTACTAGTATTAATAAGAGTCCCACTGCATTAATGTATGCACACGACTCCACGGCTCCACTTCTTTGGGCCACGAATGTAATTTGGTTTGTGTAAAGTTTCTTAATTCTTTACATTTTTTGCACCTTTTTACATATTCCTCGACATCTCTTGAATATGCTGGCCACCAAGCTTCTAATTTTATCCTACTCCACAGTGTATATCATCATGTACACTTTCTATTATCGGTTTTCTTTGTGTTTCTGGGGGAACTACCAGGTCCCCATTACAAATCACTCCATGTTCTATTGTTAATTTGTGTCTTATTTCTTTATAGGGTCTTTCCTTGGGTTAAATATAAACTAATGGTCTATGATCACTTCTGAACAGAAATTTTTTTCCAATTAAAAATTGTCGGGCTCTACTAGCTGTCCACACGATAGCCAATGCTTATTTCTCTATGTTCAAGTAATTGAATTCAGTGTTCGTTAATCTTCGATAAATACATGTCCTTCTTGTGATAATATTCCCGATATCGAATGTTCACTTCCATCTGTAGTGAGTGTTATGTCCTTTTTTGGATCATTTTCACTACAGGTTTCTTTGACTATTTCTTTTAATCTTTCAAAAGCTTTTTGCTGTTCGTTTGACCACAAATTCCACTCATTTTTCTTAAATTTGTAAACGGTTCTGTCAAGTCCGTGTATTTTGGTAAGTATCGCCTGTAAAAATTTACAAATCCCAAAAAAGACTCCATTTCTTTTTTATTTGTAGGTGTAGCTACTTTTAGTATTTTTTTCTATCAAGGCTTGGTCTGGTGATATACCTTCTTTTGAAATGGAATAACCTAAAAAAGATATTTTGTTAGAATTGCTTATGCATTTTTTCTGTCATTTCAGCATTTCTTAATCTATTCAAGACTAAGTCAGTTTTCTCTTTTAATTCCTTTTCATTAGTAGCTCCTATGCACATGTCGTCTTCATAACAAATCATATTTTGTACATTTCCTAAAACCTGTTCAATGGCCCTTTGAAATATGGCGCTTGCGGTTTTTATTCCATATGGCATCCTTTTCCATCTTAGTAACCCTATTGGCGTATTTATCGTGGTTACTTCTTTAAAGTTCTCGTCTATTGGTATTTGGTGGTATGCCGTTTCTAAATCTATTTTTGAAAAAACGGTCATCCCTGCCAGTGCATGTAATGCAAGTTCAACATTGGGTATGGGATACGAATCCGAGCATATCTTGTGATTTACTCCTATTTTGTAATCTCCACAAATATGTAAATCACCATCTGTTTTCCTCAACACTACAATGGGTGATGCCCACTTGCTACCTCCAGGCGGAACATGTTCAAGAAGCTCTTGTTCTACTAATTTACATAGTTTTGCCACTACTAATGGCAATAAATGTACTGGTAATTTTCGTGCCTCATAATAAGAGGGGGAAACATTTTCTTTTAAACTTGCTTTATAGTTTAACTTTCCAGTTTTTTCCATTTTTATTTCATTAATTAACTTGGTAGAATTTATGTTAAGCACGTCGTTTCTAATAAGTCCGTGGTTCTTTTCGCAACTTGTAACAACTATAGGTATTACTTCAAATTTGTCTCAACTCTAAAGAACCTTCAAAGTATCTTAATGTTTTTATAACCAACCAATCAAATTGGCAAAGTTGTAAACTGCTCTTTCGTAAAGGTGGCTTACCAATGCGTTCCCCAAAATTTTTTGGTATCAGTGTTACTTCACTTCCAGTATCCATTTGCATATCTAAATTGCAGTTATTAATTTTGACCTTTACTATAATGTCTTATGTTCAATTTTTTTTATACTCTTATTTTTTAATGTAAAAGCTTCCCTATTGGTGTCGTTTTCTTCAATTATTTCAACGTTTTTCTTTTTTAATTTATACACTGCTTGAAAGTGGTTCTTTTTTAAGCAATTATTACAAGTTTTTCCAAATGCTGGACACTTTTCCTTTTTTATTTCGTGTTCACATCCACAATACGAACACTTTTTTATCTTCTTTAACATGTACGTATCAGCGAATATTTGTTCCCTGGGTTGACTTTTATAATGGTTGTATGTCTGTATTAGTTCTTGTTGCTGCATAAAGTCAATACATGTATTTAAAGACATATTTCCTATTTGTAATTGTTCCATTATTTTATATCGGTGTGACGCATTGGACATACCTTCAATTAGTCTTAATTGAATCAAGTCCTCTTCAATAGTCTGTTCGTCTTGTCCAAGTTTTTCAAATTCACAATATCTACTTGCATTTCGTAGATGGTGTAGATATTTTATAATTGGTTCGTCAATTTCTTGTTTCATCGACATGAATTTTGTTCTTTCTACCACTACCAGCCTTTTCTTGGGTCTCATATTTCTTCTTATAATCTGATTTATTTTTTTGAAAGTCAGGTCTTCCAAATTTGAGGGATATGCCTTGGTGGAGACTTTCATTATCGCCTTGCATCCAGCTATAGCCAAAAATAAATCTGATTTCATTTTCGCCTCCCTTTTCCTTGTTGTCTCGCAGTGGCAGAGAAACAATGAATCCATGTAACCATGAAATCTGGATCTTCCAGAAACAATTGATATCCTATCGGTGACGCCATTGTTGTGGTGTAGAGGTTAGCACTAATCAGCCGCTAAGCTCGTTTTACTGCTTCATTATTCTCAGTGACCACTTATATGAGTGTTCACTTGTGCTTATGCAAATTATGCATACTAATTTTCTAGTATCACCACAGTTAGATCTTAAATGAGCAAAATCCGTTTGCCGAAAGAATAAGGCACTGTATAGCCTCTGACAACTTTGGCTCCCGCAATTACTGGAAATTTTGTAATAGGGCATTAAATAAGTGTAAGTTCTCCTCCTCTATTCAACCTATATGAAGTGTTATCATCCCCCGCTGATAAAGCTGAATTCTCAAGCTCCAAAATTGATTCATTCAGAATATCCCTGCCTAACTTCCCTCTTAGAACTGAGAATGTTGAGTGCATATAACCTCTTCCATGCTTTCTGCTATTATCTCTAACCTAGATCCCCACAAAGCATGTGGACCTGATGATATTCTTGTAATAGTCATTAAGAAGTGTGCTACCAAACTGGCTCCTGTTCTCTCTAAACAGTATAATAAATCCATCACTGCCTCCTGCAAGACATTATTTGATGTTCCAGTTTTTAAGAACTCTGGTGAATTGTCTGACCCGTTCAACTATCAGCCTATTAGCCTTCTGCCTCTTTTTGGGAAACTCCTGAAAGTCCTAATCAATGCTGAATTGGTTCATCTCTCATCGCAGGCCATTTTCTCAGACAAGCAATATAGCTTTCATTTTTCCAGGTCAACTGCTGATGTACTGACAATAATTGCAGAAAGAGTATCATGCTCTAGATAAAAACAGTGAAGCCTGGGCTGTAGCATTGGACATCTCAAAAACCTTTGAAAGGGTCTGTCATTCAGGTCTTCTACACAAGCTGAAAGTTATGCATCTTCAGACACTTTTTTCAACTGATCCAGTCTTTCCTATCAAATCATGAAATGAAAGTTATCCTGATCTGCCACTTGTCTAGATCCTTTTGTACTAACACAGGTGTTACAAACAGGACTCCATCCTTGGTCCTACTAAGTTTTTAATTTTCATTAATGACCTTTCTGATGAAATTAACTCTCGACTTGGTATTTACGCTGAGGCAGCAACAACTTACTCTTGCCTTGATAGTAAGGCTTGTTAGTCCAATAAAGTTAAAATAGCAGTTAAGATCCAAAACAACCATCATTAACTGAGGCAATAGATGGCTTGTTAATTTTAACACCTCAAAATTAAACTTCTCTCCATTAATCATCAAGAGACCCCTCGTTGCCTTCCATCAGCATGGCTAATGCTAACCTCCAGGAAAGTGATTTATTTGCCTTATCAGGCTCATGTCCTCTGCTGATATGAAATGAAAAGACTATATTGAATCCATTGCTAGGTCAGCTGCTAAGAAAGTTCACTATGCTGGGTGAGACAATTTTTCTCTCCAGAATCTATCTTACATATCTATAACCCCATGCTTAGAATATTGCTGACACATATGGTCTGGTGCCCCAGCTGTTCACCTTAAGCTCCTTGATAAGATCCAAAGAAGGACCGGCAATATTACTGGTCCTGATCTGGTGGCTCAGCTCCAGTCATTTTCCCACCACTGTAAGGCTGCCTCTGTGCCTTTTCTATAAATAATTTCATGGTAATTGTTCGGATGAGCTTTTCACTATGGTACCTCAGGTTTTTAAATTTAAACACAGCACTAGACAGGCATTAAGATCTCATCAATTTACAGTTAAGCTGGTTAGATATAGCCATAAATTCTATGCTAAAAGTTTCTTCTCTCACACTTCTTGTTTGTTTTCAGCCAACTTTAATCTGTAAAACTTTAAATGCAATGTCAATTGTTATCTATCGTCTTCTCTTTCTGCTCATTCATCATTGTTTCTGTTCCTAATTCTCCCCCCCCTTGTGTTTTAGTGGCATTATGGATTTGCTTGGGGTGATACTAATAAAAAAAATAAAAAATTCCAGATCTGCAAAAATATGAAAAATATTCTGTGCTGCTTTTTTCTAAAAGAACTGAATGTTATGAAAATTTTTAAATGTTTCATTACAACCAAAATAAAAGCTTGTTCAAGAATTCAATAGAAAAACTATTCCATTAAGCAACTATATACCAGGAATAATAAACATGGAAAATAACAAAAAAACTTGACTGAAGTAAGATCAGCAGGATCCAATGAATTCTTAGTACATGTACTGTCTTACAAGTATAGTACCTTTATTGTTAGGGGTAAAGAAAATGGTCATCTAGTACAATGTAAAAAAAAAAAAAAATAAAAAAAAAAAAAAAAAAAAGAAAAAAATCATTATATAAATAAAATGTATGTGATCCATTATGATTACTTAAACTACTGAATTCCATATGATGAAATAATGTCTTACACAAATTAATATAAATTACATGGATTTTTCTAAAGAAAAATTAAAAAGCATGAGAAACATTTTAAACTATAGGACTGCTGAGCATTTTTCTTATCAGATTTTTAGAAAGTTTCATAACTTTAAAAGAGTTCATCCAATGCAATGCCTACATCCCTGTTAGTAATAGTAGTGGTGGCCAAACACTAAGAATGAATAGAAAATATATATTTAAAAGAAAAGAGAATTTATTTATTAATCTAATTGTTTATGATCACTTTCTAGTATGAAGGATTCAAGACCAACTAAATACAGTTGAAATTTCTCACATGCAAGACATTCTTCATCTGAGCATAGCCTTGTTTTGTTGGTGTTAATGTTTGCAAGCAAAAGGCTACAAGCCAAATTATGTCCCTGTAAGAGAACACCACTGACTCCAAACTTACTTTCACTCGAATTAATGACCTTGTTAAATCAAAGTAAGTGAGAGCTAGTTCTGTTAACAGCTATTTCTTTGTTAAAAGTAGTGATCTGCAGTTGTCCAAAACATCACTCCTTTTCTTTTTTCTAGCAATTCAGTTACTGGTCAAAGAGCTGTTTGTTTTTTTCTTTAAATCCAACATTATTTCTTATCACTATAAATGTTATATTTCATGGATACACCTCTGAATAATTTCACTGTTCAAAAAAGATCAGAGATGCTTACTCAAACATGTGTACACATTAAATATGTTTGTAGTAATAAGAAACTTATATTTATGATGAATATATACCATATAAATTTCAGCTTAGCTTATAAATCACATTTTTATTAGAAATATTGACCAATTACTTATTGTGGGTTTCCTACCAAGAAGTACATGAAAACTGATTTCTTAACAGTAATTGTTCTTAATGAGTGTACAGCTATATTAGATAACAGGATTAAATATTGGATCAGTCATGAAAATAGTCAACCAACATGATAAAAAAAAAAAAAAAATATATATAGGGAGTAACGTTTAGGGTTAATATTGTAGGTAGTAAAATTATAGGTCCCTCCAAAACTGATGATAGATGCAGAGAATTATTCTGTTCTTGTAGAAGACAGTTTTTTCAGTGGTACAGGTTACAATGAAGAAGCTTTAATCTAGAGAATATTCCTGCAAGTCAATGGTCCATCACATTTTGCAAAGTTCACTTATCTAATGTGCCACTCCCCACAAAAAATCTCAATGATAGCAAATTAATACAAAAGTCCAGTGCATCTCAGATGAAAAATAATCTGCTCCTAGAACAAATTAGATCACAAAGTATTTCACTTAAAACTAAATTAAACTCAGACTAAATAGTTATAACTAAAATCTCTTGGAAACTAATTCAAAAAGACATTGATCATTTCTACTGGGTAAATTATAATTTCTTTGTTCTAACACTTTATGTAAAAATGATATAATGCCAAAAGAAAATCTGAACCCTATCACAGAAACAGAAAACTTACCTTCTTCAACCATAGTTCAGCCAAATATGAACATGACAGGAACAAGAATGCAAGAAAAGTAATTAGAAAGACAGTACATAATGATTGACATTGAATTTAAATTTTTTCCAAGAACTTATGATTACATCTAGCCACTTCAACTGTAAATCGATGAGACCTTGTTCACAATCTAGTACTGCACTTAAAGTCGGTCAACTTGATCACAGAGTCTGTTTTCAGTGGTGAACTATTTAATATAAATTATATAATTTTGAAATAGATTTTGAAGCACATCACCATGTATCTGCATCATGAAGCACTGTTTTAACTTTTTTGTGTCCATATTAACATATTTGTAATAGTTTGTGAAGCAAACTTACAGATTTTAGTGTATGGCAAAGGTCAACTTGTTCAGACTTTAGTGAACATTAATTGCTTCTGTTAATTCCTTAAAAGCATAGCTCAAATCGGAAAAGAAATCAATGTAATTGCAGAGTTTTAATTTGAATTGATAATACTCTAAGAATCTCTATCAAATGTTTAACAAAGTTTTAATCATGTTATGTATCAACTCAATTTGAGATTTCATCAAAACTCCAAATGTAATCGAATTGCAGTACAAACCAAGGAAAAGCCAATTAAATTAAATCCTCAAGGAACATTGAATGACACAAATTAACATTTTGAATTTAAGAAACAATAGTCACATAAATAGTCATTTCATTGATATTAACAGAAACAATGAAAAATTTAAACAAAATTTGTAACAAAATTTTTTAAAAGATTCTATTTAAGAATGTATTAGTTTAATAGATTGCCCTTATGAAGGAAAGCTTCAAAAAAGAGTTTACAAATTTTATAAAAGAGGTTAAGTACTTACAATTTGAATTTGTTTTAATCATTTCACCCCAAGCAATGCAATAAAGCCACTAAGATACAAGGGGGTTACTGAATATGAGTGAATATGAGAAACTGAAAACATTAAGGAGATAAAACAATAAAAGAACAGGAATTAAGAAGACAGAAGATAACAATTGGCATTGCAGCAAATTTGGATAAACATGCCCAGAATAAGAGGTAGTTTTGTTTTTTTTTTTTTTTTTTTTTTTTACCTTCACTCTTGAATTTTTACACTTTTTTGTTCTTGAAAATTTACAACAAAAATATTAAACACTATTAGATTGTTTATTTACAAGAACAATTTTATATATACAACAGTCTAAAAACTAATACAATTAGAACTAATGCAATATTTATAATTTAACAAGTTATAAAGAAATAAATCTAAAATCAATTTTTCTTTTTCATAAATTTATAAACATTTACTAAATTATAAAAATATGAACAAGCTATAAGGAAATTCTTATTTACCATTTCATAAAGTTTGAATCAATTGGCAATTAGCCAATGTTTTGCCAACCATTCCAATAAATAATATAAATAGTGTAAATAAACAAAGTGTTTATTATTTTTGTTGTCAATTTTCAAGAAGAAAGAAAATGCATAAATTCACTTTCATAAGTTTAGGTTTTATTATAATTATAATCATTGCTTTTTAAAAACAAACATTGCCGAAAAATGTAGGTAGCTAAAAAACAGTGTTAGGGGGACAAAACCCGTCCTTTTGACAGTGTCTTATTGCAGGCAGCTTTATTCATGTTTGTTGGCATTGCATTTAAATGTTTGAAGATCAAACTTGACTGGAAAGCAAGAAGCTGGAAGAGAGTTCAACAAGCACAAAGTATACAAGAAGAACATAGAACTTACAATTACATCTAACTATTTCAACTTTAAAAAGATGAGACCTTGCCACCAATCTAATACTTTAAATTCATAAAGTCTAGGTACCAAAGAAGAAAGCTCAGAGCAATTACCAAGAAAATATTTATGCAAAAAGTACAGGGGAGCTGTTACAGCATTAGGAAAGTAAGATGCTAGGTCATGACCAATAACATTGCAGATTCTTTAATCCAGTGGTAAAACCAAACCAAATAGAGTACCAGACAATAAACTTTCTCTCAGTGATCATAAACAAAAACTATTCATATTAATTGATTTCCATTTATTTTTGTAATGAACAAATATAGAGAACCCTTCATATTCCATTAATGAGAAGTAAGCTCCACTCAAACAGCTTCTTTCTACAAACTGCTACAAGTGGATGCTTTCCCAACCACAACAATCTAGTCAACCATTACCTTTCTCCATATATCCCCATAAGCTCTGCCTCTTACAGCTCATGCAACACTCCTATAGTAACCCTTTACCTTGAGTAGCTCTTTGGTCTTGATTGGGTGAACATTAGTTAAAAAAAAAAAAAAAAAAAAATTTTAGAAGACTTTATATGAAGTCATCACATGTCAGGATTGAATTTAAGATTAGAAAAAATATAAAAATTTCTTGTTTAACAAGTCCATTCATTCATTAACAAGACTTCTATTATCATCAATTATCTCCTTACACAAGTTTCATAATACCACTTTTGTAGAAGTCTTTTAGTTTTGAGGACAAGAGTGTCAAGAAAGTGTTTTAAGAATGAATCAGTGAAGATGGTTCTACACACCCTGTAATAGGCAGTCATCAGACAAAGAAAGATTCCTCTCCTCACAGTAAGATTCACCATCTACAAGGCCCGTGGGCCACTTGAGGTAGAAGGTTACATTAAGGAGTAGATTATATGGATAGGAGGAGAAGATAATGGTTAACTCTAAACTTGAACAGGTTAAGATTTTAGTGATCAGAGGAACATCCTATTGGGAGTGTTCCACAGAGCAGTGGTTCACAGGAAGAAGCTGTTTAAGTGAATATGGGCAGTTTGCTGCTATGTGAATGGCATGTTGAGTCCTAGTCTTAAAGGTTAGACCTGGTGGAACCAAAGAATGTAGTCTCAGCACTTGTCATGGAAGTAGCAATAGAGCAATCAGAGGTTTGCTACATCCTGCCTATAAGAGAGAGGTTGGAAGGTAGAAAATAATTCATCACTCACAAGGACTCAGAGATGCTTTTAAATGCTGTAAAAACTGGAAAGTGAGGACTGGGAAGCTCCCACCTAAATATGACGAGTACTCCATTTTCAGTCTGGCTCTTATAAAAAGAGTAGACGATAGCATGAGGAATCAGGTACTTACTGTAGTGATAAAGGGAGCTGATCATTTTACCTACATCTTTAGTGATGGATTGTATATAAAAGTTTCTGGAGAATAAAAAATGTTTTTTTCTCAGCTAAGTCTTTAATCTTTTCAGATGTGATATTTGTTGAATGGGATAATGCAACATCATATCTTTGCATGTAACCAAACAAGGCCTTTTTTCCTTGGAAGTAGTGTTTAAACACTAACTTCTTGCAACAGATGTTTATTGTAATTATAACTGTCTGGAAGGAGTTCAAATTTGACTACCACAATGTAATCCAACAAAACAGAAAAATTCTCCTTAGTCTGAACCCCATTGTAAATGATGCATTAATATTCTTGCTTCCATCAAGTTATTTTCAACACCAATTTATAGTCTTGTAAAATATCCATTTTTCATTACTGGTCATTCATTTGTTCAAAAATAGCAAGATACATTCATGAGCATGCAGTGACGTGTAGATGTCTACTCTTGCTTTACATTTGGTTTTTGTCATATCATGGGTAACGCATTCTTCAAGTTTAGGCATCTTTCCAAATCGTTGCAGATGGTAAAGCATTAAATAGCTCCAGATCAGTTTGTGAGCAAGTTCTTCAACCACAACATCTGTTTCTAGTTTCAGACAAAATTTGGTCAATTCAACTGGATGACTTGTTCATGGTATATCTCTTAAAATGAAATCCTTTTTCTTAAACATTCAAACCATTTTCTGCAAAATCTCACAATGTTTCAGGTGGCTTTTGTAAAAAAAATAAAAGAAAGAAGCCTTTTTCAGGACTCTTCAGGAATCATATCTTATGTACCCTACAGACATACTCATCTTTATGAGAATCATTAATAACTCTGTGGAATTGTAGTGTGATAGCATAACTTATTTGAAATTGTCCAAATTCCTCTTGATATACATTATTGTTTAGGCATCTTTTCAGCAAAAAGATATTTTTTAATGAATCCACCCCAAACAAGGTGATAATGCCACTAAGATGCAAGGGACTAGAGGAAGTGAAAAAGAATGAAAAGACATTGCAAGAAACTGGAAATCCAGTTTTAAACAGGAAACAAGAGAAACCTCTTCACTGGTTAAAAAGTATGGTTTAGCATTCCATCTATTGCCATGAGATTTCTAACATTACAGATTAGAGGATCTGGTACTCAATGCAGAATTTATATTTGAACATAGGCTACAAACAGCTATCTTCAGTTACCATGACAAAATCAGGTAAAAAGAAAATTTTAGAAGATAGTTGCATCAAACATTTTAATGAAGATAAAAATCCAATTATGTGTTTGCCTTATACACCAGAAAAAATAAATGCCGATACTATCATATCACCTCAAACAAAAATATTCTAAGGGTTTCTGTATGAATTGCCTTTAAGTAGACATGTATGGAAACAAATATGAAATATGCATAAGCTTTCAGGAAATATAATTTACAATGGTTGAGTGTTTCGTTAAAAAAATATTCAATGAAAAATAAGTAAATAACACCCAAGGAAATATACTTCTTGCATTTCTTTTTTTGAAAATGAGATTAAAAATTTACATCCTTTCCTACAAGGATTTCATGAAACAGTTTATTACAGACAATAAGGTACAACTAATTAGGTATTTTACTTTTCATTTCTTTTTTTGAAGTTGCTGCATTCTTCAATCTTAAAAAAATAAAAAAAAATATTCTCTTGAATGCAATTTACAAAAACTAGTTAGTTGAAATTTTGATCCGATGGTTATTCATAATCAAGAAAATCTCATCTAAAATGCATCTATTATTTGAACATGTCAGTTACTATGACAAAATAACATGTCTCAGTAAATTGTGGAGAGCTATGATTGCCTATGTCCTTAAGAGACATGACACATAGAAGATGAACACACCTCAATATGTTGAACACACCTCAATATGTTGAGCCATTGATGAATGTAGAAAAAATGACAAAGTTAAAGTTTTTCATGCTTAAAGAAGCTAAACTAAAACAGTAGAAATTTACAAATTTAATGGAGAATATATTTTTTTTTTTTTTTTTATTAGCATCAGATATTTTTAACTGCGCCTGATCATGCTTAGCAAATTCTAAATTTTGGGCATTATATCATGCTTAAAATATAACCCTAATCAGATTTAGAAATTTCAGTTATTTTCTATAAGTTGTGTTAAAAAACTGATACCGTCTTCATGCTTAAAATATGTTTAATCTGTAGCTTGTTGTGCTTATCAGCTTCATGCTAATAAAAATAAAGTGTAGAAAATAGAATGAAGCAACTAATTCCGATTTAAAAAGTTCTTTGAAGAATGGAGAAAGTTAAATAGGATATCTTTGAATCCTAGCTGTTGCTGAACATAAAATCGAGTTGATTTCTCAGTACAACTGGAAAGCTTGAAATCAACTTAGTTTAAAGGAAGGCTTCATTTGCAAGAACACATAAATTTAGTTCATTTTTTTTTTCTTTCTCCTAAATGAAGAAACATTTTAGGGTTTGGACAAATACTACTTAAAGAATCTATAACAAAATAGATTTTAGAGATTACTTGATATAAATGCTGAATGCAGTTGTTCTGATGAGCTTTCCTCTTTTGCATTTTAACTTCATGAATTTAAGTACTCATGAAGTATAGTACTAGATCTCATCATTTTACAGTTGAAATTTCCAAGTGTAACCATAAGTTCCATTCTACATGCAGTCCTCACCTTGCTTTCCTATCAAGTATGATCTTCAAATATTTTAATGTAATGTCACTTATCATTTTGTTTCTCCTTGAATCCTGTTTATTGTTTTTTCTTCCTTAGAAATGTCTTATTTTCTTCTACTCTCAATAACCTCTTGTGTCTTAGGGGATTTATCATCTTGCTTGGCATGAAATGTAAAAAAAAAAAAAAAAAAAAAATAAAAAGGTATGCCAAAAGATAGTGAGAAATCTAGCATTTGTATTCAATTCAAATTACTTTAAAAATTTTTATTCAAGATAGATGCTTTAATCAATTATATTTTTTCTTAAGGTGAAGAGAAAATTGTCATTTGAATAGGATCATTAATTAGATAACATTTGAGTCAATCAACAAAGTGAAGTGTCAAAAATTTGGGCTACTGTTTTGGATTCCCAGAATTAAAAAAAATAATTTGGAAGTACCTAATTTTAAAAATTTCGGCAAAAAAAAGCATACTAAAAAGCATTAAAATCCTTGTAGTTTTGAAAGCATTAATAAAATTAAAGTTTGAACAATCACAGACCTAACAATCTGTACTCCTATCAATTGAAAGAGGGAAAAAATCCCTAGACATGGACAGAAAAATGAGAACAATTTATTTCTATAGATTAAATAAAGGGTTTAGTTTCAAATTCCATCAACAAGCACTTGAATGCTAGAGGGTACAATTCCTGAAATTTGATAACAAAGATGAGGACAATAGTCAAATAATATATATATATATATATATATATATATATATATATATATATATATATATATATATATATATATATATAAAAACACTGTTCATTCAAATATTTAAAGGCATTTGTAATCTATTATAAATATATGCTTGTCATTTTGTTTTTTGCCTCCCAACATTTTACATTACTTTTTTTATTATCCTCAAGAGAAAATGATTATGTCTGATTTCACAATGTTGTGTATGACTTGTATTAATATATATAAAAAAAAAAAAAAAAAAATTTCTTTAGTTCAACAATAATGATAAAAGCTTTGGGAGAGATGTTGGTTGCACTTTTAGTGAGGCCCACACACTGTTCCTGAAGCCGCTACAACCTTTTGTTAGTTCATATCAATTTAAAGAATCCTGTGGCACAGTTAAAATGATTACAGACGAGCATCTACAATTGGAAATCAGCTCTTGTGTTGAAATCAATGTTCAGTTATTACATTCCACCTAGCAAAGATTTGACAGTTAAAGAACCCCACCCACAGTAAAGTAAATCCCAATCCAATGTTTTACTCACAAGCAAAAGAGAATATTTCATTTGTCTAACATAAAAAAGAGAATAGATGAAAATATACAAATCTTTTGAGTAAAAGAAAAAAAAAGTTCAATTTCTTCCCATTATTTGGTAAGGTAAAGCTACATGCAATAACAACAATCGTTCTTGTGCACAAGACTTGAAATGCAAACATCAAGTGTAAATACTGCATGTCACTTTCAGTATTATGGTAGCTTCATTTTATCTTTTTAATATCTGATAGAAAAAACATATCTTAAATCAAGTTTTTAAAAAAACTATTTCTGAGAAAAATAAAATTACCATAAACTAAAAACTGAATTCAGAACTTGATCAGAAAATAAAAAATATAAACAGATTATTAAATAATATGATGCCAAGAGAAAGAATTCTATATATTATTGAATTTGAATATTACATTTTCACAAATGCCAGTCCTCTTTTTTTTTCTTTTTTTTTATAAGCAATATCATCAATTGCAAGAAGAAAATTATTTCTATAAATACTTTTGCACATGCAATTATTTCATGACAACTTTATTTTAAATATATATATATATATATATATATATATATATATATATATATATATATGGGGGGGATAGATAGATAATATGCCAATGAAAGCAATTCAAGATAAAAAAAAAAAATAATATTGATAAGGCTAATAATATTTACTGTATATTAGTAGACCATTTAATCACCAAGTGGAAGCATGATGAAAAAGATGTTAAAAATCAGAATTATCAGACAGGTTCGTGTCCTTTCTCAATGAGACAAGAAATAAAAAAAATGAGATAGGATATTATCTCCCTACCTACCATGGGGGAATTTTTTTCTGCATATATATATATATATATATATATATATATGTGTGTGTGAAATAGCACATGGTTTGAATGTTCTCTTTCTGACCATGAGACAAGTTCAAATTGTACTGTAGTTGATTTGTTCTGAAATTGTCTTCTTGATGTTGTGCAGCACTTTTGGAAAGTGTCTAAAAAAACACAGCATGTGTTGAGCCAAAACTTATGAGGGAAATTGGGTAGACAGAACTATTTGAATGCTGTCAATAGTTGTGCACGCATGAAGTTACAAGATGTCATGACCGAGGGTCTGAGTGTACTGACCTTGTTTAAGCTGTTGATCACACCAGATTATGCACTCTCCTAGAAACAAATTAAGGCCTACTCAGCATATTTGCAGTAGAAACCATAATGGGCTCTGTGGGCGTTGAACAAACACAAATGTGCCTGAACAGTTGCTTACAGCTGGGACTGTCTAACCACACTAGCAGATGGATGTTCTCAGAAACAAGCAGTCAGCATTATATATATATATATATATATATATATATATATATATATATATATTTTACACCCCCCCCTTGATTAATGTGTTTTCAATTAGTGTGCTAAAATTTTTATATATCAAAATTCTATTAGTGCATACATAATACTTGACTAGTGAGGTAAAATATTCTTCAGTTTAACCAGAGTAATTGAAAATTGATTTTTTTTTTTTTATAGTTACTGTTGTACACATTAGTTGCACTGATCGAGGGATTCCTCTCTCAAGATCATATATATATATATATATATATAAAAATGGGAGAAAATTATATCATTTTTTATATACTAGAACAATATTAGGAAAATTAATAAAGTGGAAATAATTTTTGCATTTCATCTTTTAGGACTTCATCAGGCTAAAGTGATATTTACATTGATGTAACTATACATGTACAAAGGAAGAGAACTTTTAAATTAAAATTTATTTTTTCAATATGTGTTTGGGTATATTGCCTTGCCAATTTCATTTACTTTCTTTTTATTGCTTTTGTTATTAAACATCACACATTGATAATAGATCTACCAAGAAAGATAAAATGTAAAAACCTGGGCACAAATTTACCATGGATGATCTAATGATTAAATCCCTATGATACACTTTTGTCTTAGTAAATAGCTTTCACATTTATTTAAAGTAGCAGTGTTGTTTTTTTTTCTATAGAAACAAACAAAAAGAAACTTATTGAAAGTGGCTAGACTATATACCCAAACACAAAAGCAATTAAAATTTGTCTAAAATTTCAGTATCACTTCCACTTCATGCAGAGTTACATCAATGTAAACATCACTTTAGTCCAGTGAAGTCCTAAAAGATGAAACCTGCGACATGAAAAAAACGTTTACACTTTATGACTTTTAATGACAAAGTAATTCACTAGGCTTAACTTCTATTGAGTCAATGTTTTCAAGGTTTCTGTTACTAACAATCTTGGCTTTTAATGAGACAGATTTTAAAAGAAAAATGTATTCAATCTTTGTATTTACATTTGCAACACTCCAACTTTAATGATATTATTGAGGAAGAGAGTGTTTTTTCAACAGGCTCCTATGGGAGTTTAAATTATATGAACTAATCTATTTGGTATTCATCAATAAATAAATATAGTTTGTAAGTAAGCAACATTTGAGTAACAAATGTATCATTTAGAAAATTAATATTCTAGGAAATGGCTCATTAGTCAACTCAAAAACCATGTTGCTTAAACCACTGACATTAAAGCACAAATACATTAATAATATAATA
Source organism: Acanthosepion pharaonis (assembly GCA_903632075.3). Taxonomy (NCBI): domain Eukaryota; kingdom Metazoa; phylum Mollusca; class Cephalopoda; order Sepiida; family Sepiidae; genus Acanthosepion; species Acanthosepion pharaonis. Next base: position 2,208,112 of record CAHIKZ030001835.1, on the reverse strand, counting down.
ATGGTATTGCCTGTTATTACTGGTGTGAATATTTCACTATAAATTTATTAATTATATTATACTTTGTGAAGCTACTTGTCATCAAATTTTAAGATTCTCAAATAAGGAAGAAAGAAATCTACAAAGCCATAAGTTAGAAGGTGAATAAAACTATCAATTGAATTAGTGAAAATGATCTTGTACAAAGCACCAGCCAAATAATCATAGACTATCACAGTATCACTTCAGGGTGAGTCATAGCCTTTGAGAATCAGGGAGGAGAGAAAAAATACCTAGAGTCAAAACCCAATGATAATGATGACAACAGTAAAATATCAGAGAAGTTTAAGTGTTTAAAAACATTACAGAAGTTTTATTACAATGCAATAAAGTTTGATAACAAATCCAATCCAAGTATATTCAGTTTATTTTGATGAATCTTCACTTCTACTATAAAAAATGTTACTTCATACTTGCTGGTGACTCAGGTAGACTATCACATTCCAGTTTAGCATACTAAAATTGATTGTTATAGAAATAGCTTTTTACTATATATATATATATAAAAAAAAAAAAAAAGTTCTGTCTACCCAATTTTACTCACATGTCTTGGCTCAACACATAGTATGATTTTCAGTCACTTTCCAAAAAGTTACTGTATGTTGGTATCGAAAATATCAAGGTGAGATTTGAACTTGGATCTCATGGTTGGTAATCAAAAATTCTGACCACTAAGCCATGACATACACATCTATTTGTATATTTTGACAAGATGCTATCCAAAAAAGTGTCTTGTTGGACATTCCACACATCAGTCACTTCACTAAATAAAGAAACATTTTCTACCAATTTTCCTTGTTTTATGTCTCTACAAAATTTAGGTAGCATCTCATCCATCTGACAAATTACATGAAAATTCCCAGCGATAGAAAGAAAAACTTATTTTATTGAAAGATTAACAGACATTGTCATAACAGAGAAAGTATTCTAGAATTCTTTTGATTTCTTATTTGTTAAAAAGAATCCCAAGTTTATGCATGCTGTCTTGAAGTAAAAAAGCACAAGTGATAAAACTAATTGATTCTAAGGTGAAAGTATTATTTACTTGAAAAGATTTAATCATACTCAACAGAATGATAGCTTTCAGCAAGGGGAAGTCAATTCTATATATCTCATAGCACTTTAAACATGTCTCTGCAGCTGAAATAATATCAGCAAGTACAATGATGATTTGAAACCAGCATATAGAATAAAATAGACAATAAATATTCAGAAGTAACTATTTTTCCATTATGCTTATTGCCAGTGTTATCTCTTCAAGTAAATGAAGCATGTTGGTCTTAGTAAGGAACATCTTTCTTCAAACCCTGTGGTCTGGCACTGCAGTATCACAAAGAACTGTACAGAAACCACATCACTTGAGGACTCAACAGCAACTAAAATGGATATTACATGTAAAAAGAAAGAATAATAATATAGTCAAGATGTTACTGTTCCACACCTTTTGAAACAAAAAGGTTAGGAATGCAGCATCCATCAATACCTAAAAGAGTTACTGGACTTGAGAAACCATTTTTCATGAAAAATGGTTTTAAAAAGAAAGATTTTATGTTTCAATGGATAATAGTATTGGCTGCTTGGTCAAGGAATGACAAATGTTTCCTTATCAGGAAATGGCTAATATTACCATTAGAGGTTATGAAAACAGATACTACACTTTGATCCCAGCCCAAATACTAGGGAATGAAGAAAAATAGCACTTGCTGTTCGATTAATGAATGTCAAACGTTTCCTTATAAGGAAACAGCTAATATTATCCTCCAAATTATTTTATATAAAAGTTAAAAAAAAAATCAAACTTAACTAGGTTAAGTTATTATCTAAGTAATTAAATGAAGAAAATATATAACAAACAGAAAGAAAACCACAAAAAAAAAAAAAAAAAAAAAAATCACCATCATGCATTTTAATGTTACTTTATTAACTCAAACTCGCTTATAATTCATATTTTCTAGCCTACCTTTCAAAACCAGTCACCACATGATAAAAACCATTTACTAGTGCTTTATCAAATATTTGTTAACCCAAGACAAGAATATATGAATACACTTGATATATTATAATAACTTTTCAGTTTACAAAATCTGCTCTCTATAAAGCCAATACACGTCTCAATGAAGGACAATCTCCATATTCCAAATCTAACATTTCACAATGTTCGGAATTCTAATCTGAATTCACCCTTGTTTTTTAATTTTTTTTTTATTTTATTTACACATTTATGAACTAGTAACTTAACAAGCTGCTAATTTAAAATTTTCCGCATGCGCAATGATTCTTGGTGTATAATACAGTCATATTTCAATAGACTGCTGAAAGTTGTAGTCTTAGTGGCTTTATCTATCATGAATGATACTCCATTGGCACAAATACTGATGAAATTGCTACAATCTAGTTGCATATTTTCTAGAGAGGATTTCATTTTATCAAATATATCTGATTCCCTTTTACTTCCATAAAATGTCCAATAAGTTCTTCAAAGATGTTAAAAATTATAATTCCTTTTATAAAAATGCTTAAATAGACTACACCACATGTCAATGGATTGATTTATTTATTTATTTTTTTTTTTTAGATAATTGTTTATCAAGTGCAAGGTCTAACAGCCATTCAAGGTAGGTTACTGTATGAGGGTGTTTAATAAATATAAAAGGAAGAGGCAAGAGCAGATCATTATTACATGTAGGAAAGTTTATAGTTGACCCTAGACTTGAGGTTAAGATTGTTTTGATTGAGGAAGCACTCTCCTAAGAGTTAGTTTCACAAAGCAGTTGCTCTCAAGAAAAGCTGTCCAAATGGAACTTTATTCTTACTAATGAAATATGAATTGAATGAGGATGATACATCCCAGTGTATGTGACAAGACAGGTTTTAGCTGTGAAGGTTTGAAATAGTGTAACTAATGTAGCTCATTAGAACAGTTGCCATGGAAATAGTGGCAGAGAAGCAAGAGGTTTGTGATGTTTCATCTGTGGAAGAGGGGGTTGTCAAGTGGAAGATAATTCATCACCACAAGGTCACGTAGACACTTTTGAATTGTCAAAGCTGGAAAGTGAGCTAAGGAAAAGTGTTATAAGCATTTGTGAGAGTCCTTTAGTACATCTCTTAATTGCTTTGACATCTACTTATTTTTGCATATTTTTTTTTTATTGCCCTCTTATAAAAACTTTGAAGACTGGCCTTAATTTTTCCCCATTTGGAAGATACTTACGTTTCTTGGCCAAAACTGAAGCAATCTCATAGAATACTTGTCACCAGACCATCACATTTTTAAAAATAAACATTTTGTCTTTTGAGTTGTTCCTTTTTCTTGATCACAGTGTTTCCATAACACAAGCTTCAGTTTTTTTCTTCTATTTCTAATGTTGTGTTTTCTTATCAATGCATGTTATATTTTCACAAACAATACAATGATTTTCCTGAAAAACTTACAATAAATAATAGTTTCATATTATTCATAGAAAACATTTACCATCGATTTTTACTTTTAACTGGATGTTTTTAAAGTACAATATTTTAGAAAAAATAGAAAACTGCAAATATCCACAAAGAATAAAAACTGTAGAATATAAGTATCAAATGTAAAGTTATTGACAATGTGTTCCTTTTGCATATGTATTATGGGTTGGCTCACCCCAGTGATAAATCCAACCACTAATCACTAGTACAAATAAAAGGAAGTACAAAGTTGAGAAAAGACAAAAGTTACCAATAAGCAAGCATTTGTTTTTCTAATGTTCCAGTAAGAAAAGTCAATTTGACAGGATAAGATTTCTCTTCTCCAATTCAAATATTCAACTCTGGATATAAAGACATCTTTTACGTGCTGTGTCCTTTCAGGATGTAGACGATCATGGCTCTCCCAAATTCCCTACCCTTTGTAGCTCTTATTTTTTTATTTTTTTTTTTTTTAATTATAGCTCCAAAGCCTTCTACCATCATCCATTTACTCAAGCTCACTAAGTTTATTATGTGTTGTTTTTCTCTGTCCTTGAATTCAATCTGTTCTGTGAGTCCCAGTTTTTCCAATCCCACTTCCTTCCTTATGTGCCCTCAAAATTTCAACGGTCTATTCCTGGTGTTAAATATAATTTTTCCTTTTTGTTTCCATTTTCTAAAACGTTATCATTTTTTGGAAGTTCAGCCTCCGATATTCTCAGCATCCTCCTGTAGAACCACATTTCCGATGCCTCAAGTATCCTCTTCATCTTTGAAGTGATCGTCCAGCATTCACTGCTATACAGAAGGACTGATATTAGTAACAGATCAGTACTCTTTTGTTTCTAACAATTTTTTTTCTGTTTCTTAATACCTTGCTTAGCTTTTGGAAGGTATCTTTTGCTATCCCAATGCATCTTTGGATTTTAATGTCACACTTTCTGTCCTCTGTTAAAACACTTCCCAGACATTTAAAGTTTTATACTTGTTTGATTTTGGAATCTCCAATTTCTAATTTGAATGTTGGGCTGTTCCTTTTACTAACAATCATGCATTCCATCTTCTTGCAGTTCATTTTTAATTCTTTCTTCACTATCTTACCAGTATAGAAAAGATATGGTTGTAGCTGCCATCATTAAATAATGTGAATATATAAATAGAAAATGAGATGATTTCCTCCTTCCTCCAAGTTAATGGTTTTAAAATAACCAATGTCAATACAGGAATGATTGTGAGATAGGAATATTGCAATTGCAACCAGTTCTATCAAACATGCACACATACTCAGCACACATAGGATATTGGCTTTTGAGTAATATAAAAATATTGATATTTAGGAGGCGAAAATGTCTATCCAGATATTTCATTTTCTAAAACAAAATTAATCCCAAGATTTTGAAAAGCATGAGTACATTTCAATCATCAGTGAAGCTGATCAATCAGAAATTATCAAGGAAGAGACACTTATCTTCATCAGAATTAAAGCAGTTAAGGCTTCAATATAATGAGAACTTTTAATGCTATTTTTTGCTATGCTCCTTCAGAATATAGACTCCTCAGCTTCTAATATCTGTAAAAAAAAAAAAAAAAAAGGCATTGTTTCCCATTGCTTTCTACAAAATTTTGTATTCAGCGTTGTCAGTCTCCTAGATTGGTTGCCAATCCTAGGATAGAGAACCCAGTTTGCCCTGCTATTTAACAGATAGATGGGTCCGTATTTTTCCTAAGGGTCATTAGCACAAAAAACACAGATTGTCTTATTCGAATTGTGAACTTGGCTTGCCAATTCCATTTTATAGTTTAATCCAGCACACATCCAGAGTTTGTAAAAGTCAACGCAAAAGAAATATTCTTTAGAGTTGCAAGTTTAAACTCTGACAAGAGAATGAATCCAAGTTGAGAGAAAAGAGATTCAGATATTGGGAGTATATGCGGGGGGGGGGTTTAAGGATTAATAAACTTAAATGTAATCCTCCATAACAAATTGGAGACAAAAATATTAACCATGGTATCTTCTATTCTTTTTCTACAATAAATCAATGCCGGGAAATGAAAGGCTCTCAAAGATAAGAACTAAAAATTAGATTTTAAAGTGTGACAGGAAGCAGGGAATGCATCTGAAGGAAGACATCATAATTTCTAAAATACCTGGAAATACAGGAAATTAAAAGAGCAAAATCAATTTGCCAGGTGAATGATTGGCTCAAATCATCAAAAATTGGACAATTTTTGCCACAAAAGAAATTGTTGCAAAATTAAAAATAGGACATTGAAATGTATAAGTTATTTGTTATTTTTCAACTGAACAAATTTCTCTTCACATCCCAGAATTTGCAACCAAATCTGAAGTAATAAATTAACCTACAGTTGCAGTGGTGTTTGGGTCTCAGAATATGACATTACAAGATCTCCAAATTTACAATCAGCAAATTTACAATCAGCAAATGAGCAATTATAGTTCTCCACAACTTCCTATCTATTATAGTTCTAAGCAATATTTGTATTAGATCTTCCAGTCCATATTCTGCCAACACATTAGGTATGCTCATTGTTTCCCTTTGCCCCATCTTGATTTCAACATGTTCTGTGAAGAACAAATTAATTTTCCAAGTCCTATTTTCTCGTTAAGTGTCCCCAAAATTTCAATTATCTCTTTCTAAGTATAATTGCCCTTAAAACTTCCTTGTTGCTCACATGTTTCATCCATGGTACTGTCAGCATCTTCTTGTAGAACCATATCTGTTACCTCAAGTTTCCACTTCATCTATAAGGAAACTGTCCAGCATTCACTTCTATACAGGAGGATTGATATTACATAGAAACAAAGAAAAGATGGCTGAATTGCTAATTATTTTTTTCTATTTAAACTATTTACATTGTTCAGACAGTTGCCCTGATCTTTGTTGCCATATTTGCAACAAATGGCAACAAAGATGAGGACAACAGTCCAAATAATATAAATAATTACAATGCCTCATCTCAGAAATATAGGCAGATAGTTTAGCATTCAGAAAGCATCTTTTGCTATTCAATGTGTCTTTGGGTTTCTGTGTCACGTTTTTCATTGTTAAAACACTTCTCTCAGATATGAAAATCAACCAAGTACAGATATTTAACTATCTCCAATTTGTAGCTCACACCTTCAGCTGTTCCTCTTGCCGACAGCCATACATTCTATAATCTTACAACTTATGGTTCGTCATTTCTTCCTGCTTTCCTTTACGACCTAGTTTAAGAATTCTTTTGCATTTCTTATATTAAGAATGTGCTCACCAATAATAAATCTTGATAAGACTTAGTTCTCTTAGGATTGTATAGGTTAAATAAATCCGGAAGGAGACATCTTTGTCTTATGCTCCTTTATGTTTTGTATACAGGTGGTTTGCTCCAAGTATACATTCTGGATTATTATAATGTCTTTGCAAAAGACATCAAGTTTTCCTAGTAGTTCAAATAAGTCTTTGTGTCTTACCTTTTAAAATGTTTTTCCATATTCTATAAAACATAGGTATATGTGCTTCTGCATTTGTATTGGTCTTTCTGATATCATTCTGACTATAAATATTACATTTCTTGTTTCAATGTCTTTAATAAAACTACACTGTTGTCCTATTTTTGGTCTAATTTTGTTTCAAGTACTATTTATCAGAATCCAGATAAGCTTAGTTTTGTGTCTCATTAAGCTGATTTTCCAGAGGAGCTCACATTCATTTGCACTTTGCTTTTTAGGCAGTGCACAGAGGACAAAAATATTTGAACTCAAATCTGTAATGTTGTCAGACAAGCTTTAATTCAAACATAGAACTCATTTTCTTAAATCAAAATAGCAATAAATATTCTGCCATTAACTTGAAATTATACTCAGAGAAACAAGCAATACAAAAGTAATTTTGTAATTTTCATATGATCTACTTGTCAACACTCCACTTTTTCCTGAAAGAATGACATTTTTTCAATTACATGTAGAAGATGAGAACTGTTAACAACATTTGGATATGTCAAGATTCTTATTTTAATTATTTGGCAATGTTTAACCTTCATGCCCACAAAAAGATGGTTATTCTCTATTACTGTATACACTTAACTCCCTTGACAATGTTTTTTTACAAGATTATAAAAATGTGAACCAAATACAATGCGACATTTTATAAAGATTTATTATTTAGTATGTTATAAAGAAATAAATTAGAAAAGAAACATTTTTATTCAAAAATTTATAAAAAAATTACAAAATTATAAAAATATTTAAGAGGAAGAGCTGTTCTCAATCTAGTTTATTTTCACCTTATTTGTTTTTTTTCTAAATTTACTTTATATGACTGCTTAGTTCTAAAGCCTTTATATATTTAATTTTAGACTTATGAAATATTTCCTTATTGCTGGAGTTAGTAGATAATTTACATAAACCAGTCTAATTTAGATTATCTAAAATTTTGTGGTGGTGGTTTGATTCTTTACTGACTTATCTATAGTTATATACATCTTTAGTATATGGTTTGTAATAACTTATTTAAGTCTAGGGTCACATTGAGAAAGTTGATCACTTTAGCATAGGTGAGTGATGTATGTGCTTATTCATGGAAAATTGCGGGTACATTTCGACTTACATGGAAAATCATGTTACGATGCTTTTTAGGAATGGAACTCTGTCCTAAGTTGGGACGCCTTGCATATAAATAGTAAAGAATGTATGATTAAAAGAAAATAGACATTTTAATTTCACCTGGTTTAGCAAATCTCTTTACAGAGAAAATGTTTGAAGATTTTTTTTTTATTGTCACATTCAACCTCAAAATGCAAACAAACAACAAAATGCACCAAGAAACATAATGTGAATCCAGGAGGCATAAACGTGAATATCAGTCTGTGAACAACAACAGAAAAGAAATCATCTTTTTAGCTTTTCTAACAAATACATACTATTATGAGCTTTTGAAAGGCGAAGAAGATTGATATTTTTAAAACCACAACTCTGAGACTTTCAGGCAGCAGTTCTCTGAGTGCATCTAGCAAGTTAACCGACCAAACTTTGTCTGAAAACAATTCATTTGATCACTTTGGTAATGTTATTGAAAGTGCAGTTATCATTTAGGTTTTGTTGAAACTTCTGAGAATAATAGAATGATTTTTACAAAGACAGAGAGACAAAAAAAAAAAAAGATTAAGTCAGTTTCCCCGACAAGCAGATTCAAATAAATAAAACTATGTAAAAGTAAATGTCTGTCAGTAAATAGATGAAGTATTTCATTTATTTTTGTACAAGGACAGTCAGGAGTGGGTAGGGATAGGATATATTTTAAATGATCAGCTAAACTAAATTTCTGTTTTGTTTAAAAGAACATAATTAACATATAATATATAGGAATATATTATTTATACCATAAAATGATTTAAATGCAATTCTCAATGCCCTTTCAGGTATCCTTTTCAGGCACAGACAGTCATGATTCTCCACAGCTTCCCATCTTTTGTACTGTTCAACAGTACTTGCTTTTTTTTTTTTACCCCTCTCTGCCTTTGTGGTACTTGTTCATCTGTTTGGTCAAAGTTGTCAAGCAAGTTACTTGCCGATTTTCCTTTGTCTCCCTTGCTTTGGTGTATTCTGTGAGCATTAAATTCTTCAAGATTTCTTTCTCCATTACATGTCCCCAAAATTTCAGCTGTCTTTTTGTTTGTTAGTAAGAGTGTTTCTTTGTTATTCCAGTTATCTGTAAAACAGCCTTATCTATCTCATGCTTTGTCCATTCTGAACACTTTATGAGGTTACTCCATATTTTTTGCTGTGTGACTTTTAATGTCCACTAGGTGGCATTGCATAAAGCAGTATAAACAGGAAAAGGCAAAAACCCCTTTCTCTCAACCACAGGATGTCATAGTGACAAGATATGTCTTGTTTCCTCTCGAGAGAGAACTTCTTACCTCCCAACAAAGCACATGCAGAAAATTTACAATATACTTTTTTTTTTTTTCTAATAAAGATTAAATAGAACAAAAGAAAATAAGCTAATGGACAAAAGTTAAGGAACGATCTTGTTAATACTTGATTGTGAACAAAATATCAACAAAATTTAATATTTAGTAAATATCACCTTATTTTCAATGACTTATCTGCATCATTGACCACATGATCTAATTAATTTCTTGCAAAAATCAGCAGTAATTCCCTCACATTCGTCTTTCAATAACTCCCATTGGTGATCCTGGTTTTTCAGGTTTCTTTTCTGAGCCCTTTCTCCAATTATCTTCCAAACATTTTCTATTGGATTCAGGTCAGGGGTCTGGGCTGACCACTTCATTAGGGCGATTTCTTCTTCAAATAAATCCATAACCTTCTGAGCCTTGTGGCAAGGTGCATTGTCCTGCATGAAAATAGGAGGTTCATAAAGATTATGGTGTAATCTTTTTACCACACGCTGCTGAAGAAGCCTTTCGTAAATCTCAGCATTGATATTGCCATGTACGTGGATGATAGGGGCCAACTTCCGCAGATGAAATCATTCCCTACACCATCACACTGCCACCACCAAACTTAACGGTTTTCTTGACACATTGAGAAGACAGTCTTTCACCTGTTCTATGGAGTACGTAAGTTTTGTCCTCAGAACCAAATATAATAAACTTGGACTCGTCACGGAAATGAACTGTATCCCATTGTGCATCAGTCCAAACAACATGTTCTCTTGCATACTCCAGACGTGCACTTTGGTTTTGCTTTGAAATGAGAGGCTTCGAAGCTGGAATACAGGCATGCAATCCTGTATTTTTTAACCTGCGAGCAACCGTTTTTCTTTGAGAGCTTATTATCTGTCTCTTCATTAAATTTATGGGCAATTGATGTAGCAGTTTCAAAATGGTTTTTTGTAGATATTCTAACAATTCTTCGATCTTCTCTTTGCGATATTTTTGGTGGTCTACCGGTTTTTGGTTTTGCATCTAACGTTTTATCGGTTTTATACCTGCTAATTACATGATGAACAACACTTTTAGACCTATGAATAATAACAGAAATTTCTGAAATTGACTTTTTTTCTTGATAGTTAGCGATAATGAGTTTTTTCTTCAAAAGAGAGCATTTTGTGTGTAGAATTTGCCATATTGCTTAAAAATAAAGTCCTAATGATAAATGAACTTTTACTTATTGTTGAAAAGCTCCATCGAGTTTTTTAACAATGTAAATTAAAAGTTTATGAATATTTTTAACATCGTTCCTTAACTTTTGTTCATTAGCTTATTTCCTTTGTTCCATTTAATCCTCATTTAAAAAAAAAAAAAAAAAAAAAAACTTATGTAAATTTTTGTAACTTTGTATAATATTTATGCATTACACCCTAACCTTTATTCAGTAAAAATTTCATTGCTAATCATGCATTACTTTTTAAGTAATACACATATTTATGTCTTTGTTTCCATTCCTTATATATTATGGCCCTTATATATATATATATATATATATATATATATATATATATATATATATATATATATATATATATATGTGTGTGTATATATATATATATATATATATATATAATATATTTATGCATTTATGCCCCTACTATGGTTTCAACCCTTAAGGTCTCATCAGGTGAGATGTTAGTCAACTTCCTAATGTTTTATTGGCTTATTTTATATGTGCACAACATAATTCCCACACATGGCTGGCCAGTTTGGTACAATTTCTATGGCCATCGACCACCACACAAGACCTTAATTGCTGAAATCATGGTAGCGAGTGTGTCAATGATTCCTAACTTTTTAATATTTAAAGCTCTGCATGTTCAATTTATCAGATAGATAAATATAATATATAGAGCATTTTTTAATACAACTGTTCCCTGGTCGAACTCTACTCTGACCTACAATGGGTTTTTATATATATATATATATATATATATATATATATATATATATATAATATATACAAAACATTTATAAATCTAACTTGTTTCACTTTTATTAAAGCTTCAGAGAAGGAGTTAGGGAAAAAAATTCTATTTTACTTTTGTTTTTGATTTTCATTGGGTAAGCAGATTTTATATGTATTTGACTTGTTAAAACAGCATTTATGTGTAGAATTTATATGAATTATAATTCTAGTTTGTCTATGTTAGATTCAGATGTAATCTATATGTGTATGCATGTACATTATCATCCAAATGTCACATAGATAAACTAAATTTATAATACACTTACACACAGAAATTATACATACAAACACTGCTTGACAAGTCAAATGCATGTGAAGTCTGCTTGAACAAAGCAAATCAAACACTAAAATAAAAAAAAACATTTTTTTCATATTTCGTTCTGATATGAGGAAATGCTAGATTTATAAAGGTTTCCTATTTGTTTTTATCCTTTCATTCTGTCAGATTCCAATTCATATTTAATCCCACTATGAAAAAATTCATCTATGTTTTGCAATTGAAATTCTCAACCAACTTTTATTATGGACTCATGGATAATCTAAACAGAACTTCACAGAAATATTAATTTTGGATCCCCTATATCTTCACATCTTCTCTTCATTTGTGACAAAATTGCCCAGTGTTCCCTGCACAGAAGAAGATAGACATTACTTCACTGTTCAGCACTTCATTTTTAATGTCATTTTTCAATCCCTTAACACTTTATGCAATTTATGAAATGCATCCTTCACTATGTATCTTCAGATTTCCATCATACTTTCTGTCTTCTGTTACTACATTACTCAGATGGGTGAATTTCTGTACCTGCTTCATTACAAAAATTGAAAACTAAAATCTTCCCTTAAGTGACAAACCCTGTAAGAATCATGGTTTCAACAAGTGTAAGAACCAAGTTTATATTTTATATAAGCATACCTTCCAAAAATCTGAAGGTAAGAAAAAAAAAAAATCTCATAAGAAAGAAATGACTAATAAACTGATATGTGAATGCTGGACAATCTCTTTACAGATAATTGACTTGAAGCAACAGAAACATGGACTGAACATGTAACAATGCAGTTTTAAGGAAAATAGGAACAAAAAAAAAAAAAAAAAACAATTAAAATTTCTATGACATAATGAGGAAAGTGGGCTTGGAAAATTTGGTACTCATGACATGCTGAAGGCAAGAGCGGCAGAGGAAAGCAGCAAGTAACTTACCTAAATGTGTAAATGGATGGAAGAGCGAAGATTGGGAGGAATAGCAAAAACCTCAAATATTACTAAGAGTTACAAATAATAGGAAGTTGTGGAAAGCCATGATCAAAGCCCTGAAAGAACATGAAACATAGAAGAAAAGCTTAGTCTGGCACAAGACTACATAAGTATCCAGTAAGGTTCAAATTAACTACACTCACAAATTGGTCTCCAAGATGAGCTTGCTAACCATTGTTATGATAGGTATCCAAGTGAGGAACCCTAGTGTTAACTTAGGAATAAAGGTTTTAATTAATAGAACAGTTATCACTCAGAGAGTGACAAATTAATCCTTTTCAGTTTATAGTCCTGTGTTTCAACAATTGATCTTAGAAGAGTTCTAGTATAAGCCAAAAACAATTTTAACACAACCAATATTTTTAAGTCAAGAATTCTGATCAATTAAATGATATGCTTAATGCAAACTAACAGTTTTTATATTTGTAATTTGTTATTCATAACTTTTTTTTTTTTTTAAAATGAATTCCTAAAAGATATCTCCATGACCATCAAAAAAATTTTTAAATTAAGGAGTTTCACTCTTGGAATCATTGTAAGGATATATAAAAATATGTGAACATGCATCACTGTGGGTAATGGAATGACAAAATTAAAAATTCTCTCTAATGCATTCCATCCTTGAAAATGACTTCATACTAAAATAATGCTCTTATTGATGGAATTTATATTGTCATTTCACCCCAAGGAAGACAATAAAGTCACTAACACACTTAGTGTTAAAGAATATAAGAAAAACATTATTAAGGAGCAAGAACAATAAAAGACTGGAAAGCAAGAAGCTGGAAGAGAGTTCCACAATGATTAAAGAGTTTTTAAAATCATTTCACCCCAGGGAAGGCAATAATGTTGCTAGGAGTGAAAGAGAGCGAGAAAATATTAGTGTGGAGAAAGGACAATAAAAGAACAGTTTCAGGAAGACAGAAGATGGTGACTGATGTTGCATTTAAATTTTTGAAAAGTGTAATTAGCAGAGAAGCAAAAAATTGGTAGGAAGTTTCACAGGGGAGAAGTGTGATAAAAGAAACTATTAGAATAGAACATACAATTGGATCTAGCTAGTTCAACAGTAAAACAGACCAAGTTGCCAGTCTAGTAACAGTAAAATTCATGCAGTCAAGGCAACAAGGAGGAAAGCTCATCAAAACAATTACCATGAAAATATTTGCAAAAAAAGAGAGGGAAGCTATATCACATCAGTGAGAAAGTAACTAAAATCAATTTGCCAGGATAAGTTACTTTACAGATACGTTTTTAAATTTTATCAAGAATCTTGGAGATAAATAGTAGGAGCACCAGACCAGATATGGCAGCAATATTCAGTGCATGGATGAATGGTAGATTTATAAATGTGCAAGATGGATTCTGACAAGAAAAATTGTATGGTGTGACACAGTGAACCAGCTTTCCTAGAAGTAGACATAGAAATTGATTCAATATCTTCACTCCACTTTATGCCAGTGGAAAACACAAGTTCGAGAAGGTGCTCCTTGAGGTTAGTATCAGACATGCTTATGGCAGGCAAAAAAGGTTCTCTGTGGAGGTTAAATGAAAGCAGCTTTGTTTTGGAGGCATTAAAATTTATAAGCCATTCCTTGCCCCAGTTAACCACTGATTGGAAGTCCTTAAGCAAACATCAAAAGATGTGAGAATGCTAAATCTTAAATTTCTGGTGTCTGATGTGTCTAGATGTACAGCTTAGCCAACTTCATTCAGCTTCCAATAACTTTTTTCACTGGTTTTCATATACCCAGTATTGCGATAATAGATTTATCAAGTTGAAATGTAGCATGGACCTGGATTTATTTACTACAGGAGATTCAGAAATTAGTGCATTTTCTATACACTTTTTTCATAGTTAATTTCCATTAATTAAAACTGCATTCTTTAAATGGAAAATATAATCAGATTAATTACAATGAATGACTAATGCATTGAGTGTTACTTTGCAAAACATCCCATTTGTGTTTATATATTCCTTTTAAATTCCTAGAAAAATATTTCTAAATGTTTCTCCTACAAATTATTGAGTAAAACGTGGTTGCCCCCAAACTGTGGCCTTGTGCCAGTTCAATTCCAACCTACACACAACATTTTCCAACATAATAGAAAGGCAGTGACAAGTGGTGAAATGAAGATATTGATTAAAAGTTGGCAGGCAATCTGGCACAATTCATCAAAGAGTTTTTCTGTTCTTAGAAGCACAAGTGAATTGCAAGACTGAAGAAAGGCCACAAAATATGCCCTTGTCTAATTAAGAGCAATTTGTGTCCATCACCTATATCACCAAGTGAAAACAACCTATTTATATTCAACCATAATAACAACTCTACAAATACAAAGTCAGATTTATTGGTTTTCTCAAGAATTCTGATCAGTTCACAAATATCCCTTTTACTCTTGAAATACTTATTGGCACTACTTAAATAAACTGGTCCAATTGTAAAAAAAATAAAAAAAATAAAAAAAAATAAAAAAAATAAATAATAAATAAATAAATAAATAGGGGGAAATATTTTGGGAAATAATTTTTGTAGATTAGCATTTTTTAAATCATTGTCAAAATTGATAGTTACTTTTTTTTTTTTTTTTTTAGAAGAGGGTGTCCAGTTTATAATATAGATTACAGTGGCAACTTCTGTGTTTTAAAATGTCAAATTCTGTGTTCTTCTGTGACAATAAATTTCAATTTTCTGTTTTTGTTTAAAAATCATAAAAACATGTGAAAAACAGAGACCTGCATGTAAACAGTGAAATATACAAATATATATTCTACTTATATAGGCAGCTTTATTTTTTTTGTGCTTCAGGAATTTCTGATGATCCACAAGCATGTCCCTCAGAGTTCAATTTATGGTGGGTTGAGAAAAAACTGCATGATTTATTGCCATGATAATAAAAATCATCATGGAAAGCTGGCTACTGACCTGTGTATTTTTCTGAAAGTGTTCACCCATCAAGTTTGCTAGCTTTTCGTTTACTCATTGTGAAAGATAATCAAACTGGCATTTAAAAATGTAATTTAATTACTACACAAACAATAACTTATTT
Organism: Acanthosepion pharaonis; assembly: GCA_903632075.3. Taxonomy (NCBI): domain Eukaryota; kingdom Metazoa; phylum Mollusca; class Cephalopoda; order Sepiida; family Sepiidae; genus Acanthosepion; species Acanthosepion pharaonis. The sequence continues at coordinate 2,192,402 of CAHIKZ030001835.1, read as the reverse complement.
TTACTACTCTTGATGATGCTTGTTATGCTAATCATATGCTAACATCTCATGTGGGTATTTGTCCTGCAGTGACCAGTTTTAGCCAGGTTAATATCATGAATCAGGTTATGGTGCTTGTGCAATACTTGGATCAGTAGTGGAAAATACCCCATGTTATAGCAATATATGTCGTAGCTCTTATGCATAAGTGAATGATTTCACTGTGTATAACAAATTTATGCAAAATAATGATTCTGTCAAATCCCAGCTTAGGAATTTTAATATTGGAATATACAAAGTTTTGAAGCAATGACAGTGGATAGCAGGCCTACTACAAAGTACAAACTACATTTATGTTGATAGCACAGTAAATTTAAAAATAAAAGAAAAAAAAAAGAATGATTTTCACAATAAATTTTTTTCTTTCTCTTGCTCTCTACTTTTTTTTTTTATTCAGATTTTATTTTTTATTAGCAAAATTCCAATTTTCTGTGATTTTCTGTGTGTTTCATTTTCTGTTTTTTTTTCTGCATATCACAGAGAATTTTCCACTAATATAGATACAGTGTCAAATCTTACTTTTTACAGACTTAACTGTTTTGCATATGAAAACAGCTTTTCTTTTTGGAGCAGAAGTTAGATTTCTTTTAAACACACAAACATATACATTTGTAATTAAAAATAAAATTTAGATAAATCAATAGAAGTATGTATTCATCTATTCTTCATTTAAAATAAATAATTATTAATATCAAATGTTTTTTTCAGGTACTAAAAATATATATAAAAAATATATATATATATATATATATATATATATAAAAAAAAAATAGTTAAAGTTAAAAATAAAAAAGACAATTCAGTAAATTAAACAAATATGCAGATATCAATGTAATTACACTTTCAAAATTTACATTTGTAAGTAACAGCTATGTTCAATACTTCCATAAAAGTCAGAAACTGATTTTTATACTATCCATATTATGACCATTATCCCCTTTTAAATGAGAAAAACTCAATATTTTTAAATCGTGACAAGTGTCAAAGCCTAATGATGATCTAAAGCTTAAGCTGTGATATTATCATTTCGTTGGAAATAATTTTTTCTAGATTAGAATTCTTTAGAGTCTAAAGAATGCTAATCTACAAGGATTATTTTCAAAGAAGTTTTTCCTGTTTTTTTTAAATTTTTTTTTAGGCGTAAATGATTTGAATAGAATTACACATAGGAAGTGGCTATTAAATGTGTGAAAAAGTTCTTCATGCTCTTTTAAGAAAACAAAAAGATGAAAATGTAAAAAATCAGATATTTGCTGGAAATTTTCATGCATACACATTTGTATTTTGCAAGTATGATGACAGTATGTTTTGGGGAAAAAATACAATTGATTTGACCAGATTGCAATTTTTATCTTAACTACCAGATTATTATTTTACAATTGTTAGCAAGCAGTGTAGATTGGAAATAAAGAACAAGCCTCTAACTCATATCTCTTATTCTTGAGAGCCTTTCTTAACATGACAGCTGCATTACTGATTAGGCTATGAAGATAAAGGATGCAAGTGAGATTTTTCTGATCCATGCAGATGATCTGAAAGTTGGTATAAAAAGCAATAGAAATTAAAAAATATTAGTAAAAAAAAAAAAAAAAAAAAAAACAGTCATCAATAAAATTTCAAGGTTTGATAAAATTATGTGCACTTTAAAGAACAATTGTGCAACAAACTCCATCTCTGCAATGATAAATCTTAATTTTTTTTTTTAATAAGATTCCATCTCAAAGAATAATACTGCAAAAATTGAAGAACAGAAAAAGTAATGATTTCATAGGAACTAAATGCCTAATATTTTTTTCAGTGTTAGAGATGCATTAGTCTCAACATTTTTCTATGTTTTTAATGCTGAACACCTTAAAATGCTAGAATTCTTGGGATGGAGGCTACTGCAGTCAACTATATCTTTCCAAATTAATCTTTTCCTAATAAAAACAAGTACACATATACAAAGAAAAAAAAAAATAAGCAGTATGTTCACAGTCTAAAATAGAATTGTAGATAATGCATAACAGTCTGGAAGCCTAAGAGAAAATTAGACAAATTATTAACCTTGATTAAAAAAAAAAAAAAAAAAAAAAAAAAAAAAAACAAAAGCTAAGACAGAATCAAAAGCCAAGATCAAAGTTTACTTTCAAGACTTGGACATTCCAAATATGAGATAACTGAACCAAAGACAAATTCTCACTTAGTGGATGTTCAGTCAACTTGAGCAAATCGTAAGAAAAATCCTATTTTATAATCAAAGCCAAGGTTTCTTTTATCTTTTCCTTTTCATAAGCATTCAGTATTTCTCTTGTAGAAATACTATTTCCTTGATGGAATTATTTTGAAAAGAAAAAAGACACAATATCGTCTATTCAGTCACCTAGAAATTTGACCGATCCAGAGATCATACAGTCTAGATTTAACTCAGTCTTTTAAAGGCAACAATTATTGACACTCAAGCAAGCAATTACTAAAAAACTAAAAACAACCACTTATATATATATATATATATATCTCACACACACACATACTTCAGCTCTACATGCCTAACATCTTTGCCTAAACTCTGAAATTTTATATACTATTTTTTTTTTTTTCCAAATACTAGTAGATATGTTCACCTATCATCTGGTTCACACTATTCCAGTTTTTTGAACAGGAGTAGTGGTGTATCCCTCGTTTCCTGTTTAGGATTGCATTTCTGATGCCTTCTAAAGTCTGTACTGCTAATGTCTCCGCCTAAACTCTGAAGTTGTATTTACTATTTATTTTTTTGCATTTCCTCAATAGTCAATAGGAGTAGACAGGTTTACCTATCATTCGATTCACACTCCTCCCTGGTTTTTTGAACAAGAGTAGAGGTTTATCACTTGTTTCCTGTTTAGGATTAGGTTTCTGGGTTCTTCTAAAGTCTTTTTCATTCTCTTTCACTTCCAGTAGCCCCTTGCATCTTAGAGGTATTATAGTCTTGCTTAGAGTGAATATATGTTTGAATAAAAAACAGACCACGTTAAGATTCCATGTAATAAGCTATTTCACCATAACCCCTTTAACAGGGTTCTGGATCATCAGACTTTACTTCCAAAAGCTGAAATGAAAAATGAAAAGAAATTCACATGTTTTTTACGGACCTCATCAAGTATACGCAAAGTTAACGAAGTGAGGAAGTGAGGTGGGAGAGAGGATATGAGTGTGTCATATGTATCATTTTAGTTTCCTATTTTAACCCCAGTGTGTCGCCTGGATGTTGCTCAAATCTAACGCGTCTCGTCTCTAGATAAAGCAAATATATCATTACTAACATTACTTTTATCATTCTCTTTTTTAACTAGAAGATGAGATAAAGATGTAGAGGAAAAGTCCATTGTAATTTAGTCTCTCAAAAAAAAGGAATTCACATGATACAAGATATTTGTTAAAAATTTCTTTAAATTCATCTTCTAGTTAAAAAAGAGAATGATAAAAGTAATGTTAGTATTGATATATTTGCTGCATAAATGCGTACAGCCATAAACAACCAAATGAGAAACAGCTAAACATGTTATAAACATAAACAATGGAAAAGATGCATATTCACTATGCTTGTATTTTATAATAAGATACTAATGCATGAATATTACATGCATTATTATTGGATACAGTTAAGTAAAACATCAGTTTTATCAAAATCATGTTCATTTTAAATACAGCTGCACTTTTTGACTATAGTAAATGGATATATAGTTTGGTCAATGGCATAGCCAGGGCCAGCTTCAAAAGTTGCACAATACACAAGTACATATAATATATATAAAATGAAATTTTCTTTTTAAACTTTCAAATTTCAAGTAAATATGCAAAAAAGTGTTTTATTGCCAGGTTACCTATTTGAAGTAAAAAAAAAAAAAAAAAAAAAAAAATTTTCTACCATTTTTAAGTTGACTAAAGCATTAATTTTTGAAATGCAAAAAGTTGCAGTTCAATTTTAATTAGAATTTTAAATTGATTTTCTACATGACAGTAATATGCAGAAAATAAACACTTAAGATGAAATTTTCAATTTAAATCATTCATGAATTGCTTAAATGACTGCCACATTTGATCAAAATTTAGATATTTCCTATTTTTTGATTGATTATTCTAAAATCCTCAAATCATGACTGCCAATGGAAAATATAAAATAAAAGGTAATTTATTAAAACATTCTAACAATTGCAGGGAAGGTGGGGACAAGAAGGTAACAAAAAATAGTATCTGTATTTTTATGTTTTCTTGTAAAAATTTAATTTAACAGGAGAGTAATTATTAGACATTATGATAATACAAAGCATAAGTATTTTGTTCTTATAAATAAAAACTTTAAAAAAAAAAAAAAAAAAGGCTTTTCAACAGGTTTTGATTCAAAACAATGAAATTTAAATTATTTTTAGGTAGTTCAAAACAGATAGTGTTTGTTTATGGCTATATCATGCTGAAACACCAGTTCTTGTCCAATCACTAGAGTTAAACAACATTAAGGCTGGTCAGTACCTAGATGGGTGACTGCTTGGGAATAACATTTCTGTAAGCTTGGATAGGCAGGATAATGAAAGAAATGGGAGAGTATAGTTCAAATTCCTGTCAGGTTCATTACATTTACTTATGCACAAATACCCTTGGGCAACCATGAATCAAAAGAGACCTGATTGTTCAAGCACATTACATCCGCCTCTATCAACACACATTGGGTGTGCACGGTAGTGTAATGGCCTATGTTAAACTCCTGCTGATTCACCTTTTTCACTCTGGTCGCCTTCATTTCAAGATGGCATACGTTGTTATTATATATATATAAAGGCTAGCTCAATGATTGGCTAATAATAATCTTATAACTATTTCCATATAAATAACTTAACAGTGTCATCTGTGTACATCTGTTATTTTGCCAAGGGGAATTAACTCAAACTTTTTTTTTTATCCACATTGAGAAAAAAAAAAAAAAAAAAAGCAAAAATAGTGATTGTCAATAGACCTTCTTGGACAGTTTTCATTAATTCAAAACTTGAAGCTCCATGCTTAGTGAGTGCATTGGCAATCATTTTATCTACAGCCTGTTCCACTCCATGAATGTGGGGAAGGCCTATGTCCAACAAAAGATCTTCACTGTCTGAGTAATAGTAGTAGATAGTCTTAAAAAGATCAAGAGAGCAAAATTTAGTAACTTTATGTTAAGCAGTAATCTTAATACTGTAGTATTGCAAACATTGAAAATGTCATGATTTTAATTCTCTTTATCTTATAAGACATTTAAAAATTCTTGGTAACTTAAGAACATTTTTAGACTAAGCAGGAAATTGTTTAGGATGAACACTCATTGTCCATGTAAACTTTTACAAGAAAAAAAAAGTTAAAGTTCAGCAAGATTTATATATATATATATATATATATATATATATATATATATGTGTGAAAGAAACATACTGTCATCCTCATTTTTATTGACTCAATTATTAAGGTGACAATTTGTATATCTTCCAAATGTTTTTATCCACTATGTTCAACTAAAAGATTTGTTAGGACTATAATACAAAAAAAAAAAAAAAAAAAAATTATGCATAAACTTGAAGGTTTTTCTCAGAAACCAGTCTCTACAGTAACAGCATTGTAAATATAGAATGATCTGCACTCATTTGGAAGGCTGACATTTTACCAAACTCACTTATAGAGATCAATGCCATGTGACCAAATTTTTTTTTATTTATGAGCCAATCATAATTGGTACTAAAACTCCAAATTTTGGTTTGCCTAGAACAGAGTTTTCACTTATGTAAACAATCAAAATCCACCCTTCAGCAGTCAGTCAACATACACACTTAATATAATCAGAACAAATTTCACAATAGGCTTACAGTTATACAGTTCTTATACAATCAAGTAACATCAAACCTGGTTAGTACCTAGATGAATAACTTCTTCGGAATACCAGATACTGTAAGCTTGAATATACAGGTGGTGTAATGGATAACAACTTGGAATTAGAAATCAGAGAGCCAAATTCCAATTCCAGATAGGTTCATTATAGTCACTTACACACAAATACTCTTGGGAAAGATATGAATCCACCTCTTCCCCTAACTATGGGTTAATTAAGATTTGTATCAGTAAATCACAGTTGTCTCCAAAGAATTCTAACAATCTAAAAATATTTTTTGTTCATCCCGTTTTTTGCCTTCCTTCACTCATTCCAATAATAAGAGGTTTACCATTTTCTTATCAGCACTCAAGAACATTCTTACCCAACTACTACTACTGGACCTGTAATAATTTCAATGCAAAACATTTATCAATTATATACAGAGTCAAAATGCAAATGAAAAACCTTCCCTTTATTTTCATTTAAAAATAAATTCCATTAGTCAGAATCTTAAGTAATCAATGCTAAAGAGCATTTCTTATCAGTTATCTATTTTGTTACTTTTTTTTTTTATATCACAAACAAAATTTTATCATGAACAATTAAAAAATGGATTTGAATGTGGTGCAATGATTAGCAGGCCAGAACAAGAAGTCAGTAAGCAGAGATCAAAGTTATATTCACTTTCACACAAATAACCTCTGCATTTATGGTTTAAATAGTAGGACTGACTGGGATCTTCAGCCTTAGTTGACAACCTGTATAGGAGAATGAAAACTGAATTCACAAACTTGGGTAGATGGAAAACTAGTCAGCAATGGTCATACACATATAATGAGTTGACTATCATATCTATAAAAACACACATTGCATATTGTTAAATTTGCATATTTTTTATTTTTACTGCTAGTAACACTTATTAAAAGTTGTTTTTATGCCCTTGCAACAAATTTATGTTACATTTAAATCTGAGAGTATTAATTTTTTTTAAGTTATATCTTAAATAAAACTGATCAAATCTAAAAATTTTTTAAATCCAACTGGTTGTGTCTATACCTTGATGTGCCATACATTATGAGATAATTAACAATAAGTAAAATGCAATGGTAGGTAGTGTCCACTGTACCCAGATATCATGAGACGCTGAACATGTCAAGGCAATAGGAATTATCAGATCTTGAAGAGGACATGATAGTGGCTGCTAAACAGATGGAATATGCCATTTCTGAAATTGGGAGAAATTTTACATTCCTAGATTTATGGTGTCACCTGTGTACCAGAAATACCTAATAGAAGACATTACCATTCAACTGTGGACAGCACAGTGGCTGACCATGGGTCCTTAATGATCATCAACAGAAGCATCTGGATAGAATTGTCTGTGGTAAGACTAGTACAAATCACATCCAATGCAGAAGGTACCAAAGAAACAGATGCAGCAGATCAATTTACCATTTTTTAGCATTTGGGGGATACAAGATAAGACCCAACTATTAACACTATATCAGACATAATACATGACCTATCATTGATTAGACCCTGGAATAATAGGTATGTGTGGCATCATCCAATGAGTCATGATCCCAGTAGTTTTTGGTTGAGGGTAGAGTTTGGATATGGCACAAACTACATGAGGTCATGGACCCCAATTGTCAATAATGTACTGTGCAAAACAGTGGTGATTTTATAATGATGTTCATGTAGCATAGGTTTAGTCTGCTGGTCTACTTAAACAGATCATTGACAGGTGACTGCAATGTTGCCTGGCTTCATAACCATTTGTACATATTTATGGATTCCGTGTACTCCAACAATGATGGGGTAATCCTGTAGGGTAATGCACTGTGAAAATGGGCTGAAGTTGCCCTGAATTGGTTTGAGAAGCATTCTGGAGGCTTCCAATAACTAAATTCACCCAATTAAGCATTTATGGGAAGTAGTAAAGAAATCTATTGACATGAAATCCTAACCTACAAATAACAGGAATTGGTGGACAACTATCAAAAAGGCATGGCTTAACATCTCTCAAGAGGTTTGCCAACCACTTGTGGAATTGACGTCATATTGAGCTGCAGGACTTTGCCAGATAAGATCAAGTCCAACATGATAGTAGGTCCCACTCATACCTTTTGATACTTCAATGTGTATTTTAGCAGATAAATCTTCAGCCATGGTTGACTAAAGAATGTAATGTAGGATACGTTGTTGTCAAATGGAAATCATTCCTGTAAGATTAGGCATGTGAATAAAGAAATTTCAACATAAAAATTGGTCACCAAGCACTAATAAATGTAATTCTGATACTATTTTAAAAGCAAAAACACATAAAATGTAAATTATTTCAATTTTATTCAAAATTTATAGTTCTAACAACTAAGACTATTTTTAACGAGTTGATCTTTTGTTCTTATTTGCATGATGTCAGATTTTATTATACAAGTCAATCTTTTCACAATAAAATTGGTTTTAAGTTGTTGGTGGTAAAATTTAAGATAAACCCATTATTATGATCAATATCTGCTTTTTATTAGACGTATTCACAATACCTTATTTGGTGTTGTGAGATTTTATTATGCAACTCAAGATTTGTAGAACATATATATTTTTATTATTTAAATGTTACTTTTAGTCGATATTACTTTCAGGTTTGAATCATGCTAGAAGGCAATTTTTTTTTTTCCTCTAATAGGATATCTGCAATATTCAGGCTGGTAGATGGCAATAAAACTGTTTAGAAAATAAACAGAGTGTCTACTCAAATGTGAGCATTCACTAAAAACAATGTTTAAAGTGATAAATAATATATCAACAAACAGTATTTAGAAAAATGACAAACTGGAAACTTTTTGTGATGGTTTCATCTGTTAGGATTTCATTGGACCTGGCTTTGTTGATATTGCCACATCTACATATGCACACAAAATGAGAGACACAGGTAGTTTCAAAATTTTTTGAAAGAATATATGCGTTAAGATTTTTTTAGATGACAATTTATACATTGCACCTTGTATAAAACAAAAGGAAAAGTCATCTTGGCAGAGATTTCATCCTTTGATGAAGTTTATCAAGGTAAATGTAAGCGTTTTCTCCCCCTTGACAAAGCCCATCAGATGACAAAATGCATTAGGTATGATAACTTTACCTTTTGTCTTTATTCACATTGTCCTTCTACAAAGATATTTTAGTTATATCAGAAATTATATATATCTCACTAAAATGTAAAAAAGTGACTGAAAAACAATAAAAATGAACTGAGCAGTAGGCAGAAAAGGCAAAGCAAAATATTTACAAAATTGATTAAAGACATAAAAGCTACCAAACTACCACATTTAAGTAAAAATCACAAAAGAGAAATATGTAAATTAAACCAGAAAGTATATGACAACTGATTTTTTAACAATTTTTCATAAGTATACAACTACATTGGATTTACCTTGACAGCTGGATCCTTCAGGGAAACAAAACTTACAAGTCAAGGAGGGTCGAATGTTTTAGACTAGTCTTAAAAATTATGAGGTTTTAAAATAAATATAGAGAACTATTCTAATTTCTTAGATAAGAATATTTTTGTGTAATAGGGATTACAACCAACTAGCTTTAAACTAATAAGTATATTCATGCAAAATCATGTGTTACTTATCATTCTGCAAAGCTGACTATTGCTCACCTTGCCTTCAAAGATATTAAAGTAAATATATCAGATATTAAACCAATAGAAAACTCATCACTCATTTAAAAAACGCATATGAGAATTGAAAATAATATTCTAGTAAAAAAAAAATAAGAAAAAAAAGATACCTCATAATAAGCAATAAAAATTTCTGCAAGTTGAAACAGAAAAATTAAGAATCAATAAAAGAAAGACTGATGTGAAATTTATAGAATGTGAAGGAGTCTATGTTAACAAGTAAAAATTTATTCAGTTATATAGAATAGTATTAAATGAATATGTTTCTATGGCTGATATAAAAGTACCAGAAATGAAAGTTCATTGGTTCAGATCCAGTGCTTTTTCATTCTTTGGAGGAACCCCTTCCTGATTGTCCATGTCCATACTCCCCATGCTTGGTCAATAACCCTTAGTTGAAGCTTTTGAGTTGGCCTTCTCTTACATCGGTTGCTACCCAAGGCTATAGGACCCAGTTTGTCCTGCTATTTACTCATAGCTAAAAGAGATGAATTCATACCTTTCCCAAGGGTATTTTCACATAAGTGAATTTAACAAACTCTACTAGAATTCAAACATGGCTATATGATTTCTCAATCTGAGCCACTATTCATTACTTCATGGCTGGTATATTCTGGATTTATTTATAAATAAAAAATGTAAGTTGCACTCAGTCTGTATATATCAGATATATATTACAAGCTGAAACTACTATATATTGTTGAAATGTCTATCCTAGAAAGTTCACCAACTGGGTTGATTAATGTACAAATGTAGAAATTATTTAGAGACAATTTTATACAGTAAATTTGACTATTAGCAAATAAGACACAAAAACATATATAAGTTTCAATAATCAAGTGGAAGGGTGGCAGAGTGTCTTGTAGCAAATATAAAGATGTTAAAAAAATATATATCTAACAGCACATTGAAAATAAGAAAAAAAAAAAAACAACTTGAGATAGAAATGAGTATTGCTGTTGAATATACATTTGAAAATATCAAATCAGGATATCAACTAGAAATGAGAGACTTTCTCAAAAAAAAATCTGCTTTCTTCATCTTTTAATAAAAAAGGAAAAAATTCTTTCAATGTCAACAAAGTAGTGCTTGCATGCATGCATATTAGCTAATTAGTTCAGCTCCAAGATAACATGAATATCAAGATGGGAATTATAATGAAACCAAGAATGCACGTATATTTGATGGCAGATGTCAATATCAGAATGGCTGTTATATTTCCAGCATTTCATGCAGCTGAATCAAACTGGATGCATCATGTAATTGTTATATAAGCCTGCCTTGAGGGAAAAGGCAGAACCTTTCTTTGAATAAAAGCCAGATTTCCTGTGTGATTTAGGTATTAAGTGCAAGATGGATTTATAGGCTTCATTCTACAGCACATTTCATCAACGATTCACAAAATTTATGATAATCAGGATTCAGCCACAAACTGGTGTGAAGCTTAATAAAATGTTCAATGTTTCTAATAAGTATCTTTAATTAGCAAAATAAACAGTTATAAAATTTTCAAAGCTAATAAAGACAACTGAATTATTTGTAAAACAAACATATGCTGCCTAATACTGGGAATTTCTTAAAACAAAAATTGTAAGATGAACATGGATCAAATTTTCTTTTAAATAAAAATATAAGAAATTAGACAAATGGCTAACAGTCTCTCTATATATATATATATATATATATATATATATATATATATATATATATATATATATATATATATAGCTTTAAGAACAGCACCACTGAAACCAACAATATGACTGAGATGCATAGATGACACCTTCATACTCTGGCCTCACCAGGAAGCTGTACAAATACTGCTGGGCTCTGAACTCAATAAGACCTTTGTTTCATTTCACAATGGAAGAAATAAAATAATCAGCTAGCCTTTTTCGATGTACTAATAACTAGCACAGAGAATGGGTTCAAAACATCTGTATATCACAAACCAGCCTTCAGACAATACCTCAACTACAATCTCCACCATTTAAAGTGTGAAGAAAGATAATGTTCAACGCCTACAACACCATGCAAAAATTCTAAGTGGCAACTCACATACCAAAAGGAAATAATTAACATCAAGCATATCATTCAGAATAACAATTACCCTGCAAAGTAGGACCAGAAAATTCCCAGATTTAATGGTTTAGTGAAGTGAAAAAAAAAAAAAAAAAAAAAAATTTTTCAGATCTGCAGTTCATACATCAAGACAATATTCAGGAGCAGCTCTACTCTACAGAGAAATCTCTACCTAGTTAAGGAGTAGAAGGGAATATGACCAAGAACTGTATGTACTCCATTCCTTGCAGTTATAGCAAAGAATATAAATGTAAAACAAGCTGCTCTCCTAAAGGTAAGGCTGAAGGAAAAATAAAATAAAACCATAGTGAGGGGTGTGAGAATGAAATCAGGTATGGCTGAACATGTATGGAGGGAAAAAGGTAGTCATCAGCCCCTATAGGATGAAGTAAAAATACCAGACAAGGAAAAAACACTGAAGAGTTAGAGATCTGAAAGGCTAGGCTTTGAGAATGTCCTTTGTACACCTAGCATAGAAATAAATATGGGAGCCTTGAATAAAGAAAGATAAATGACAGCAGATCTTTAACAGCAGCAGCAACAAAAAGAAGCTTCAGTGAATGCAGTCAGGTATGACAAGCATCACGATATTGAGTCACCCCCCACGAGGGTGTCATGTAGCACAAGGCCTTTTTAACGTGGGCATTCCGAGCCCATGGGCTTGGCCAAAAATATGCCCATTGAACCCGTATAAATGGATTCAGGGCTGGTTTTACCTCCCCGAAGGAGACTCCGCCCTTCAGCATAGCCTCCTTCGGGTTCCTCCCGTCCATAGGAAGAGAGTTCAACCGAACAGTCGGTTCAAAAGTGAACGACTGACGCACTCTGACAAGCATCACAGCAACACACAAGTTAAGATTAAAGCTCCAATTTCTCCACTCAGAATTGTTGTAGTGGATTAAAATGTTGGTTCAAGAATTTGGTAACAGTAATTGTGAGTTCAATTTCAGAGCCAGATAGTGTATACTTGGACTTGATGGAAGTGGGGTGAATAATAATTGAGCAGTATTAAAATAAGAACTAGATGAGATATCCCAAGAGACAGGTAGTGGAACTAGAACAATCTACATCCATAGATTAAATAGAGAGTTCATTTCAAAATTTCCTATAGGTTATCTGGATCAGCATACAGCTGATGAAGACTGGAGAGCACAATGACTAAAATGTGTTAACAACAACATGCAAATAATATGCAGATGACAAAACAAAGCGGAAAAGCTATAAACAACATGTTTTCTGAATGTCTGTTCATTTCTGCTCTTGCAAGTCAGAATTAAAACTGGGCGTAAAAAAAAGAAAAAAAAAAAGAAAAAAAAAAGCTTGTCGCAATCTCTGAGGATCAAGTTTATTTCATCTCCACTTTTGTTTCAGATATTATTATACATCCTACACACACACACAATTAGATTATCAATTATATATGATACCTTCAATTTTTTTTTTTTTGGTAAAAAGAAATGTAATGTGCTAAGTCGAGGCATCTGGTTGGCTAATGTTTATCCAGACACTGTAGACTACTGGTATTTGTACCAAACTCCATCATACTGTAATATAAAGTGTAAATGGAAAGAAAGGGTCTTGTATACTATCATATACGATGTTAAAGTCTTAAGCTGTTCAAATTCACATACAAAAACCTCCAAACAATTTCAAGATTGCATCCATCATTTTATCTCATTTTGCCACCAATAGTTTCAGTCAGCAAAGTAAGATTACACCATGATCTTCCTTTTAAAAATTTATAGTCAATCAAAAGTCTTCATTTGTTTTATTTATCATCTGTTCCATGATGAGGTGTGGTCATAATATCACTGTGCATCTGAGCACCTGACCAGTTCCCTCCACACATCTAAGTTTAAAGCCAGAGAGGTAGTCATTCATGCATAGCAGTAGACCAGGCATAAATTTGTTCTGACTAAAAACAGTTAATTGTGTAAGCCGATACTGCAAAAAGAAGAGTGTTCATTGTTAAAGGCCAGGTCATAATGCATCTCTTTTTCAGGACTGGAGGCTGGTCTCAAGTCTCATTGAGAGTAAAGATTTTTAATTTTGGATTTGTAATTAATTTGGCTCAAAAAGTTAATTCTCTTTATCTTGGTATATTTTTTTTTTACTAAAGTTTTATTACAATTAATATAAAATTTGCCAGAGCTTCAGATTAATTCCTATCCTGTTTGCAAGGTCATATAAAATGTTATATGCATTTTAGAATTATCCACAAAACAGTTTTAATAAAACAAAAAGCATATTGGAACTATGAATTCTGAAACAAAATAAACATGAAAGTAACTTTTTCATGATTATAGACATACCTTGATGCTATTTAGCAACAGGGTTAGGGTTAACATTTTTTAGATCTTGTTTTCAATACTTAAAAATATCAATTTATTAAATTTCAAAGTTATTCCAAATGTGAAAGGTAAAAATTTCTTAAGACAACTATAGCAGGGAACTACTACAAACTCAAACAAAATCATTACTCCCACTGGAATGACAAGATTTGAGATAGGCCTCCAGTTCTGTGCAAGAGATCCACTTTGACATGGCCTTTAGTAAAGAACAGAATTTAGAAAATTATTTGGTTTCATAATATTTGATCTACAGCCAATTAATTTATGCTATGAGAAAAGTGGAAAACTTTCAAGCCGAACAAAATAGATGCAGAATTACGTTCTAACAATAATTAAACTGAAAGATACATATTTAAATATTCAGAACTATTTAGTCATTAATAAAACTAAAAAGGTTTTGATTTCATGTTTATTTTTCTACTGAAAACATTCAAGTAAATAAACTCAAAAAAAAGAAACAAGTCTTCTCTCTAATATTGTTTTTCCGTTTTCTTTTTCATTGATGTCAAACAAGCCAATCAGCATTATAAATTCTTTCAACAAATATCTTTACAACCAAATACAAATGACTATAAATGCAATGCATTTGTGTATAAAAACCTGTTTTCAATCAAATTGAAATAGTAGCATTAAATGAGACATTTCATGATGCATAAAACTTAGGGCTTCAGGTTGTCTTTAACATAACTCTTTTTCAAGAAAAACAAAAAAACTTAAAACATCTTAATTCCTTTTCAACAAAATCTGACCAAATGACCAAATTTTGGGGAGGTGGTTTCTTAATCAGATCAAGAACTTTTCAGCACTCTTGTGGAACCTGATGAGAGATTTACTGATAATATTAGCAATTTCCTTAAATGAAAACATTCAGCATTCAATGACAAAACAGCTAGTGCTACCTTCAGTTGAAATTTATGAGATCTTTCTATTAAAACAATTTTTCAGCAAAATAGGTTTCTCAAGTCCAGTTACTGTTATTGCTCCTTCCAGCATTGAAGAGAGCTTCCATTCTAACTTTTTCTTTAAAGTAGTGTGGAATGTCAACATCTTAAGTTATTATTTTCTGAGTTACATGTGCTATTCATTTTAGTTGTTACTGCTGTTGAAAGTCCTCAAGTTATGTAGTTTCTATTATTAGAAAAAGTTCTTTGTAATTTTGTAGCACCAGTTCACAAGGTTGAGAAAAAAACAGTCCTCTCTAAGGCCTACAGGATTCATTCACTCAAAGTCATTTTTAATCATTGAAATGGCTAACCTGAATAAAGGATAAGTGAGAATTTAATCACCAAAAATTTTAACAATAACCATGAAATGATATGAACAAAATCCCAAAAGTAGAAGCTGAAAATCATTTGCCCACTAACACACAATCGCTTCCCTCATTGTTGCAGTTCACAGGATTAAAAAGATTTCTTTACATAGTTAATATTTTAGAACAAGTGAAAAGATAATTTAAGCATTTTAAACTGATCAGTTAAATGCAAGTCCATTGCAGAGTTCATAAACAAATAATCAAAAGCCACTTAATCTTTCACTTATTCAGCAAAATTAAATTTAAAAGTTTTCATCTGTATTCTATTTTGATATTAGAGAACAAGTGACCTGATTAAATTCTATTGCACAAAGTCAAGGAATCTATTTTAGTGATTAAATATATTATTAATTTAATAAAATCTAATTATGCTCTCTATTTTAGAAACTATCCTGGCACCAACTTGGAAGATCAGATTAAATTAGAATTAATAAATGAAAGTTATTTAGTGGGTGTTCATTTTTTTACTTCCAGTTTACTTTGTTAGCAAAAATTGTATCAAATGTTCTGTGATTTTTTTTCCTCAACATAAAACTAAAACAAATTGAATAATTCTTAAAATAAAGGAGCATAAGAATAGGATGTGTCTTCACACTGAACTCATTCACCCTATAAAGTGAGGCTATTCCGAGAGAATTAAATGTCTTTCCAGTATTCATTATTGGTGACCACAATCTATGATAAGATATGCAAATGACACATTGATGATAGTAGACACAAAAAGCAAACTACAGAAAGTAATGAAGGAAAATGAGAAGAAAGTATTAAACATCAACTACAAAAAGACAGAATGCATGGTTGTTAGAAAAAGGATGAGCCCAAAATGCAAATGATGTATTCCAAAAGCTAAACAGAGTATCAGGAGACAGAAAAACTTTGTTAGAAACAAAAAAAAGAATACTGAACTGTTATTATCCATCCTCCTATATGGCAGTGTATGCTGGACAATCTCAAAGATGAAGAATCATGAAGCAACAGAAGTGTTTCTACAGAAGGATGCTGAGGATACCATGAACCAAATATGTGAGCAATGACAAAGTTTTAGAGAAAATGGGAAAACAAAAAAAAAAACACTCCACATCAGAAAGAGAAAGTTGAAATTTCTAGGGTACATAATGAGGAAAGAGGATTTGGAAAATTTGATACTCACAGGACAGACTGAAGACAAGAGCGACAGAGAAAGTAATACATAAGGATGAGGAAACCAATGCATAACCTGCTTAGGGAGATTGAGTAAATGGATGGCAAAACAAGTCTTAGGAGGAATAACAAAAAAGATAAAATTCATTAACAGCTACAAAGGACAGGAAATTGTGGAGAGGCAGGATTGCCTATGCCATGAAGGGACACAGTACATAAAGAAGAATGCATGGGAAATAAATAGGATATTAAAAAAAAATAATAATTTAATAGAGTAATATATACCACTTTATGCCATTTCAGACTTCATTAAATTTGCCTTTTAACCAGTTCAGCAAATGTCATTACATCAGATATAAATGATGTTGCTGAGTGACTTGACATCATAATAAAAAGATGTAAAAAAAAAAAAAAAAAAAAAAATTCCTTAAAAATATTCTTAAATAAAATACATAAAAATGAAGAAAGATAGATAAAAGAAGTTATTCTTTAATGCCTTAATGAGAGTTATATTCTTCCATGTGTTGTTTACACCAATTGACAGATTGTCATCATCCATAATTTTTATGGCCAAATCACAAGGTAAATACCAATTTTATTGTTTTCATTATTCTTTGAAAAAAAAAAAAAAAAAAAAAAAAAAAAAAAAAAAAAAAAAAAAAAGTTTTTAGGGTTCATTAAAGTTTAGTGATAGTTATATTCTTTTAGGAGTTATTCACACTAGCCCTTATTTTAAGACAGTTTACCCCCAAAACTAGGTTATGCTCCATTTGAAACCAGTTAATTATGTAGGGTTGGGTATTTCTGTATACTTACAGATGAAAGGAATACAGTGGTTCATCTAATTCTCTAATTTTTGTAAAACTCAATTCAATCTGTTGGTGCTTCTTTCATCAAGTATAGAAGTTTGCTACTTATCTAAATATTTTAAACATAATCCATTTTTCCATTGCTGATGGGAGTGAGTGTAATGGTAGTAGATAATTCACATCAAACATAACTGGAACCATTTGTAGGTAATCAAATGACAGCAAGTTTCTTTAAAATTACCAGCTGAATAGATAGTATTAGACAGAAAACATCAGCAGCATAATGTCTTAACTAAAGTCAAATTATCTTTAATTCTAAAGAAAAAAAAAGTGGGAGAAAGAATGGCATACCAGAAACTAAAACTATAAACATTTGATAATGTTTTTTTTTTTTTTACAAGTAATTAACAGGAACAGTTGGTAAAGAAAAAGGAAATGAACAAAAATTATTCCTACTTTGCATCAGTCAAAAATTAACAAAAATTAAATTATTTGATCCATTCTCTCTTGAAAATGGAATCAACAGGATATCTGATACTTAAGTCAGTTAATACTCTACACTTTGGATTGGACTGCACTCAATAATCTGATCTTATTCCAGCTCTTGTTCAATCATCTGAGGTCATTTTTGATGGTTCATTGCCAGCTAGTTTTTGGTGGACCATCTATAACTTGGAGATTACTTGTCACAAGGTTCTGATGCCAATTCAGTCTTCAACTTGCTAATAAAATATAGAATCAAAAGAACTGTCTTGTCACCACAAATTGTCACATGATCCCAAATGTATGGGCAATGCTTTCCAATATTCATACACCTCTCCTGTTTGACACTTATGGATGATAATACAAAGGAAAAAAAAGTACTTCCTTTTTTTTTTCTGCATAAAACAATGAATAAAATCATGCATATTTGGAGTAAAAAATTAAAATTTAGCAATACAATACATAATGTAACTTTATATATTTATAGATCATAAAGCCAGAGTTCTTAAAGTGATATTTCAACATTCTGGTAACAAAGGTATTGACACCAATAAATGAATATCCTTAGTAAATAGGTGAAACCAGGATGCTGACACATTGGTGTTTATTAGTTTTCTTTGGGTATTGTTTTTCAGGATTTAAAAAGAATTATTAATTTTACATGCAACAATAGAGTTAATTAGAAATCAGATTACTCATACAGAGAATATAACTAATGCAGATGCAAAACTAGTTAACACTTTCACTGCTGTATTGATATAGCATTGCTGTGCTGGCCTGTTCAGGAGAAAATAGTAAATTGCCATTTAATGATTATAAAGACACTCAAAAGGATTTCTTATAGGTACCAACATTTGTTTTTCAATTGGATCTTCTGCAATACAGACTAAAATTAACAACACCCACAATAAAAATATATCACAAAACAGGTCATATTATACACTACTTTAGATCTAGACTTGGAAATAGCACTAGTTAGTTTATAACAAACACTAGGGACTGAAATTTCTCAGTATCTTGAAAATGGGCCATTTAAGTTTTGAAAGATAAGTATCAGGTCATCCCATAAGTTCTGCCCAAATTTTAACTTTTTTTTCAAATGAACAAAACTTAAAGAGTATTTTATAATGTCAAATGGAGCTGAACATTATTTTTATGTTTAGATGTATTTAGACTGATCTAATTTTATTTCAGAGAACAGTAAAATTAAATTTTGTTTGATTAAAACCCTGCTAACATGGAAGTACCCAAGTTTCTTCTTTCAATCTGGTGGGATCACCAAGGAATAATCCACTTTGAATTCTTATCACCTAATGCAACAATTAATGCTTAAATATACTGTCAGCAATTAGAGCATTTGAACCAAGCTTTGAGGAAAAAAAGACCTGCTCTAGTGAATCGAAAAGGTGATGTTTCATCAGGACAATGCGCAGCCACACACAGCAAGAATCACATCACAAGAGATTGAAGAACTTGGTTGGGAGAAAATTCCTCATCCACCTTATTCTACCGATCTTGTTCCTTCAGACTACCATTTGTTTCGTAGCTTACAGAATCATTTGGAAGAAACAGCTTTTGTAACACAGGAAGAGGTTAAAACTGACATTTGTGAGTTCTTCAAATCAAAGACAAAAGAATTTTACAGTAATGGAATTAGTAAGCTTGTTAATGAAGGAAGTCATAGATAATCAGGGAAAATACATTGTTGATTGAATCTGTAATTAAATGTAACATTTGGTCACTTGTTTTCTTTATTCAAAATTCAGACAGAACTTATGGGATGACCTGATATATACACAACAGAAGAAGCATTAAAACACGAGTTTTGTTTTTTTTACTTTATAGTTGTATATTTTAACATTTACAGAGTTAAAGACATTTAGACATTTTCTTCTGGAAAAATTTATTTATAATAAAATTGAAATATCAAATTCTGTCCCTTTCAAATCAGATCCAAGAACTATTGTTACTAAAAACATATTTGTTATCTAATAGTTGCCTCTGGTAACCAGACAAATTTTTATTAGACAAAGTACATTGCCAAACCTTAAAGAATAAAAGCTGGGTGAAATTAACTAAATTAAAAAAAACACTCAGATATACAATAAACTCCTCTGATAAAAATATGACGTGACACACATGAAAGCCTATCCTAGTCAAATTAAACTAAATATAATAAATTATATGTAGTTTTGTAAAATGTATTGGGTTGCAATAACCTTAAGTATGTTCCCTCCTCCACTCTTTCATTGATCTTTCTTAAAAGTATAGAGCAGTATTACAATGAAGTTATTACTAATTAGAATGTTTTTTGCAACACTGACACATGTTGAACTCATAGTATTTAGTATTGTTGAAGTTATTGCTAACATTTTTTCGTTGAGATTTACAAACTCTACATTTTGTTCAATTTTGCAAACCAATTGATAAAATTTGAGTAAGCTGATTTGTTTGGAAAAATACTTTGACAAAAACTCTACTTTGTGGTTTAATAATTTCTTTAATAGAACATCATTGTAAACAATGTTTTTTTGAGAAAATTTCCTACCTTTTTAATAGTGAATAATAAATTCTTAAGATTTCTTACTCTTGAACATGTAACTGGTCATGCTTAAGTATTTTTTTCTGGAGCCAAATATTAACTTTTTGAAGTGTTTGGCCATGTGATTTTTTTTTATAGTTCTTGCAAATGCAGAGGAAACTGGATTTTTGTATATAAAAACTTAAGATATGTCAAAAAAAAAAAAAAAAAAAAAAAAAATACAATATTGCATTTTTATTAAATAAGTATTTGGTATTTTCATCATTAAATTGTTTTCTAAAATAGTGGGAGTATTTTCTATATTAAATAATAAAAGTTAATTTTACAAAAAAACAAAAAAAAAAATTAATGAAAATTTCTTGTGCTAAGCTATACATCCTACTAAAACCAACTGTACTTTGTAGCCCTTACCTGTTTGCACCTCTCCCCAAAACCTGGTTTTAAGCGGTCAATGTATGGCTATTTTAGAGGGTGTGACAGATGAACAGACTAACAGAATTTTATATGTAGATTGTATCAATTTTCAAACAGTAGTTAAAACAACCAAGTAATTCAATAATTTTCATTATATTTAGAATACATGTTACACACTATAGGATAGGTACTGTACCAAACTTGGAAAAAAAAAAAAAAAAAAAAAATGCATTAATATCTTGATCAAATTTTCTTCCAAATTTGAAATGGTGACTATCCTGTCTATTATATATTGAAGATTGAATCACAAATTTCTAGCTTTCAAGCTGAAAGGTTTATCTGACAAAATGTTCACAAAGCCCTTCTGTTTGTAGCTTGTGATATCAAATTATATCATTTTACTTTATTAAAAAAGGCATAATAAATTTAAGTCATTTTTTAATAGACACCATAAACTTAAAACAAAATTGCTATTTTAATAATAAAAAAAATATTATGTAAGCATAAATGAAGTTTAAATTCAACCTCATCACATTAAAAAGCAAAACATCAAAAGCAGAATGAGAAATCCCTGAGGAAACCAAAAAGCAAACATGAAATATAAAAATCTAATATTATTTACTTCAGAAATTCAAAATGAAGACAAACTTTATTGCTCCAATATAAATTGTGTTCACCATGGAAAAGAGGTTTGTTCTAACATTTCAAAAGAATCTGCACAATAATGTTTGAATCTCAGTTGTGTTATCATGTCCTGTTATGGCAACAGTAAATGCCCTGGACCTATAACAAAAACAGGGCTTCTGCAGTTGGGAAACATTGGAAAATAATTACAGTAGAAAGTGAAGTAGTGCTAAAGGTTAAGCAAAATAAAATAAAATATAGTAAAAATAAAAATTTAATTTCAAAATACAATATTCTTTTTTCCATTAGCAGAAAATTAGTTGAAGTCTCCATACATAATTACCTCTATTTTTTTTTCCATTATTACCATAAAGAACATTCCAAAAGTGCCAATTTATTTTCATGAAAACTACAAAGAGCACAATAACACTGCTGCATAAAGCCATAAATGAGGTGGTAGTTATGCAAAGCCACCTTGCTTGTCATACAATCGCTGTTACTGCTGAAACAAGTTACCCACTACCTGACTGTGTTTACATCTAGTGTTTGGTCTATAAATTTTCAGCAGGCATCAATGAACATTTATGGATTCAAATTTAAGGTAAAAGCTACTTTCTACACTTTCATGTCAGATGCCATTATTACCAGATTGCTGCTCAGCTACAATGTGTAACAAGGTAAAAAAAAAAAAAAAAAAAATGGTTCACTAGCAAGAAGTTTTAATTTCTACTGACAATATTTGCCATACTGAAAGTATTCACCTTTGATGCCAACATAATAAAATAGGAGGCATTACTTTCAGAGCAACCCTTACAATATAGATTTACCTAAATGTCACATCTACTTTTAACAAAACAAAACCCTTCTCCAAGAAATATCCTGGTATGATTCAGCAAGGAAAGCCATTAAATACCTCAACAAGTGAATTGATAGTAAAATCTGCTTGCAATCAATAAATTCTGTGAAAAACTGATTTATTTGCAATTTGCTAATTGAGCTTTTAGTTATCCAAAAGTTTTTGCAAAGCTGTTTCATGCAAATGTAGCATGACAAGCTGAATAGAGAGAAAAAAAAATGAAATATGCCAAATAATACATCATTCACTCAGTGGGTAGCCAAACTAAACAAATTAGGTGAAACAATAAAAAATTTTGGAACAGTTTATATATTTCCAACCATGAGACTCAGTTTCAAATCTCACCATAGTCAACTTGTCATCTTGATGTTATCAGCCTAGGGAGGCAATCCCAGCAAGCAACACCTTTGGAAAGTGCCTGAAAACCATACTACAGTCAGACCCAATCTTTGTGAGTGAAACTGAGTAGATTGAACTGTTCTGAAGCTGTTGATAATTATATTAGCACAAACTCACAAGTCATCAATGACCAAAGGTTTGAGCATACTGGCCATGTTCAAACTGTTGATCACACCAGATGATGTGCTCTCTCTCAAAAATTAACTATGGTCTGCTCAACATAGTTGCATTATAAACCACAGGTGGCTTTGGCGAGTATAAAACAACCACTATTCAGTATATAAAAAAAATTAGAAAAAAATAGTAATCAATAACAAGTTGCATAGACGTTCTCTTAATAAAACAGCTGATTTATCTTTGTGCAAATTGTATTTTTTTTTTTTTACAGTGAGGTTCATCCTGTATAAAGGATCAAGGTAGAGTGTTGCAGAGTAAGAGGCATTTTATACAGATAGGAGGGGGAAGATAATGGTTAACCCTAAGCTTGAACAGGTTAAGATTGTAGAGATCAGGAAACATCCTCTTGGGAGTCAGTTCCACAGAGCAGAGATTTGTGGAAGAAGCTATTCCAGTGGAACTTCTCACCAATGGAATACAGAGGGGATGAGGGTGGTTTGCTAAGTAGCAATATAGCAGTAAGAGACTTGCTACATCACATCTGTGAGGGAAAGGTTGGAAAGTAGGAACTTGTCACTCACAAGTACTCAGATGCTTTTGGACTATCATGACCGGAAAGTGAAGATTGGGCAGCTCCTACTCAAATATGACAACAGAACTCCATTTTAGTTCTGATCTGGCTCTTGTAAAATACAAAGAGTCAAATACTTACTGGAGTGGTACAGGGAACCAACTATTTTCCTTGCATCTTTAGCAATGGATCATATGTACAAGTTCTACTTGAGGTCGGGTGTGAGTTTAAGGCTCAATAGTCTCTCAAAGAATGGAACCTCCCAGAGGAGACATCCATTCATCATCACTGGTAGTAGTTTGGGGTCCAATTGACAATGATGGAATGTAACTAGTTTGGTTTTTGAGTTACTGAATGCAACCAGCCAGTTTTTATCCGAGTGAGAAGTTAGAGCTAGATCAGATGAGCCTTGTCAGTGGTTCAACTCAGCTGGCACAAAAAGAGCCATGACAGAGTAATCTTCAGAATATATTGGAAACTACACAGGATGTATGACCTTAAGGATGCAGAGAAGTGATAGAAGAATTTACCACCATCAGTGGTTAAGAATGAGCAAGTGAAGCTCATTGTGAGATATGACCATCTTGACTGACAAGCACTTAGTAATCGTCCAGCAAAAGCAGTTGGATCCTGGAGACATCGCATTGCCTTGGGATAAGAACATTGTGATGGCAGAAAAGGCAAAAATACGAAAGTACCAAACCTGGCAGGAGAAATATACCAAGCAACAACTAAAATTGTTCCTTTTGTGATTGTTGCACTTTGGACTATTTCCAGGGATCTTTCTACTGTGCATGATACCTTATGGATACCTGACATCATTAGGAGTGCACAGGTGATAGTACATGAGCTTTTCCAAGCAGTGCTAAGGAAAGTGTTGTGTCTCTAAGCTGCAGGTAGGGGCTGAGATATGATCATTACCCAGACAAAATATTTAAGAGTCAGAGAGGATTTCAAGTCAAATAAATGATAATAATTATCATCATCACTATAATAATAAAATAAATAGAAATTCCTAAAGATGTAAATATTTGGTATCACTGTATTGCAGTTAACAAATGTCTCGAGTTATATTTTAATAGATTTAAAAATTAAAAATAAATCACTTTGGCTGTATGAACATGACAAAAAGCTAAAAGAAAACATAACTAATGCTGATATGTTTTTTTAATCTAAAAAGGATTAAGAGAAAAATAGAGAATAACAATTTTGAAATGCTTCAGCAATATTTAACATCTTTGACATAAAATCTAAGACAAGTGAATCTTTAAAAAAAAATTTTCAGCAATAATATCAATGCTTTCTTGTACTATTTTGGATCTGAATTAAAGAGTTTATTCAAAGTCTGCAATTTTTCTGGATAAAAATACTAGTTATAAAAATATATATAAATCATACTGTCAACATAGGTTTTATTGTCAGTTACATTTCAGTTCAATAGAAAACAAAGAAATCTAGCATATTAATAAGATGAAAGCAAAATTTAAATATTTATAAAGAATAAACATTCATACACAAAAAAAATAATATAAACAAAGCATAAAAAATTTATCAAAAATTTTGTTGACTATTACTATGATAAAGAACAGGTTTCAAGTGAAAAATTGTTCTCCTTTAGATACTAAACTTAGGACAATAATTTGTTTCATACCATTAATTAATAAATTAAAACACCAAGTATGACTTGAAGAGAATGCAGGAGACATAAGAGAACCCAAGAGAAAGCAGTTAGAATTATTTCATGAACTATTCTAACATTTCTATCCTTTTTGGTATTATCCAATGTTAGTTGAAACATTCTTCAGCCTTCCTCACTTCTGTATGTGGAGGGCAGAAATTACTGTGAATAGCATCAGTATAAGCAGTTGATCACTTTTAGTCTACCTTAATGGAAGAATAAAAAAAATATTGGCGGTGCTTACAAAAATTAAACACCGAGATTTAGAATTTTTGTAAGAATTATAGAACAAAAAAAACAAAACAACAACAAAGAATGCCTTACCTAACATGCCATATAAATTAACTAAATTGAGAATATCAGCTCAAACAATTTCTAGACTGGTTATAACTCTGGAAATTATAATGCACTTGCTTAATGGAAAACTCTGAGATAAAGTGCATTTTCTAAAATATTCATAGGAAAAAAAAGTCAGGTATATATATATATATATATATATATATATATATATATAAAACATCTTTCAAATTAATTTTAATTAAAAACTAATTATATTGATGAATATCAATTTTTGAGGGAGAGAAAAATAGCAAAAAGAAGAAAATTTGTTCAACTTATCAAATATTTAAAAAAAAAAAAAAAAAAAGAAAAAGGCAATATCCACATTAACAAGTATTTGTATTTTAGAAGCAAATTATTTGTTTTAAGTTTCATTGAAAGAAAAGGAAACAAATGATGGCAAATTACAAGCAGGAAACATCCAAAATTGCCATGAATAAGCTAACAAATAAAATTTGAAAACCTCTCAAAGGAGAGACAATAATGATTAAATGATAGAAGTTTTAGCAAGTCATTTACTAAAAACAAGCAGGCATTGTATATTTGGTGGTTGGTACAAAATTTTTCTTTGCAAACAATCTAATCAATAAAAGAGAAAATAAAGTACACGTAAAGGAAGGCAATAGTTTCTGACTTGTCTGCACTTGAAGAAAGAAAAGAAAAACTTTTTATGTGCCACACCCCTTCAGTACATAGATGATCATGACTCCCCAATTTCTTGTCCTTCGTAGCTCTTAATAAAGTTTGTCTTTTTGTTATTTTGATAATTCGCATACATTTTAACATAACTGGTTAAGCAATAGGTAAACATTTATCAAACAACAATCATATGCCCAGTGTTATAACCAAGATATATTCTCTTTACTGAGGAAAGCTAACTCAGAATTTCATTTGAAGGTGCTGGAATCTATATCAAGTCCTACCAGCCATCTCTTTGTAGAAGTTGTTAAGTTTAAATGTAATTAGACTGTTATATATTATATAAAATCCAGTCTTTGGTGTTTATTTTAGTTGCAGTGTACATTTCTCATCCTCATCTGAACTCTGATGAGAGAACCAATAAACCAGTTGATTTTTTGTTAATGGTGTTTTGTATTGCAATATTACCACTTGAGAGTTAATGTAATTTTTTGTTACCACTCCCCCACTTTTTTTGCTATTTTATCTTGTTTTAACATATCTGCTTTTATTGCTATTATTAAATAAAAACTAGACAAGATATCCTTAGACATGGACAATGGAACAAAAACAATATAGTCACATAGATTAAATGAAGGGTTCACTTCAAAATTCTCTGCAGGCTAACTCGATGAACAAGAACCTGATAAAAGCTGTAGTACATAATGACAGAAATGTGATAACAAAGATGAGGTCAATAGTCCAAGTGTAAATTATCACAAGTAATTTGTCAATCATTAATGAATGACTTGAAACAATTAGATTTGTAAGAGATATAAAACCATTATATATATATATATATATATATATATATATATATATATATATATATATAAACACATACATAAACAAGTATTCAGGATACTTGGTGTCACTTGATTTCCAAAGAGAACCACCAGATAAATAACTAGATTGAAAATCTGATTAGTATAAAATGAGTACATTATCCAAATATTTAATGTTAAGAAAAAAAAAAAAAAAAAAATGAAATGGTCTCATAGTCTTAGATATATTAGCTGCAAGCTGAATGGTAAATGATTCACTAAATTACAGCATTTTTTTGTTTCTTTTTGAATAGAAGTAAAAACAGAAGTCACTGAATGAGGTCACTGAAATTGCTTTGAAAGCTTTTTTACCATTCTTTA
Source organism: Acanthosepion pharaonis (assembly GCA_903632075.3). Lineage (NCBI taxonomy): Eukaryota > Metazoa > Mollusca > Cephalopoda > Sepiida > Sepiidae > Acanthosepion > Acanthosepion pharaonis. Next base: position 2,165,281 of record CAHIKZ030001835.1, on the reverse strand, counting down.
CAGCATATTTTTGCATGACTGGTTTATTGACAGAGAGCCATTTAAGCAAAATACAGAAATACAATGGATATCCATTCCCCATTACATGTGGCATTGTCTTCAATTGAACCAAAATTAAATGGCAAAGAAAAAGTAGGCTCATATTTTATATTAGAAACATGCTTATATTATTGTTTTTAATCTACTCATTATAATATGTCAATTTTATTACATATTAACATGTACTTAATATTTTTGATAGAGGTTTTTTTTTTTTTGGTTTTTTAATATTTTATTACTCGTTTACAAAATATATATAATTTTAAAAATGTTAGCTTTAGTGTATTTATTATACTTTTCCAATGAAAGATTAACATTACTATGAGCATTCAATTAACAATTTACTGATTGTATACAAGTTATAATTTGGCACAGGTTGCCTACTTCACTGTGGCACATTGGGTTGGGAGGGGCATGTCAGCACATGAGATCAGACAATTTGAAGACCATTGCTTTAAACAAGAAAAATGATTTTTTTCAAAGTAGTTGGCTTAAGGCCAGAATAAATCTTAAGCACCTACAACTTTTACTTAAGAGTTAAGCATTTACCTTGTCTCTATAAAAGAGAATACAGGCAGGCTACTTTCGAGACACAGAAATAAACTGGTTTCCAAGTAAACAAAATGAGAATACTTGACCTTTAGCAAAAAGATAGAAAGGCAATATCTCTTCATGTTAGCATCTACAAGAAATCTGTATCAAGAGGGGAAAAAAGAAAACAGATCAGGTGCAAACCACTTTCTTTGCATTAAGTGTAGAGACGGTAAAGGAGAGAAAGTGTTTCTTATAATTACTGATGAAAATTATCAGAAAAAGGGTTTTCTTTCCTATCCTGTTTCAATATAGACTGAAAAGTTTTCTGCGGCTAAATACAATTGATTGACTGATTTTTTTACAGCTTATCAACTCTTTGTGGATTATTTAAAGCTGAAGCATATTTTTTGAATTGTAAGAATTTTTTTTCTTTTTAAAAGTGAATATTGCATTAAGAATAACAATGATTTTAAAAAAGGTACAACTATTTAAGCTATAGCTTTACCAAAGCTATTTGCATGTATGTGAATGTAATGAACCTGGCTAGAATTTGAACTCAGCTCTCCAATTTTACATTCCAAGCCACCAGACATTACATTACATACATATACACTTATTTAAAGAAAACATGCCTATTATACCTATACTTTAAAGAGAACAGGCTTATGAAGACATTAAGAGTTTCTGAATAATATTCAGAAAGAAAATTGGAAATTTTAAAATATATAGTTAATAAATAAAGTATCCACATGTCAAGAATTCTTTTTAAATTTGTAAGAATTAACATTTTTTTCTAAACTTTAAGATTCATACTAACAATTATTCCAGAGTAGAAATTACAGCAAACTGCAGTTAGAAAGAAACACTTCCATTCAAAGTAAAATACAGTAAAATAAATAAAATATAAAATATCTTATTAGTTTCTGCAATAGAAATACTTAAGTCATTCCTTCCTAGAACTCTTAAATTTTTCTATTTCTCATGACTCAGGAAGCTTAATTTTTGTGTCTGCAATGTTCTGAGGCAACTCATTTGTAACATTAAAATGTTCTGAGGACATTCTCTTTATACAAGCTCTAATTTCCAACAATATCTGAAAATTTGAACATACAAAATCTCTAATTTTAAATTAAGGCATCAATGCTCCATTGGGCAGTTAATTTCAGGGGGAGAAATAAAATTAATAGACAACAAAAGAAAAAAAAAAAAAAGGATGGAGGATTGTTATTTGGCATTCCTGCAACCAAAAGCTAATTTGAATGCACCAAGTGCATCAATTATAAAATAGAGATAATTAAAGTACAAAAGCAAACTGAGAAAACAAAAATATTGTAAAGTAGACAAAAATTTACTCTTTAAAATTTAACAAAAGTATATTTAATAATTTTCTCAAATTTTATGGCTAAAAAGTAAATTAAAATTTAAAATGAATTAAGATATATGATACAGTCTATTTTAGATATGGTCTGTGATTCAATAGTATCCATCATAAAGCTTGAACTACAATGTTAAAGATTCTTGCTAATTTTCTCATTGCATATTATAAGAGATATTCATACTTATAGGAATAGGCATGAGAAACGTCTTCATGTTTATAGGTTTTCAAAATTTGATAAACAAGAATCTTTTACAGAAAAATATTAAAAATCACAGTCTCTTCCAAAATAAATTAACAAATTCAAGAGAAAAGAGATAGTCAGAGATGCAAGTTATTACAAGCTTAAATATATGTCAGGAATGGATTTACCAAGGCAAATCCAAAAGAAGGTCATACAAGCCTGCAATCAAAAAGATTCAACAACTAGTGGGGCCCGGTATGTTTAAGTAGTTTAAAAAAAAAAAAAAAAAAAAAAAAAAAGCCTTGATTTTTTACTTTTGGAATAATTTAAGTTTATTTTATTTGAACTTTCTTTTAAATTTATTGTAACCCTCCCTCCAAAAAGAAAAAAAAAAAAAAAAAAAAAAAAAAAAAAAAAGAAGCTTTTTCAATGCAAAATTGATAAAAAGTTCTAAGAATTATCATGAAAAATTTTATCACAAATTTGATATTGTTCTTCATAACAATGAGCATATTGGTTATAAAAAAGTTTTTTAATAATGTGCTTTTATTTCAGAAAATTTTAATATTACTGTACTTTCTAAATTCAATACAAAAATGTAACTTTTCACACTGCTAAATTAATAAAAATGTTATTTAAGAATTTTATCACAGAAAGTTAATGTCAATTAAAATATTTTTAAAGCTATTTAAAAAAAAAAAAAAAAAAAAAAATTAACAAAAATAAGAAAACAGTACATTTTTACAATATTACCTTGACTTTTACATTTTTTTTTTAACATGATAGAGCAACACATTTAGCTTTAAAAATGCAAAGTATGCAAAAATATAAAATAAAACAAATGTATAATAATAAAAAAAAGTAAATTGACTATATATTTAGCAATCATGGAACTTGTTATGGTAAAAGGAGGCATTACTCTATCTTGATAAGCTTTGTGTTATAACAGAATATCTCTGTTGATGCACATGTTATATGTTATGAGAAGACTAGATTTGCTAAGATATATAGCTTACCTTTGGATATTCATTTATTTTTAAAAAGTAAAAATTAATGCCTACAATAAATCTTCATTATTTAATTTTTTTAATTTTTTTTTTTTTTTTTTTAGAAAAAGAAAAGAAATATCATCTTACAGAAGCTCAAATATCTAGGAATATTTTTTAACAACTAATATCTATGTGAACTGATAACAACATAAAAAATTGAGAGAAAAAAGTTTTATCTGTCACTTTCTTCTTTTTTTCTTCTTTCTCAACTCCAGTTATCTTACTCCTCTGCATAATGTCCCTTCATTTTCAACTGATCTCTCCCCAAATTTCTCTTTCATTTAGTTGATTGATTTGAATGGATTTTATTTTACTGATGCATTTTCAAGTTGCCAACATGACTGATGGAACCTGCAGACACAACATCTGCTGCAACTTATGTTAAATGCAATTTCATAATTATTCTATAGTGAATAGGTTATTCGTTTAGTTTAATATTCATGAAGAGCAACATACATTTTCTGACAGTTTGTAAGTACAATGCATTTGTAAAATTACTTAAAATATTGCTGAAATGTTTAGAAAGCTTGTATTGCTAGATTAATTACAACCGAATATTTCATTAGAAACTAAGAAATCAGTTCTCCTTTATGGCAATGAATGCTAGACAACATCCTCAAAGATGAAGATGTGAAATAACATAAATATGGTTCTACAGAAGGATGCTGAGAATACCATGGACTGAACATGTGAGCAATGACAAAGTTTTAGAGAAAATAGAAACAAAAAGGAAACTTGTACTTAACACCACGAAGAGAGTCGAAATTTCTAGGGTCCATTATGAAGAAAGAAGGCTTGGAAAATCTGATACTCACAGAACAGAAAAACAATGCATAACAGTGAGCTTGAGTAAATGGATGGTGAAATAAGCTTTAGAATAAATAACAAAAAATTCATTAAGAGCTAAAAAGGACAGAAAAAAAATACATACATACACACACACACACATAGATACACACACACACATACATAGATACATTTTTTAAACACATACAAATGCCATTAAAAAATTTCAAATTAGGTTCTACTTCTAAATTTTTTGCCATTACATTTTTGTCTATGGTTTGATATTCACCCAACAACATATACTATTTGTTTTTTGTTTTTCAAAGTGTTTTAATATTTACTGGCAACAATGTCTGGAAATTTTTATAAAAGTACATAATTGAGCAACTTGAAAATGGACTGCCTCACCTGAGATCTTTAAACCTGGGAAACAACTTGGAATCAATAGAATGTTTATCAAAAGGACAATCTATCAAAGATGAACTGAAACCAGGATGTCCTCACACCTCCAGGATACCAAATCTCAAATAGGCGAGTGAAAAAAAAAAAAAAAAAAAAAAAAAAATCAGGCATAATCCAAGAAGGTCAATAAGAAAATTAACTAAGGATGCAGAAACATCAAAGAGAAGCATGTGAAGGCTATGTCGAAATTATGTAGGGATGTCACCCTACAAAATAAACTAAGACACAGCTTCTTTAAACAGCCAATGAAAAAACGTTTGAAAGAAGAAGTTGCTGAAATGAATTTGGGATGACACACTGCAAAAAAAACTGTTCACTGCTGAACAGACTTTTACTCATCAAAATGATAGTGTTCTTTCAACAGTCAGTTCCTGCCACTTCAGGAAAATGCCTCAGAACCCAGAAACCAGCATCAGTTATGGCTTCAGCTGCCATTTCAGAAATAGGAAAGTCCTTTTGTTATCATGCCTCAAGTAGTAAAAATCAATAAGTAAGTGTACATAGAGGAGATCTTGGAAAGTACATTCAAGCCATGGTGCACTTCTACTTATGGTAAACATTGGACACGGTGGCGCAGAGACAATTGTCCTGGTTTCATCAACAAGGATGAATGGTCTCTATCGTCACCAGATATCAATGCTTTTGACTATTGTTTGTGGGCAGTTCTTTAGAGTGAAGCCTGTTCTACTCCCTACCACAACTTTGAAGCTCTGAAGGCGAAATTGATGAGAGTATGGAACAAAATACTCATGGATACTGTGTGTATGGCCATCAATGACTTTCACAAAATTTTCAGTGTTTGGTAAAGGCTAAAGGGAACCATATTGAATGAGAATTATTTAGCAGGTTAATACTTACTTTGCCTTAAAATTATATGCTGATATAATAAATTTTTCAAGAGTTGTCAATTTTTCCTTTTATAACAGTAATTATGCTGCACCCAGTATATATATTTCAAACAACAAAAAAATTACTGTTATAAATCTAACCTTTCATAATTAACTTTATATTTGATATGCTTTTTTTTTAACCAAGCCAGGTTGAAAAAAAAAAAAAAAAAAAAAAAAAAATTAGAAATAAATAAAAAGGAGTATAGATTTTACCAAAAGTTAAAACCCCAGAACATACAAAAAATGAATTGCCCCCACACAAAGAAAAAAGAAAAAGAAAAAAGTTGTCTGATACTAGAAATATCATTGTTATGTTATTTTTGACACTCAGAGCTAAAAGGGGAAAAAAGGAAAAGGAATAGGCAGAGAGTATAAGGAGACAAGAAAATGATGAAAAAGAGAAATAACCACATTTGACACATACACAAAAAAAGAGAAAAATCAACCTAACACCAATTGCAAATAGCATATAAATTTATTACATTAAACTTAGTATAAAGATAATGAAAAATTAGAGAAATAGAAGTAAACTGCTGAAATCTCCAGTAGAGTGAAATAAACACAAAAAAAAAAAAAAAAAAAAAAGTCTATATATATATATATATATATATAAATAAACTATGTGCACGTGAGAGAATAACTTTTTCAACATGCAAGTTCCTCCACTGATCCCAGGCAGAGCAAGAGAAATGCTGATCCATGTAGAAATAATATTGTCAATTTTGGAGGTACAATGCTAGTAAATAAATAAAAATACAAATATGTTAGTCATTGGGAGTATGTACCAGTCCCATGATACCATTGCAAGTTCTTAGTTTTCCATATGGAAAGTTTGCAACAATTTTAATCCTTCCAACAATTTTTTTTTATAAATTAAAATCTTGTGATAGTATTATGAGACTGGTACATATTCCTAATGACTCCCATGTATTTCACTTTATTTACTAGTCTTGTACTGATCAAAATTGACAAGATTACTTCTATATGGATCAACATTTATGTGTGCCCTGCTTGGGATCAGAGTTTCAGTTTTGTCTGTTTAAACAAAGTGGAATATCTGTACACTCTGAAAAGTTATTCACACACACATACATATATCTCATTACTTACAAGGCAACAACACTTAATTTTAAAAAAGAACTCCAACTGAGTTATTACAATATAATATGTCCAAATAAAAAAGAAGCTCAGAAATGCCTAAATTCTCATCATTAAGCAAAAGAGCAAATTAACTGATGTTAGTTGAGAAAGAAGCACATTGTTTTATAGGAATAAGCTATTTGAGTGTAACAAATGTATAAAGCTTTAAAAGAAATTTTGGATACCATGAAAGTGACATTAAAGGCGGATAGCATGACAAGATTGGGAGTTGCCAGTGGAATTTTAAAAAAAAAAAAAAAAAATTTTTTTAAAAACTAGGTTCAGTATTTTAAGGATTTATTGTTAGTGATCAGGGAAGCATCTTCTTGGAAGTTGGTTCAGTGGAAGAAAATGCTCGAGTGGAACTTACCCCTCACCAATGAAATACGATTTGCATTTGAATACAGCTCTGATTTCACAATCAGAGCTGAATTTCTTTCCTAATAGTGAAAGTTTTTTTTTTTTATTATTATTTCATCCCATGCAAGGTAATAAAGCACCTAAAACCCATGGGGTTACCAAGAATGAATGAAAAAAGGAAAGAGGACAATAAAAGAACAATTGAAGGAGACATAAGATGACAATATTACATTTAGATTTTTGACGATCATAGTGAACAGCAAAGATATCAGCCAGAAGAGTTTCACAAGAAAGTATGAGAGAAAATACAATTAGTATAGAACTTCCAGTTACATCGAGCAATTTCAACAATAAAATGAGATCTAGCTGCTAATCTAGTTCTGCACTTAAATTCATGAAGTCAATGTATCAAAGAGGAAAGCTCATCAAAATAATTTCTATGAAAATATTTTTCAAAAAGAAATAGGGAAGTTATGTTATGGAAAAGTGTTTAAAGCCAAGATGCCAGGTCAGGATTGATAACATTGCAGATTCTCCTTTGGATTTTGTCAACAACCTCTAGATACATAGCAGAAGCACCAGACCAGATGTAGCAGCAGTATTCAATTTATAGACAAATGGTAGACTTATGTGCAAGAGATTCTGGTAAGAAGAATTGTCTAGAAGGCACAATGAACCAACTTTCTTAGCACATTTAGCAATTGATACAATGTAAATATTCCAATTCATATCAGTGGTATATGTGAGCCCAAAGTGGCACATCAAGTAACTCTCCTGGAGGTTAGCATCAGCCATGCTGATGGAAAGCAAAAAAAACATTCTCTACAATAATACACCAAATATATTGGTTTGCCTTTGGTTTCAATTTGTGCACAAACCAATCTGACACTTTGCCATTTGTCTTTCTGTGATGAGAGGGTGGTTTAATGGATCGTGTCTTGAAATAAGAAATCAGAAAGCTAAGTTTCAATTCCAGTTGGGTTCATTACGTTCTCTTATGTATAAATACTCTTGGGGAAAGGTATGAATCCATATCCACTCTCCATCTATGGATTAAATAGTAGGACTTGTGTCTAGAAAAAAAAAATCATTGTTATTCTCCTGAAAATTGTAATGCAATATTTGCTTGCCAAAAAAAAAAAAAAAAAAAAAAAAAAAAAAAAAAAAAAAAATTCTTACAAGCCAAAATATGTTCTGGCTTTAAATAACCCACAAAAGCCATAAAAACAAACCAATCATACTCCTGTGAAACCTCTTTTCCACAATATTCACTAAAAACAGGTGTGTATTAACTGTATATTCTTGGTTTTCTATTTCACATTTGTTGTAGTGACTATCAGAAAACTTGTTTAAATTTTACAAGATTTGCTTTCTCATCATGTATAAGGCTTTTAGATTATTTCTAAATTTCTGCCATACTGTATGTGTACAAACTCCAGATGTTCGAATAAATAACATTCCCACCAACAAAGTGAAATCAATAACCAAAATCAGGTTTGAAAAGTTTACAAAATGTGATCAATAAAATTTGCAAGTCAGATGCATCGAGATCAAAATGGTTACCAACCCGAAAAGGCTATTGTTAAAAAGGTCTTCTATCTTGCTTTAAAATTTAAGACAGACATTTTCAGTGATTATTTCAAGTTCACCTGGTAAAAAAAAAAAAAACAGGCAAGTCAGACATAATCTTAAAGAAATTTTAAGTATATTAAACTTTATATATATAAAAAGGGGGAAAAGATGAAAACCAATCAAAAATAGACAAGCAGAAGGTAAAAGTAAATGGTGCAAAAAGATAGAAATAGTCCTCTACAATTATTAGTGGCTGATGGAGCCCAATCGAAAAACATTGATCAGTTTTTTTGGATACAATTCAAAATAAGAGTAGGTGAACTGTAAGAGCAAATGATTAATTAAAAGTAGTAATGTAAAGTTACTTGTGTAAAAAGCAAAGATTTTCATTTTTGTTATCGAGTAAAAGCTTTAGAGTTTCTAAGTAAGGTTATGAAATATATTTAATCTCAAATTATGACAAAGGGAGAACACTAAAAAGTCATTAAAAAAAAAAAAATTTAATATGAAAAAAAGGTGAAAGCTGCTCAAATTATGCAGTCCTTTTGAAAAGGGAATAAAAAAAAAAAAAAAAGGTACAAAGAGAAAATACTTCTGTGCCACGCGTCTTCAAGATGTGGATGATCATTCCTCTCCACAACTTCCTATCCTTTGTAGCTCTTAGTAAGGCTTGTTTTTTTTTTCCTATCTCTTCTAATCCCTGTTCTACCAACCATTTACACAAGCTCGTTAGGTAGGTTATTTGATGCTTTCCTGTCCCTCTTGCTTTCAATATGTCCTGCGAGTGTCAAATTCTCCAAGTCTTCTTTCCTTATTTCCAAGAAATTTCAACTGATTTGAATTAAACATGTTACTAAAACTGTCATTGCTCACATGTTTAGTTCATGGTATTCTCAACATCTTTCTGTATACCTCATTTGTTGTCAAGTTTTTTTCTTGATCTGATGAGATTTTTCAGCATTCACTGCCATATAGGACTAATATTACATAACAATTAAGTACTCTTTACTTTATTTTTAATGAGATTTTCCTGTTTCTTAATACTTTGCTTAGTTTTCAGAAGGCATCTTTATGCTATAAAATATATAAAATGGGAAGATTAAAATATTTAATTGTAGAAATGAAAGGAAAATCTGAATGCAGTATTATAAAATAAAGTTGAAATTTGCACAGCTGAAATTAATGTCAGATTCTTGCTAATAGACACTTGTCAAAAGGATTTCCTTGATCACTGACAAATCATCACCATAAAGGAAAAAATGTGAAAGAATTAAATTAGTTGCGGAAATTTGAGCACATCTGAATGTGAATCTAGTTATTTGATATAGGATTGCTTGTCAATATCCAATTAAGTTAATGAGCATAAATTAAACAGATTTATCAAAATAATTAATAGTAATAATTTTGAAGAGTTGTCTAATTTTAGTTTTCATTTTCACAATTATGCAAGGTGCATGTGTGTACAAACATCAATGGAAAGAGAAATGCTAAGAATAAGTCTTAGAGATAAGAAGAGGTCACTATGGATCTCGAGAGCAGACCAAGATATATCATAAAAGATATTAAGTGACCAAAATGAAGGTATGCAGAACATATAGCAAGTACAATCATGGTCATCATGGAAGGATTCTGTAAATGCATTTGTGCTATGGCAGATTAACTATGGCTAAGAATTAAATATATAACACAATGTGACATATTCATGGGTAACACATTATGACATTATTATGACACTGACTAGGAGTTATCTCAGGCTTGGCATTTTTGGATACATTTTCATCTGCAAGCACCAAAGAATTTATTTGCAGTGATACTTTTAGTATGAAAACGATGTTAAAACCTCAGATGAAGCTATAAATCAAATCATAAAAAAATTTTATTTAAAAATTTTAAGTTGGTTATAATAAAGTTGCTGTTTGAAATAAGATTTTATAATTCTCCTCTGGCAGTCAACATCTTACTTAGATATGTGGTTGTTATAGTAATACATGAACATGTGAGATTTTCAATGAGTAGTGAAAACATTGCTAATATATTGCATTTTATTTAGATATTTTTTATTCTAAGTTAATAAGCAGAAATCTTATATACAATAATAAAGTTAATTGCATATTAATCCTAAATTACAATTACTCATGCAGAAAATATAAGCAATATGAAAAATTACTTAATATTGTTACCACTTCTTGATGGTATGAAAAACAAATTATCAGGTTGAGTCATAAGTAATTTCCTCTTTTGGGGAACCAATTGTAATGATGAATATATCATCCTAACTTAATCAGAGTTGTTAAGAATAAATTTGGAGTATACTAACATACATTAGTTTGTGCACAGTAGTGGCAGCATACACAGTGGATTAAAGGAAAAATATTCCCCACCTTGACAGCACAAGACTCCATGCAGCAGTTTATTATAAAACAAGAAAAAAAATGTTATGAACTAGGTTGGTCTGTTTTATGTCATCCATCATATTACATCAACTGATTATTTTTCAATCAGTGCAAAAAGGCTTTGATGGGGAAAAACTTTTCCAATGAAAACCAGATTCAAGAGTTTTCCAGATAAGTGGCCACAAGTCATTGTAAATAATGGTGAATATATAATTGAATAAAGTTTAGTTCTACTTTATTTTTTAAAGAATGAGAATGATTTATATATATAAAAAAAAAAAAAAAAAAAAACACAAACATTTTAGGACTCAAGCAAATAGTATATACATATATCATTACAATTTCAATGCTGAACAAAGTCTTCTCCTGAATTCATCCATGAGGACTATTTGTCCTATCTCATCTCTCTATCTGTCCTTTTCCTTTGGGAATCAAGCAACTTTTTATTCCATATGTTACGCTTCGTTCAGTTATGTTTACTTCTATTTTTATTTTCCATTTCATCACTTCTGGTATCTTATTTTTGTTCTCTGATCCCTGTTGACCAGAGTTATCCCTAGCACTGCTTTGTCCATTGATCTTTGAGGTTCGCATTTGCTTTCATGTGATTTTTTATTCATTTTTATGCTTTGCACCAGTACATCATAGCTGGTATTATATATTCATTATACCCTTTACATTTTAAAGCTTATTGGAAAGAAGCTTTTCATTATGTTTCTGTTAAAATGCTTTCCACTATCATTAAACAGTTTTATAATCTTCAATCTTTAACTGTCATGTCTGCAAAAAAAAAAAAATGAATAAATAAATTAAAAAAATGGCTTTCCTTTGATGCCACTATTATTTTAGCTACCCTCACTCATCAGCAATGTTTTAAAAAAGTGATGATTAGAATTTTAATAAAACCTAAACATATGAAAGCAAATTTATATATTTTCTTTGTTCATAAGAATTGACAACAAAAATAAACACTATTTATTTATTTATTAAAAGATACTTTATTTTAAATATTATATTGTTTATTAGAATGCTTGGTAAAACATTGGCTAACTGTTAATAGATTCAAAATTTATAAAATGGCAAATAAAGATTTACTTATACAATTCTAAACACCACCTTTGAAAAGAATAAACATTGTTTAAGGAGTGAAGGTAGTTAAAATAATAGTAGTGTCAAGGGAAAAAAAACATCCTTTTGACACTTTGGTTTTTGTAATGTTGTACAGGGTGGTTACTAAAATAATAACTAGAATGGCAACTTACAATGTATAAGGGTTTATTTTTAACAAGAACACTACAAGTAGATATTTACAAATTTGTCTGAAGCTGGAAAGCAAGACCCCCTCCCCACTGGAAACCAACACCATAGATGATTATATTACTACTGGCACAGTCTATTTAATAGAAGTGTATCAGTTCTCTGTGTGTGTGTGTGTGTGTGTGTATATATATATATATATATATATATATATATATATATATATATATATATATATATATATATATATAAGTTTGTTCCTACAACAGCAGGTATACAGGTTAAGAAGTGTCTTGCCTTTAATGCACTCTCCTGTTCTAAGTAAATGTATTATTTGACTTTTTCCAATTCTTTCTATTCTATTTTTAGGATCATTTTCAGAACATTACAGTTGAACTTTTTTTCTTTTTTTTTTCCTTTTTTTTTTTTTAAATACTGTTTTCTTTTAAACAGACATTTAAACTTTCTGCATTTAGATTATTAAACATTCCTTGTAATTCATTCCAGGATTCTGACAGGAGTAAAATGTCATCAGCAAAACATAAGTGGTTTAAATATTCTTTGTTTACTCTCTTTTCTCTAGAAAGAATTTTCCAGAAGATACTCTCAAGAAATAGTATAAGTATAAATAATGTAAGCAAAATCCCCTTGTTTCATATTTTTTACAATCTTTATTTTATAAGTGTCTGGCTTTGTGTCACTAAATTATTGCAGTGTGTGTATTTTCCATCTTAAGGAATTTTTTTTTTACGATAATGTTCACACTCTAGAAGGCTCTGGAGCAACTCAAGGTAGAGTGTTACAGAATAAGAGACTTAGTTTATATGGATATGTGGGCAAAATAACTGTTAACCCCTAAACTTGAACAGGTTAAGATTGTGGTGATCAGGGAGGCATCCTCTTCAGAGTCTGTTCCCCAGACCAGCAGTTTGTGGGAATAAGTTACTCTAGTGGAAACTATATCTCACCAATGGAATATGAAGGGAATGGGGGTGGTTCACTACAAGGTGTGTGACATGATGGGTCTTACTCGTGATGGTAAGAACTGGTGGAACTAAAGAAAGTAGTTCATTTAAACACTTTCCATGGAAAAAGCAATAGAGCAGTTAGAGACTCGCAATATTTTGTCTGTAAGAAAGTGGGTTGTAGGGTGGAAAATAATTTGTCACCCACAAGGATGCAGAGATTCTTTTGGACTCTTGAAACTGGAAAGTGACGATTGGGTAGCTTCTGCCCATATATGGGATCAATACTCTATTTCCAGCCTGATCTGGCTCTTGTAAAGGTAGAGGATAGCATAAGGATTCAGGTACTTACTGTACAAGGAACCAAACCATTTTCCAGCCTCTTTTGCAAAGGATCATAATACAAATTCTACTTAAGGTCTGAGGTGACTGTCTTAATAGGTGCTGAAGACAGTGCTTCCCTGGAGGAACATCCATTCATCATAATTGGTTCTGGGATATTGGTAATAATGGAATGTCATTAGTTTGGTTTTCAAGGCATTGAATGTAAGCAGTCAGTTTCCTCCCCCCATTGAGCTGTTAGATCTAGGTCAGAGGAGAGATCAGCTGCCAATTAGCTTGAATTTGACTAAGTTTTCAAGATTTTTAGTGAAAATTCAAGAAAACAATCTGATATTCTAATGATTCATAACATATGTTCGATTTTAGTCATGACGTATATCATTAACATTATGTTCTTAAAAAAAAAACAATTTTCAGATAAGCAAAAAAGGTGGAGAACTTAGTCTTTTTTTTTTTTTAATTTAATCAACAGAAAATATGATTAAAAGCAAACTTTTTTTTAAAATCATTTCAACCCAAGTAAGACAAAGCCATTAAAATATTGGGGGGGGGGGTTACCAAGTGTGAAAGAATACAAGAAAAAGAAAAACAATAAAGAGAGATAACAATAAAAAAAAAAAACAGGAATTAAGGAAACAAAGTATTTAGATCTTTAAAGATCAAAGCTGACTGGAAAGCAAGAGGTCTGAAGAGAGTTCCATGAGCGAGAAAAGAAATGGTTAGGATAGAACTAACAGTTACATCTAACAATTTCAATGGTAAAATGAAGAGACTTAACTGACAATCTAGTACTGCACTTAGATTTATGAAGTCAGGGTACCAACAAGGAAACAGAACAATTACCATGAAAATATTTATAGATAATGCACAGAGAAGTTCTGTTATGGTGATGGGAAAGTGACTGAAGCCAAGACTGATAATATAACAGATTCTTTGTATTTTATCAAGAATCTCTAAATATATTGCAGTAGCACCAGACCAAATGTGGTAGCAATAGTTGATGCATGTATGAATGGTAGACTTATAAATATGTAAACTAAATTCTGTTGAGAAAAATATAAAGTCAGGTTGGAATCTGTGTTTCTATACAAACCAAAGAGAGTAGTCACAAGTCTGAGGAGTTTTATCCAGTATTTATTTTACATTACCAAGTAGAAGAAAATTTCCTACTTGTGTACATTTAATATATTAGATTCTCCAGAGATCTTATGAAGAAAAATTATAAAAGCCAAAATAACATTAAAGCGGACAAATAAGACTAAGGATTCAGTTATTAAAAACATGTCAAAAATATTAATATAAGAGAAACCAATAAGAAAAACAGATGATATAAAAATGTGAAAAATAATATTGAATTTTCAAGCATAGAAAAAAAACATGCAAATGTAATTAAATTTTATTAATTACTACCATAATTTCATTAACAATTACAAAAATCCATTGTCAAAAGCAACTCTCCTATTCCCTGCCAATAAAATTCTAAGGTTTTGGGTGCTAAGAGACTTAAATTAACATCTTATTTCTGAAGGTTCTGGCATAAAGAAAATGATACAAAGGTGTTAAGTTTAGTGAATATAAAAGATAAGATAAAACTTCTCCAACTTATGACTGCTCCCTTGGGTTTATTGTGTCAAGTCTTATACAGAAACATCTTCCATGATAAATTATCACAAACACATGAAAAGAAAAGAAAAAAAAATTATTTTTAGAGAACACAACACTCATCTCAATACTCCTGAATATTAGTTCCAATGGATAGCTGTTTACAGTTTCAGGGAAATACTAAAGAAAAAAAAAAAAAAACAAAAAAAAAAACAATATTTTTATTTCCTGCAATAAATCTTCCATAGTGCAATCATTAGCAAACTGACAATTATAACCAGAGATATTCTTCACTTTTCTATCTCGATAGAGTCTAAATGTGTCTACATCTTTGTGGGTGACAAATTATTTTCCACCCTAGAACCCCTTTCTTACAAATGAAATGTTGCAAGACTGTCACGGTTCTATTTCCATGGAAAGTGTTCAAATGAACTACATTCCTTATTTCTACCAATTCTTATCTGCACGGTTAAGAACTGCCATGCCACATATATTGTAGTGAACTATCCTTGTTCTCTTTGTATTCCATTGGTGATATTTAAATTCCACTTAAGCAGCTTCTTCCCACAAACCACTACTTTGTGGAACCGACTACCAAGTTGATGCTTCCCCAATCAGTACAATCTTAACCTGTTCAAGTCTATGGTCAACTGTTATCTTTCTCACATAACTCCATAAACTGTGCCTTTTACTCTGTAACCCTCTACCTAGAGTAGATCTTGAGTCTTGTACAGGGCAAACATCATTGTGGGGGAAAAAAAGAAGCAACTTAGTGTCCACAGAAGTGTAAGACTAATATCTTCATATACAAAATTGTTCTCCAAAAATGTAATTATAAGTAACTTTTATAATATATATAAATAAATACTGAAGTCTGTACTACATGTATGCTTGTGTGGTGTGTCTATCCAGTGCATAATGATTTATGAGTTGTTTATACAATAAGTATTTTCATTTTAACTTTCTTCAAAACAGATAATCTTTTTTTTTAATTAAAATATTTTAAAGTTAAAAGACTGACACAGAGATCCTATTCTGCTGTTTCATCCAGTTGTTTGTAGAGTAATTATTTATATTTCAGCTTTCTTTAAACAAAAAATATTTTAAGCATTTAAAAAATATTTCTTGGCATAAAAAAAATATTTTTAAATTAATCCGATTTAAAGTTAAAGTTTATCCCAGAAGTTCTGTTCCTATTAAATGTTGTAAACTAGACCAATGATGACATGAATGAATTGAAATATTTAACTGAATCATAATAAAATTAACTTTCATTTCAATGGAATATTGAAATCAACTCCAATGTTTTATAACCTGAACAGTCAGTGACCCAACAGGTCATTGGTAGTCTAGTTAGAAATAAAATACAAACAGATAATTAAATAATCATTTACTTTAATTCAGGGAAAAATACAGCAAGGATATTTTCCATTTCAGTTTTATGATACACAAATTTATTCAAACTAGTGTCCTCATCTTGGTTGTATAGTCAGATTTTCACCTCTTGTACATTCTAACCTTCTTCAATAAAGTTTCTCAGAATTTCAAACTGAAGTTCTTAATCTACAGAGCAGAATGTTTTCATTTCTATGGATATTAATATTTAATTGTTGTTTCCAATATAAATTCAGATTTATTCTTTATAAAGATAGACACAAAAAGTTAAATAGGTTCTGGTTCATAAAAATTGTTTTTTTGTTTTTGTTTTTTTTTTTTTTTTTTTAATCAGAGGTCCACAGTATACATACACTCATAGCCAACATCCCAGATTGATGACCTAGTGATGACTTTCCAATACAACCCTTAAGGTATTCAATTCAAAATTATACTTAAAGCCTCACTTGGAGACAAATATTTGCCACTTATTACAAGAGAAAAATAAAATCTGTCAGAACTACTAACAAGTGGCTCTCCATATAAGAAAAAATAAAATATATATACACACACACACATATATATATATATATATATATATATAAAAAGAAGACCTGATTGCCTATCATGCACTACCTATGACTTTGTATGTGCATATATAATGTATATGTGTTGTGTGTGGGTGGCTTAAATGTGCTTGTGCTATTTAATGAGCACACACATATACACACAAAATTTGACAGAGTCTGAAATAAGATACTGGAATAATATATTCCCTTCTCACTCAGTCTGGATAACCCCTACTTTGGGCTGGGATGAGCAATAAAATCCTAAAGAGGGAGAAAAAAAAATTGAAATTTTCAGAAATTATCCAATAATAAATAGATCTATTTCTTAAAGAACTTCTTAATTTTTAAATTCTGTAGAGATATTTTTTTTGATTTGTCATTGAATTAAAATATACATGCATACATGTATGTACATACACAATTTGAATGAAACTGAAATGGAATATCTATGTCCAGGACTTATTTCGTTTTCTAGCTGGTAATAACAGGCAAATAGTATAAGTTTCAATTTTTTTTTTTTTAAACTCCTTCTGTATTTAAATTGAATATATTTTAAAATGGAAAAACAATTTAGATTTGAAATTTGATCATCTAGCCCTGAGAAAAGCAATAGGTATCTAACTAGAAAGAAAATGAAAAAAAAAAATAAAAATAATTTCCATTTCAATTTCTGGAATGAGGCATTCTTATTTACACTATTTACATACAGACTATTGTCCTCCTTGTTATTAGAACATTTTGATCATAGCGCCTTCTGGCCTTCAAGGATATATCACTCCAGGTAACCTAAAGGAAATTTTGAACTGAATCCTTTATTTAATCTTAGGTTATTGTCCTATAGAAAAATAGCCTACTAGATTAAAGTATTGGTTCATGAATTTGGTGATATAGTAATTGTAAGTTCAATCAATGGGCTGGGCAGTGTACTTGGACAGTGGAAATGGAACAAGCAATAACTGAGCAGTATTAAAGAAGAACTAGATGAGTTGTCCCTAGACATGGGCAGTGGAAGGAGAACAGTTTACCCTCCATAGATTAAATAAAGGGTTCAATTTGAAATTTCCTGTAGGTTACTCAGATCAACATACATGAAAGCGAAAGGGTACAACAGCCAAAACATGATAATAAAAAAAAAGATGAGAACAATAATAAAAATAGATTTTTCCAATTGACTTTTAACAAGCAATGCAAGGAAATGGTTAAATTAAAGACTTTCAGAGTGATACTTTAGCTCATTTAGATAAAATGACAGTGAATTCATTTATTACAACCTCGACAAATTATATGCCAACATTTAAGTGGAAGTATCTATAAAAGCATCTATGTATGATTATTTATTCAAATGTAAAGATTTCTTTTTTAATTGTGTATAAACTGAGGTAGAAACTAATCATCTCAGATTAACAGAGTTTACTGCATAAATATAACAGACTTTGCAATACCGTGTCAAGTTTGATCTTATTGATTCTAATAGAAGAGTAATAATTTCTATTTTGTGAATAGAAGAAAAAAAAAAAAAAAACACCTCATTGAAAAGTAGTGTTTAGCAAGCAAGCCTGGCATGGGAGGGGATATTTCATCACCACTGACTAAACACCAGCCAACCAGTGTTAGCTGTTATAGTGTGCACATTTCTTAAATCAACTTCAAGTCGTAGAAATTTTGAAAGTTTGGCTGAAACAGAGATGCATTATTCAAGCAATTAATTGGAGGTCATCCTCCTCTCCCTAAATTGAAGTAGTATATAAGAAGCAGATGAAAGAATTGCAAATTGTTTCTTTTTTACAGCAATCTCCAACTGAATACCTGAGGGGAATTGTATACAATTTTCAATAAATTTTTAAATTAAAAAAAAAAAAAAAGTCATGTATTAAAAAATGATCCTTAATTACTTTTATTTGTTTTTAAAAAAGTTGATAAAGATGACACATCCTGCACTCAGACTGGGAGACTAATGGAGTTTTATCTTTACTGGGTGCTCCACATTTGTTGCCTTATGCCAAACTAAACTATGTAAATAAGTATAGTAATTTAAGATTAAGACAAAAATAAAATATTTCCAAAAGTTACAGTAAAATTGATAATTAACTAGACACCTGAAAAACATTAGATCTTGTATGTAAATACAAGAAAAAATATACCCCCAGTCTCTCAGTAGTGAATGGGCAGAGACTTTCATTTATTAAGGAGTTATTTTCAACAAAATGAACTCATTTGATAATTTTCTATCACTTAACATTTTGTAGGTTATTTAAAACCAGAAAATATTTTTACATTGTAAGAATTTTTTTTTGAGATAATAATGGCTAAGTCTTACTAATTAATCCATAGCTGGGGAGAGAAGAGGTGGATTCATACCTTTCCTAGGGTATTTGTGTGTAAGTGAATATAATGAGCCCAACAGGAATGAATTGGTACTCAGTTCCCCAATTAACAATTCCAAGCCATTATACCACCTGCATATCCAAGGTTATAGCACAGCACCCAATATTCCCAAGCAGTCAACCATTTAGGTATTGACCAGGCTTGATATTGTTTAACTTCAGTGACCATACAGGAACCAGTGTTTCAATGTGATGTGGCCATAAGCCAACAAAATTAAGATGTCACTCACTGTTATTAGCTCTTAAGAAAACATTTCTTCATAGAAAGTTAGGATGAAGAGGAAGTGTTGAACATATCAGATTTAATACTACCATTTTTTTTTTTTTTTTTAAATCAGGGTAACAGTAAAAGAGATTAAGGACCAATATGCTTTAACAGTTATGAACATCAAAAAGAGTCATCACTTAATTATGAGAAATAAAATCCAAAAAAGAATCTGCAATATTATTAGTCTCAAGCAGACATCTAGGCGTCAAACATTTGCTATAATGTAGTATCTCTATACTTTTTCTATAAATACTTTCATAGCAGTTGTTCTTTCCTTTTTGGTACATAAACTTTACAAATTTAAGTACAGTAAATTCACAGCTAGATCTCATTTTACTGTTGAAATTGCTAGATTCTATTCTGATAGTTTCTTCTCTCACACTTTTCACTTATGGAATTCCCTTCCAGCTTTTTGCTTTCCTGTCAATTATAATCTTCAAAAATTTAAATGCAAAAATCATCATTCTATTGTCTCTGCTCCACAGTAACATTTTCTCAATTTCCATCACTTTCAGTAACCCACTGCATCTTAGTGGCTTTGCCTGGGGTGAAGTGATTATAAACAACAACATTAATAAAAAAACAGCAAAAAGATTATGTTTGTAACTCCCTTTCAATGAGATTTATTCTTTCTGAAGAGCAGAAAACAATTCCTATCATTTTGTTGTGCATAGTGTTCAGTTTTTACTAGATAGGATTAAAATGTTCATTTTCAATAAATTTTATTTAAACAAAAACATCTCATATCAGCATACGAAGAATAAAAACACTTGACAAGAGAATTTTTTTTTTCTGACATTTCAGATGGTAGAAAATAAGTGACATTTTCAGTATATACTCTACAATCTCTTTCCACAGATGAAATATCACAAGCCTCTTGCTGTTCTATTACTATTTTTATGTGATGAGCTATATTCCTTAGTTCCACCAATTCTAGCCTTCACAGCTACAACCTGCCATGACACATACACTAGGATGAACTATCCCTATTCTCCTTGTATTCAATTAGTAAGAAGGAAGTTCCACTGAAAGCTTCATCCTACAAACTACCACTTTGTGGAACAGACTCTTGAAAGG
The DNA here is from genome assembly GCA_903632075.3 of Acanthosepion pharaonis. Classification (NCBI taxonomy): domain Eukaryota; kingdom Metazoa; phylum Mollusca; class Cephalopoda; order Sepiida; family Sepiidae; genus Acanthosepion; species Acanthosepion pharaonis. The sequence continues at coordinate 2,144,659 of CAHIKZ030001835.1, read as the reverse complement.
ATGCTTTCCCGACCACTACAATGTTAACATCTCCAAGTCTGTGGTTAACTGTTATCTTTCCCCATATATCCTCAATAAATTGTACTTCTTATCTCTTACTGCTTATACAATAATGGCCTTCAGTAATCCTCTACCTTGAGTAGCTCTTAGGATTTTGTGATGATGATACAAGGACTAATGAAATTTGTCAGAAGTTGTTAGTAAAGTTTCTTAATGAATGATGTTCCATAACTGGGTAACAGAATTAAAGTTGATAGTAATCAAGCAAAAACGTTGGCTAAATTCTTTGGAAAAAAAATGTCACTATCCCTAAGTTGTTTGCATACAGAAACTGCTCATTTATTTAGTGTTAAAATGATTTAGATGCAAAAAGTTATGATTTATTTGTCCTCAAAGCTGACAGACTAAAAACCTTTCGTGTATGTCTGTGTCAAGGTAAACTGCTCATTTAAAGCAAATAGGAAATAAAAATTGTCAATATAGCCGACTTACTCAAACTACTGTTATCATTTTTGATTGTTATAGATGTTATTAGAGACAGTGTTTCAGCAAAGTACCCTCTGGCCACCATGTGGTTAATCAAGTATTTCTATTACCTCATGGTTGTGAGCTCAATCCCTGGAGCAGATAATTAAATCTATATACTTTTGTTTAGTAGGAACAGACAGGAGACTAAAACAATGTAATAATCAGTACATACAAGATATCTCCAATCAGCCAAAATAATGAAAACCTGAAGAAGGCTTGAGGGTATTTAATTGAAATGTTGACTATAAAAACATCTATAACAATCAAAGATAAGAACAACAGCTACAATTAATCAAATAAGTCAAAATATACTGACAATTCCTCATATGAATGAAAAAAAAAAATTATAGATATGTTAACCATCAGACTTGCCTGTACTCATTGATTTCACTATTGAAAAAAAAAAAAAAAAAAAAAAAAAAAAAAAAAAAAAAATAAAATACTTTAATCTGCCATTCTCAATGGAAGCCAATGATTGTGGCCCTCTACCAAACACCAAACCAACCTTACAAAAAACACACAACAACAAATGGTATGGGAGGTTATTGTTATTTGTTGGTATCCAAGCTTGGGATATTGGCAGATTGACCTTAAACACAAGAGATTGACAAGTAAGGAAGATAATGCAGTGTTTGGAAAAGTAAAAGCAGTTTACTAGTTCCACTGTTAGTATCAAGGCAACATGCAACTGTACAGAATTCACATACATAAAACAAGTATCAATTTTGCATAACCATTCTCAAAATGTACAGATACTATACTGATCCTAAGCAAAATTACCAGGAAGTCATACTATAATTTGTGATAGAGTGCATAAATATTCAAAAGCAGAAGTTGCAATTTATATATAAATAATTTCATAATCTTTCATATTCTGCTAACAAATAAAAATGGAAAAGTAAGGATCAACAGTAGAAGATCAAATTGTTCATTCTTATGTTAAACTCAAAGAGTTTATTTGCCTCTTTTGATTTATGTTCTTCAATACTGGAACTCAAACTGGGAAAAATAAATTTTAAAAAATAAATCCATTTTTACATAAAAGTCTTACTAATTTCTTCACATAAAATTACAAGGAAATATATCCTTACAAGTAATCTAATTTTTAGAAATGGGGCATGCATAAATTTCACAAAGTGTCTCATATGAAAAAAAAAAAAAAAAAAAAAAAAGCAGAATATATCACTTAGTCATTTTTAAAGTTATTCTTATTCACCAGGTTAAGTACCTGTCACTTAGGCAAGATGATCAAATTTAAAGTCTAAAATTTTTTGTCCATCTAAACACTACATTTATTAAAACATAAAATCAATGTAAATACAGATGGAATCATAAAAATGACTTAAAAAGGCCACACATTCCAGCTTATACACTTTTCCTGTTATCCAGAATTTTTGCCAGACACAAAGGGGAATTAACCCTCATGACACAGATTTCAATTTAATTCAAATTGTGTATGCACTTTGCATACTTTTATATTTTAATTTAATTCCATTCAGACAGCTCCTTCCACTGAACTGTTACTTTGTGGCACCAACTCCCAGGAGTACACTTCCCTGATCACTACAATTTTAACCTATTCATCAGCCATTATCTATCCTACATATCCCCATAATATGCACTTCTTACATCTTTCCTTTATGTCCTTACAACAACTTCATTCGGTAATCCTCTACCTTCAGTTGCTGTTGGGTCTTGTACTGGGTGAACAATAGTGTTTAAAACATTTCTTTGCTGCTAATTTTGATTTTATTGCTCAGCTCAAGGTACATGTCTAGATAGTGTGGGAGGAGAATGCATTATTCTAATGTCTTATTTCAAACTGTCAAATTGTGTGTGCGTGTTAAATGGCACAAGCACATTTAAATCACTCATGCAAACACAGATGTATGCATATACATATGCGCATGTAAACTTAGGCCAATTTAGGAAAGACATTAACATACAAAAAAAAAAAAAAAAAAAGCAACACACAGCTGAGCACAAATGAAAATCTGGCTTAGACTTTTTGTGACATTTCTTTCCAATCAATGACAAAAAGCAGAAAGATCTACAGAAAACTAGCCCACATATAAATAGTCATCTTAGTGTTTAAAAAACAAAATTGTTAAAATATGACTCAAAAGATTGACAGCATCTGAGTTTGAATAGATGAAGACCAAATTAAATATAGATACAGTATATACTTGTATATAAGCTGACTTCATGTATAGTGCAATTTTGTGGTATGAATTTCAACTCTTCCTTTACCTTAGCATAGTGTAACTGGTCACTAAAAATGCTTGATTTTTGACCTCTTTAAAAATAACAAAAATAAAAAAGAAAGTTACCTGTGTATAGTATGAGCCCTTTTTGCATAGAAATTTATCATAAAAACTCTCTATACTCAAATAAATGCAGTATTTGATAAACAAATCAAATGTGCCCCAAGGTGAAGAAATACAGAAAAATAAGATTGGAAAATTGTATTGTACTAATTTTCATAAATTGGGAGAGCCTGCCTACCTACTCACTTTGGAAAAGAAAAAATAAAATCAATATTTAAAATCCTAGCTTTTACCTGGGTTCAAAATCCTCAATGCCTTACAAGAGTAGAAAATACATTACTAATATAGACAACTACTAATACTACTGCTGCTACTACTACACCAGGTACAAGACAGAATTGAATGTAATTACTTAAAATTTGGAAAATTTTGCCAATTGATTTGGCCCTTTAACACAAAGCCAAGAAATTCAAATTGATCTCATGTAATGAAATGTTCAATCTTTGGGCTGAAACTTCTTCAAATCCTCCCTCCACCTAAGAACAATAAGAAGCAATAAATTGTTCTAACATGACTACCTACATTTAGTACTACTAAAAGAAGCCCACAGGGAATCTAACCAAACAGAAATTAATTCCAACATTACAACTTTGATTCGCTTTCCTTTTCATTGTTAAATGAAGGACAGTAGTAGAAAACAAGAGATGAGGATTATATTTTGGTAGCCTAACTAGAAAAAGCATCACCAATGAAAGATGAGCTCTGAAGGTATGAGATAAGAGTCCTATTAATAGTTGTAAAAAAGAAAAAAAGAAAAAAAAAGAAAGAAAAAAGAAAGAAAAGAAAAAAAGGCAACAAGAATAATTAGATAAGAGAAAAATAGTCAAATCTGCAAAAACAATTTTTTCACAAATTGGTGTCTCAAATATTTCCTACTTGATTTCCTTTTATGAAAAGGCAAGTAGGAAATATTACCATCATGCATTAAAGAATAAGTCTGATCTTGAATAAAAAAAAATTAAAAAGAAAAAGAAAATTGATACTGATAAATTAATTTCTGACAATATTTACTCTTAACTACTTATCTCTTTAGAACTGTTAGTTATTTTCTCATGTGACAGTGTTTAAATTCTAAAACTTAAAGTACATAATTTAGAAATGTTTATTAAATTCATTATTTTCAAATCGTTTACACAAGCCAAAAGAGTAATTTTATCCAAACACCGACACATAAGAACTTAATTTTATGAGTTTTAGAAACATGATTAGTTAACATGTTTGTGTATTTATATCTATTACGTAAATGTTATTGTCACACATTTAAGCACGACATCTGTTTTTGTTACATTGAAAAAAAAAAAAAAAGAAAAAAAATACAGGAGATTTTCAATGCTCAAGAATTAAGGCAACAGGATAGAAATTAATTATTATGAAATAGATTGATTGACAGAGATTGTCTTTTCCTTAACATTGCTAAAACATTTTGGTTGTTGTTTGATCTTCTATCACACACTTATCAGTAAAATTTTACTGTTCAATCATTATAACACAATGAAACTGATATCTCACCTAAAAAAAAAAAAAAAAAAAAAAAATCCAAGTTGTTTATATTGAAAATACAAAGAAGCTTAAAAAAATAAAGCATTTGTATGTTCATTTCTGATATGATCTCATCTTGTCAGGTCTTCAATAAGTGACACACACACATATATATATATATATATATATATACATACATACATACACACACACCACCGGAATACATCTAAGTACATTAAGATTTAGATTACTAAATGTGGTTCTACAGAATGATGCTGAGAATACTATGGACTGAACATGCGAGCAACAACAGTTTTAGGGAAAATGTTAATAAAAATTCCACTTATACTTAGAATCAGAAAGAGATAATTGAAATTTCTAGGGCACATGGAAAGAGGGCTTGGTGAATTGGACATTTACAGGATATATTGAAGTCAAGAGAGACAGAGGAAAGCAGTGCATAACCTACCAAACAAGCTTATGTAAATGGTTGGCAGAACAGCGATTAGGAGAGGTAGCAAAAATCAAGCCTTACTAAGAGCAACAAGGGACAGAAATTTATAATGAGACATAACTGCCTATGTCCTGAAGGGACACAGCACATGAAAAAAAAAAGAATACTAATTTTAATCAAATTCAAACCCCAAATAAATTTAGGGTTTCCAAGAAATTAAAATATCAAAACTGATAAAATTTTAAACATTATAAAACTAAATATGATATTGTATAGTATAAGGATTGCTCCATAAGTAATGTCGTCTATTATGTTTGCCATTGATATTAGAGAGATGTTGGTGGTATTGCAATAGGACACTAACCTTTCCACTAATAACCTATCATTTATTTTGCCTTGTTACAAAGAGCAGCAGAGTGTCAGTGTGAAAAAAAAAAAATGAAACTGTACCAAAATCCAAAATGAAATAAAAAATTGTTTTCCAAAATCTAAGCAAAATATTAACAGGAAAATATTGTTAGAGGCAGGGAGAAGAATGCTGAATTATGTAATATGAAACCTCCTATATGGTAGTAAATGCTAGATGAAGAGAAGACTAGAAGTAACAGATGTGGTTCTGCAGAAGGATGCTAAGAATAACAAAATGTAAACAAAAATTCAAACTTGTTACAGATTACATTTTACAGGATTTATTTGCCTTTCCATGTGAGCAAATACAACACAAGATCATTTTCTGTCTGAATTTTTGAGATGAAGAATTATCATCATTATTAACATTCAGACTAATGTCCTCATCTTTGTTGTTTCAGCTCAAAATTCCCTAAAGGCTACCTGGATCAACACACACCAGAAAAGGCTGGTGAGTATAACAGATGAAATGTTTTGACAAACAATAACAAAGATGAGGAATAAATATAATAGGAGAACCATTAGTAAAGAAAAAGAAAAAATAGCAAGGCTTCAACAACAGCAGCCACTGTATAAAAGTGCAGTCAAGCATGACAAGCAGTAACACTCATAAGCAGCCAAGTTAGGTCTAAGGCTCCAAATTCTCCATTCAGGATTGTTCCATGGGATTAAAGTGTTGGTTCATGAATTTGGTGAGAGTAATTGTGAGTTCAATCACTGGGCTCAGGATGGAATTCAGTAGAAATGGCATGAGGAATACTAGTACTAAATAAGAACTAGGCGAGATATCCCTAGACATGGTCAGCCTCCATAGATTAAATAATGGGTTCAGTTTGAAATTCCCTGAAGGTTATCTGGACCAAAAAGCACTTGACAGAGGGCACAATTGTTGAAATGGGGTGATAATAACAAGACATTAGTCGGCATGTAAAATAACTCATCATCCCAGAAATTCAACCAGAAAAGATGAGAATATTAGTCTGAATGTAAATAATGATACAAAAGGTCAGTTTTAATGTGTGTGTTTAATATGTGGGGATAGGACAAAGGCAACTTATGATTATCTGAGATCAAAAAGCTAATTTTTATACAATCTTACATTTTTACACATGGTGCTGAAAAGTCCTTGGTCAGACCCACTTCACAAAATTTGACCAAAGATTTTTTTTTTTTTTAAAAGGGCTTCTTCATTAAGCCAAGAATGTTTGTAGCTTAAGCTCCAACAATGATATAACAGTCTATCAGAGATCCGAAGTATTAATACTTATCTATCTATAAAATTCTGTGATTTCCATTAGGCTGTCTGTCCATCACATCCTCTAAAATAGCCATACACTGACCAATCAAAACCAAGTTTTGGGGAGAAGTGTAAACAGGTAAGGGTGTACAAAGTATACTTGGTTTTACTAGGGTGCGTAAAAACCAAAATAGAGTTTTTATCAAAGTATTTTTCCAAACAAATCAGCTAATTCAAATTTCATTACATTTTACGAAATTGAATGAAATGTAGTGTTTGTAAATCTTGACCAAAATAAATGTTAGTGATATCTTCAACAATACAGAAGGATTTCAACATCCATTAGTGTGTTGCAAAAAATTTTAGTAAATAAAACTGGTGTTTCAACCAATCTCTTTCAATATAATCATTCCATAATTTGCATAAACGTAAATTATTCATAACCACAGAGTGATCGATTTGTATTTACTTATTTTAGTTAAGATTAACCTCCAGGTTTCTTTTAAGATACGGGTATATATATATATATATATATATATATATATATATATATATATATATATATATATATATATATATCTCACAAGTGTGCACTTTTCTTTTTATCCAACATGGTACTCTACAAATTTGGTCTTTAACAATAAAAAGAAAAACTTATAGCCACAATTTCTAAATGCTATTCTGATTTAGATACATGAAATCTAAAGGAAACACCTAATAGCATTTATTTACATAGAGACGATACTGTATAAGGTCCAGTAAATTTAAATTTACATTTAAAAATCCATCAAGTAATTTGCCAGCAATTTTTCAGAAAGTTTTTTTTTTTTTTTTTAACTAGCCTCCCACTATTCTATCACTATGGCAAATGTTCAAACACTCTACATTCCCCAGTTCATAACTTCACAGCTAGAACCTGCCATGTCATGTACATGATGTCAAATCATGTCCATTCTCTTCACATTCCTTTGCACTCAGATAGCTTCTTCCTCAGTACCATTACTTTATAAGATAGATTCCTAGGAGGAAGCTTCCTTAAATACTACAATCTTAATGTCATCAAGTCTAGGGTCAACTGATATCTACCTTACATATACTCATAATACGCACCCACTTCCCCCTTCCTGACAATCTCACTCATTAACCATCTACCTTGAGTGGCTCTCGTATTGGGTGAACTTAAAAAATTCTGAAAAAAAAAAAAAAAAAAAAAAAAAAGGAATATCTTGATAGAAATATATTTTAAAAATTTGGCATAAGAAACATTTCAGTTGCAGTTTTATTAATTCGTTATAATAATTTCTAAAAAGATTGGCTAACTTAACTTAATATGCAATTAGTATAGCTAGTTTGATGGCTTAAGTAGTTGCATACTTTCTACTGCTGGTACCAAAAGTTGACATTGAGAGCCAAGGTAGGAGTCAGGGTTTTAAAAGCAAATATTGTAAGAAGATAGGGTCTATCTATTGAAAGGCTACCTTCACAATTATCTTCAATTTTAATATAGCTCTTTTCCATGCATTTGAGGAGAGGAAAAGTGAGCAATAGCAACCTCGTCATTTTTAGTTTCCAATATTGTAATAAAGAAAAAAAAGTTTAATTTTTTTTTTTTACAAATTATTTTGCGTTTTCTTAATCATTTGATGGTGGAGAGGGTTAGTATTTGCCGTTGAGCTTGTCAAACCAGATATTCCTCCAGCCTAGAAATCTAAGGTTCAATACAATTTCTCAGTGAAGAAAAACAATCTTAAATTTTCTTAAATTCAATATCCTCAACCTTTTAAATTTAATGATTTAAAAAAAAAGATGCGAGGGGAAAAAATTGACTATTCAGACTAAAGTTTCTTTGTATTTTTTAAAATTATGCAATTAGCTTTCTCACCTGAAAACGGTGACCTTGGGTGGGGTGCATAAGGAAGCTGTATGAATTTTTTGCCCTTGCATTTTCATGTGAGGAATTTAAAGATTTCTGAGGAGATGCTTAAAATTCTTAAAAAAAAAAAAAAAAAAAAAAAAAAAAAAAAGAAAATGCAATTTATCAGCCACTGAAACACGTGAAAGCCGAAAAAAAAGATACTGAACAAAAAACAAAACACGCACTAAAACGGATTGTTTAAAATGCGTATTTTATATCCCTTTAGTTTACTTTAAAAAGCAATCAACTTTTATTCATAATTTCTACTTTATACATTGCCAGGATCACTTAACAACGCTGTCATTGATAAAGTTAGTGAGAAACTAATTAAATTTACAACTTCTTAAAACCCACTACTGAATTCGGAAGAAAAACAATTAAAAAAAAAATTACGTCGGAGTAAGTTTTTTTTTTTAGGGAGAAAAAAAAAAACTGATGGTGGTTTTCAAGTCAACGTACTTGTTTTATTCTGGACTAATTAAAAAAAAAAATCCAAGTGGAGAGAGATTATTCCATCAAAATGATGGATTTTATTTTTACTTCCTAACTTTAAATACTCCACCACTATAACAAAATCCCTACACATTACACAAGTAAAATTTTGACTTTCTTGCTGTATTCACCCCACAAGTAGATTTTTATGCGGTGAAGGTAAGGAGGTGCTAAAAAATAGATAAAAAAAAAAAAAAAAAAAAAAAAATACAATATCGACAAAAGAACAGATTGGTGATTTTTTAGTTTAGAACAATACTAGCAGCAGTACTAGGTTTACAACCAATATACAACATCTGCTAACATTTACTTGAACAGCTCGTGGTCATTTTTACATTATAACTGTTTTGTTTGAAGAAGAATCCTTTTTGGCTCCTTCATATTTTCCATAATTTCTGGAGAATGAAAATAAGCAAATCTAAAAAAAAAAAAATGTATAATTTTGGGAAACAGATGAATGAGAAAATATAAACACAGACTGAGTGAATAATAGATTCATCGTAAAATTACTGCAACTACAAATTTGAGGGCGATTTTTAAGGGATTTTTAAGGGATAAAAAAGGTTGGCCATTTTTTCGCTTTATGAACCACTCCTCTTTAACCGTTTAAAACCGGAATTATTTTTCTAATTTTAAACTTGGGTGTGATCCAGGAGATTTTCAGGCAGTGTGTTCACTATAGTGTTCCAGTAAATAAATAGTAATTATTTTTTTTTTTTTTTTTTTTACACTAAAAAAATTACAAACACGTACCAAAGATTTCAATTCCATGAAAAGAAATATATAAAAAATAAAATAAGCTTCTTCAATTTGGTCGAAACAGGACATAAGATAAAAAACCTCAGCGAAGTTTGTCAATTCAAAATCCCACCACCTCAGCCACTGAGAAAAAAAAATCAAAATGGTCATTCAACACTCAACAGTTTGACTAAAAAAATCGAAAAAGGAAAATGTAAAAAGTAATTTATATCTAAATATAAATGAAGAAAAAATGTGTACTGATATTCATTATTATCCCCCCCCCCAGATAATGACTCATCGTGATGGTTTTAATGACCTAAACACAAAACCGGAACTTCAATAGATTAAATAACTAGTCTCTTTCAAAATGACGTTGTGTGACAATTATAGGTAATGTACATATAAATATAGGGATTAACAGTTTTGGGGAGTTTTATCTTAAGTAAGTATAAGTGATCTACACATTAACATCGATCGATTTCTGTCTAATCAGCAACATGAAAATAACAAAAACAAATGAATTAAAAAAAAAAACAAAAAAAAACAAAAAAACAATCAACCCGACCGGCATTGTGACCAAACAAAAACACTGACTTTCTTTTTAACTAAATAAAAGTTGAATGCATGAGAAAAACAAACTACCAGTATAATATTTCAATTTCATCTAATTAGAATGAGAATATTGTTAGAGTCGATCGAATAAATCGATGATGTCCAGTTAACGGGAAAGTGAACGAAATTATGTTATGCTTCAATAAAAAAAAAAAAAAAAAAATTATATTTCTGTTCTCTCATCTATTTAATAAAAAACATTAGACAAAAGTTTAAAAGAAAAAAAAAACGAATCTATGATCACACACTCATCAATAACAGTCAGAGTTTATCAAATTGAACTATGATCGAACGAATCATAATAATGGTCACTTAATCGATACCAGAGAAACATCGAGTAACACCTGCCCAAAAAGGCAGGAAGTAGGGGGAAGAAAAAGGATTATTTCGTTTAGTTTTTTGGTTTTTTTTTTTTTTTTAATGCAGAAAACAATACCGGCATTTTTTAGGTTTGGGATTTTGGGTTATAAAAGAGGAATTCAATTTAGAAAATCATTAGGAATCGAAGTTTATTTTTACGTTTTCTTGTTCTTATTTTTAGAGCGCATTTCTTTTAAACTGGCATTTCTTTATTAGAAGATTTTACTGTCGACAAAATAAGATGCCAATTCTATTTCTGCGTATCTCTCACAAGCTGTTCACAATATACAAGGCAAACAAAAGGCGGATACAAGAGTTAAAAAGATATTTAGTACTTTAAAAATATTTAGGGAAAACATGTTTTACTTTTTAAGAAATTTGTGGTGTTAAAAAATATCGGTTGTGTGATAATTGCATGAAAATCACCGCTGTGGTCGGTGTGTGTTTTGTTTTGATTGAATGTTTTTTTTTTTTAAACTCAGTTAAGAAAAAATAAATTTAGGGAATTTAGCTTATCAAAATTAACTCGCAGCTCTTAAAAATAGCGACTGTTCTTTAATTCATATCCGAGATAAACAGTTTTATTTACAACATCAACCAACAAACATCACGTTTAAGGGCTTAATGTGAATGAACACAAAGTGAGGGACCAACCGACTTCGCGTTTGTTTTTATCACCTTTTTCTACCGTGTAAACCGCGATTTTGTTTATTCTGAGAAAAAAAATAAGACCGAAAATGGGTAGGAATGTTTAAGGTCTTATTTCCTTTTCATGAGAATTGATTTGAAAAGTACATAAAAGAAAAAATAGAAGGAAACTGGACCATGAAAATATTTGAAACTCCGATTTTCAAAAGAAAACAAGTTTGGTTTCTTACTTTAATGTGGTTCGAACTTTAAATGACATTTCATTTAAAAATTCTTAAAAGTCAACATTCATGAATAATTACTAAAATTATTCTGCATGATGAAAAAAAGTTTCAGTCTATTGCCACTTCAATCAACACTAGCAGTCACGCGTTTATGGGAAGAAAAAAGTGATTTAAAAGGGAAAAAAGGGAGCGGAGACTCAAACTAAAAAAAAAAAAAAACTTCAAAATTCAAATTGACTAATAAATTAGTTGTGTCCATTATTGCGACACGAAAAATATGATTACCAACTTCTGTAGATTTAACAAATAATTAAGAAGAGTTTGCAATTATATTTTGTTTCAGGAAAAATGTTTTCAGTAACATGCTTTTTTTTTTTTTACACTTTATTTTAAGTTCACGCATCATCAAAAAAAAGCAAACTTTAAAAAAGTCGACATCAAAGAGCATGTAAAAAATAAATTAAAATGAGGTGAGCTTTCTTGCTAAAGATTAAAAAGTAATATTTCGGAAAGGTTAAGTTTAGTACGCCAGTTACTTTAAAAAAAAAAAAAAAAAAAAAAATACTATCACGAAGAGAGGAAAAACGAAACCAAAAAAAAAAAAACAGGTATATTGGGTCACGTGAATAATGTGCAATAATTGTTGTTGTGAATGAAAGACTTTCTTTTTTTCTTTTTTTTTTTTTTGTTACCGCTTTAAAGAATTTATTTTTTCAAAAAGTTTTTGTGGGTGTGGTTTTCAATTTTTCTACCTTAAAGATTTGTTTTCGTTTTTTTTTTTTTTTTTTTAGGAATACGCTAAATAAATAAAAAAAAAAAAAAACAATATATTGCACACGTATTCTTAAATATTAATAAATGAATTTTTAAAAGAAAAAAAAAGAAGCAACAATGTCTTTCTTACCGTTTGTCTTTTCCACAACATCGTGCGATACAATTCCCCATAGTAAAGAGAGTAGAAACTCGTGTTGTGGAAAAAATAAGTCTGTCTCTTAGGGACAAGCATTGAACACACCACAACCAGGGAAAAACGGAGAAGTACTATTATTAGTTAATTAGAGAAAAAAAGCATAAAATAAGGAAGCCTGGTTTGCTTTCTTTCTTAAAAAGTAAAATAATAGTCGTGGTGTTTGGAGGAAATGAGATGACACCAAGGCGGCGGTAGAAGCAGGTAGTATCCAACAAAAAGAAGACAGCTGGACTGGAGTTGGCCCTCCATAGTCGTTTGTCGTACTTCGCTCTTTCTCCTCTTCTGCTTCCTTGCTACGCACACAACTGACGATGGAAGACAGGAATAATGATTATGATGATGATGGAGAAGCAATAACAACAAGACGGCGAAGAGGAGGAGATAGTTGCTAGAGACTGAACGATCCAAATGAAAACAGACAGGAGGAGGAGGCGTCGCCAGTGACAACAGCACTATGCAGTCAGGCCCCCCGATGGCGGCATCACGTTTTATCAACCAGGAAACGGAAGTAACCTCGTTCGTCAGGCAAATCGATAACAGCCGAGCAGACGACGAGATGAGACAATCATTTATTTACTAAAAAAATAACGATCAGTCCTTTATTTTATTTTTATTTTCTGTTTAATGAAGACAGCATATATATTTGTTTTGAAAAACAATGATTGAAACGAAATTTTTAAAAAGTAAAATTAAGGGTTTCCTAAAAATTATTTTCTTGTAAAAAAAAAAAAAAGAAAGAAAAGAAGTAAAATCTGCATAAACTAGGCTGAGACTGGGACATGACCATAAAATAAATGTCGGCTATCAGTGAGGATCAAATTCACTTCAGTGATCTCTGAGATGAGTTTGCATTGCTTCACATCAAAAGGTACAGATACTGACTTAGCTTTTACTCTGTCACAAGGCCAGAATTGTGAGGTAGCCAATAAAAATCAGATTCACTTCTTCAACAATAATAGTTTTTGAAACTAGATTTGCTAAACAAAATTTAAATGAATGAAAAAAGTTGATACTGGAAAAACAAAAACAAGTAACAGATCATTATTTATAACTATGGTGTAATGGATAGTGGCTTTGATTGAGAAATTGAAGAGCTGAGTTCAAATTCCAGTCAGGTTCATTGCATACACTTAGATGCAAATACTCTAAAAAAAAGGCATGAATCTATTTCCTCCCCTAGCTTTGGGTTAAATAGTAGTACTTATATTTAGAAAAGTCATTGTTATTCTCAAAAAATTGTTAATGCAAAGTTCACTTGCAAAATAAATAATTATTATTACAATCCAAAATATGTTTCAGCTTTAAATAACCCACAAAGGTTTGATAAGGCATAAAATAATTCATACCTATATTTGTATTTGGGTGTTCTGAAAGTAATTAGGTTTTTTCATTGGTAAGAAGTTCCACTTGTACAGCTTCTTCCTGTAAACCACTGCTCTGTGGAATCAACTCTCAAGAGGATGTTTCCCCAGATGCAAGTTAAATTTTTTTTTAATCATTTCACTCCAAGCAAGGTGATAAAGCCACTAAGATGCAAAGAGTTACTAAGTGTTAGAGAATATGAGAAAAAGAAAACACTATTAAGTAGAGAGAACAATAAAAGGACAAGAATTAAGTAGAAAGAAGATAGCGATTGATATTAAATTTTTGAAAATCAAATTTTACTGATAAGCATGAAGTCAGAAGAGGGTTTCACAAACAAGAAGTATGATAGAAGAAACTGTTAGCATAGGATTTACAGTTACATCTAGCCATTTTAACAGTAAAATGATGAGTTCTTGCCACCAAAACTTTATGAATTTAAGCACAGTACTAGAGTACTGTGCTTAAATTCATAAAGTTTAGGTACCATAGAGGAAAGTACACCAGAACAATGTTTATTATTTATCAAAAATGTAACCAACTTCATTTTCAATTACTGCAGCTCAACTGGAAAGCCAATTTTTGATTACACTGAGTTTTAATCTGAAAAAGTTTGAAAGATTGTTCTCAAGTTCTTTCTTTCTGAATGTTCTGCCACTTTGGGCCTTAAACTCAGGACCTGATCTCAAGTGGAACTCATACATATGAGTCATTGCTAAAGATGCAGGTAAAAGCTCGCTGTACCACTCTTGTAAGTACATGACTCAACATGCTATCCTCTACCTTTACAAGAACGTGATCAGGCCAAAAATAGTGTAGTGTTGTATTATTTGGGCAGGAGCTGCCCAGACCACTCTCTCCAGCCATGATAGAATCCAAAAGTGTCTCTGAGTCCTTGTGGG
>CAHIKZ030001835.1:1877500-2125000 GCA_903632075.3 Acanthosepion pharaonis | reverse complement strand
GGACTTCAATATTGGTGACAATGTATATATATAATTCACAGGTCTGTACACCAACTGGAATTTTTTTCATCCCCAAGTCCCATAAGATAAGCCTGATCTTTAGTCCACTGTGTTGATATGGTCTCCTTGCAGGTTTCATAGAATTAATAGAGAACATTTATACCATTTTCAGTGAAAATGGGTGTCCTGAGAATGTCAACAAATGCACAGTTGAATACAAAATTAAATACTTCAAGGCTCTGGTAGTTTTTGTTCCTGCTCTGTGTCTTATATATTTGAAATTGCCTTGGATGGGCAAGAAAAGTCAGATGCTAGCCAACAGAGGGTTGGTTTGTGTCACATCAGGTTTTTTGGCAGTTAGGTTACATGTTGTCTTCAGGACTAATCTGGTTTTTCCCTCATTTGTTGAAGTTGGTTTGTCCTACATTCAAATTAGTTCTATTGTCTATAAATTTAAATGTCAGTGTGAGGCTGACTATATAGGATAAACCAATCAGTGACTCAAGATCCAGACTGGACAAAACGTTCATATGAATATAAGACAGGGTACTTCTAATCATAGTATGCATGATACCCAATCTGTGCATGACTTAGTTATTGGCCAACACTAGTTGGATAATCCAGATTATGCAGCAAGATACAGGAATGATTCATTCATTGTTTTGTGCAGAGCTCAGTCTGCTCAACATTTGCATTTATTAGAAGTGGTTTACAGTAAGTTACATCAACCATCTTTGTGCAGACAGAAAGAACATTTTGTTCACTCTCTCTCTGTCTTTTAGGAGGATTGTGAGTAAATTTTTTCCATTTTATACTCACTTTTGCTTGTATATTTCCCCCTTTTTTCTCCTTTCCAGTCGTTTTATTATTAAATTTGTATTTTAGTTGTGGTTCCTTTTTTTTTTCCTCAAATTTTCTCATAGTACGAATTGTGTTTTCTTTGTCAGTTAACATTACCAACATATTCTTCTGATGATGTGTTGGTTAAAAGGGATCTCTAAAGAAAGAATGCTTTCCTGCATTTTCAAATCTGTATATATGTTCTGTGGCATTAAATTTCTGTTTAAATATACATACATACAAACATATATATATATATATATATATATATATATATATATATATATATATATATGTATTTATTATTTTTGTTTAAAGGTTATTCTTAGTGGATACCCATGTTTGAGTAGACAATTTGTTTATTGATCAAACAGAATATTTATTTATTTCTATCTACCAACCTGAATATTCAAGAAATGTGCGTCCTCCAGCAGAGATGTATATTTCGAGAATTGGGAAAGATCTGTGTTCAAAAGCACTATTCAGGTTTTGTATAGTCAGTAGGTTCTTTTTAAAGCACGGCAGTCCTATGATGGTTTCCCCTAGGGGAATACAGGCCCAAATCCTGCTGGAGAACACATATTCAGATTTCTTGAATATTCATGCTGGTAGATGGAAATAAATAAATATACTATTTAATAAATAGGTAGAAGAGCATCTACTCAAGTATGGGTATTTTCAGATTAATAAATGAAAAATCTATTCCTAAATCTAATATATATATATATATATATATATATATATATATATATATATATATATATATATATATATATATATATCTTAAAGGCTGACAATGTTAGGGGAGAGTATTTTGCCAAGGTTCTCAGTTACTCAATTCTCTATCAACTATTCTGGCATGCCTATGATGAGACCTTCTTTCAAGATATCAGGACAATGAAAAGGGTATGGTGAATTTATGCCTTTCTTAAGGGTATTAATGTAACATCAAAATAAACAGCCTTAGCTTGAATTTTAACTTGGGTCACTGATTCCATTTTTCATTAGGCAATCTCACACTAGTTAAAATTATTTACCTGTCATTAAGTCAAGTATGTGTGGCCAGCATAGCAGTTATTAGCACAGAATCAACAATTTGAATTCAAATTCCAGCTTGGCCTATTGCGTTCACTTTCACACAAATGCCCTTGAAAAGGCATGGATCTGTCTTTTCTTCCCCATCCCTGCTATGGGTTAAATAGCAGGTATCTCTAGCCTTGAATGGCAGCCAGTCTAAGAAAAGGAAAACCTCTCAATTTCAAATTGGGGAGAATGCAACTGGAAACTACTCTACTATCTTTCCCAAGAAGACATGTTAATTATTGGATAATAAAAAAAAAGGAATTGGTGGAGAACCATGATCACCTACATCCTGAAAGAACATGGCATTTTTATTTATTATTATTATTAGCTGGAATGTGAACTCAGTTCACTAATTACATTTTCCAACTCATTTGACCACATCACATTATCTAAAATCACTTACCTGCAATTAAACCCCCAAATATCACTGGATATTACTCAAAATTATCCATCTATACATATTTCTCCAATTGCAATTATTTTAAAGTTGCTTTTGCCATTCATTGAAACCAATGCATAAGAGAAGCAATTACCACAAACCCTCGGTTTTTAAATATGAACTATTGAAAAATAATGATTAGAATATACTGAGCTGTGAAATTACACTTCAGTGACATCAAGATTAAACAAGTGCAGAAATTTAACTATGTGAGCATTGTGATAACAAACAATGGAAAGTGTGACATGGAAGTTGAAAGGCAGATGAGAATAGGGAAAGATGCATTTCAGAATCTGAGTAAGGTACTTCATCTATGTGCTGTGTCCCTTCAGGATGTGGATGATCATGTCTCTCCACAACTTCTTGTCCTTTGTAGCTCTTAACAAATTTTGTCCTTTTGCTATATCTATGAATCCCTGTTCTACCTACTATTTATGCACATTCATTAGGTAGGTTATGAGCTGCTTACCTCTGTCCCTCTTGCCACATGAATGTCAAATTTTCCAAGCCTTCTTTCCTCATTATGTGCCCTAGAAATTTCAACTGTTTCTTTTCTGATACTACATGGATAATTGTAAAATAATATGTTATATTCCGTGCTAATAGGAATATATACTTGAAAAACAAGGTAGATAAAATAAGTAAAGTTTTATTGTAAAAAAAAACAGTACAATAAAAATAAAGGTAACAGTTATGCACAAGGTTGTTGCAAGTCAATCTAGTAGTGAGTGTTGCTATTGGAAGCTCGGTAGTTCTCTCGTAAGTCTGAGTCATACTCAACAGATCCCAGCTAGTATATTTAGCTACACCCCCCGTAGGCTCAGCCAAAAATATTCCCTTTTTGAACCCACATAAACGGGTTCAGGGGCAGTCTACCTCCCCGAACGAGACTCTGCCCTTTGGCGGAGCCTCATCTGGGTTCCTCTTTGCTCAAAGGCAGAGAGTTCGACTGTTTAGCTGGAACAGGTCACAGCTAGACTCTGTAGTCCATTGACTTACTGATACTTATAGGTAGTTACTACCTATAGTGTAGTCACTCATGGGGGTGACAGGTTATTCCATTACATCACATTAAAAATGAAAAGGAGAGTACTAGACTGCTAAGTAATGTCCATCTTAAATGCCCATGAAAACTGGACAGTTTCATTATAAATTTAAAAAAAAAAAACTGAAGTAATGAAAAGTTGGTTCTAATGACAGATGTTAAGAATATCATGCAAAAAGTGGAGTTATGAAGAGAATAGAAAGTGCAAAGAAACAAGAGACAGTTAAGGTTATATGGACAATGTGTAATGAAGAAAGAAGGCTTGAAGAATTTAATACTCAGATTGAAGGTGAGAGAAGCAGATAAGTTTGTAGAAATGAATAGAGGAACAAGAAACCCCAAAGAGTAAAAGGGATTTATAAAAGAGAAATTAATAAGGAGAATAAAATTGTAAAGAAGTATACTGATCTGTGAAATTACACATGAGTGATGTCTAGATTAAGCAAATGCAGAAATTTAACCATCTGAGTACTGTGATAATGGATGATGGAAAGTGTAATGCAGAAATTGAAAGGCACATAAGAATAGTGAGATGCTTTTCAGAAACTGAATAAGGATTAAAAAATAAGAAATGAAGGAGACCTGGGCTTCTATGTAATGTTAATGCTTACTACAGAGATTGATGCAGGAAGGGGTAATTTTTGTTGTACCAAGTACTGTATAAACCAATCAAATCTCTCATATTTTTTTCATAATATAACACATGCCACAGCTTGAAAAAGCACTGCAAGAATACGGCCTTCAATTTTCCACTGCTCTAAGATCAAGAACACAGCATGGGTAGATTTGGCATAGATCAAAGTGCCCAGCAACCAACAACCAGCTTGGACCAGTGTCAGCATTGACCAGTGCAGAGTTAGCCTCATGATTAAAACGTTTTTCTAAGACCCTGAGTTCCAGACCACTAAATGTAGTTACACCACTGGGTATAGGTGACGGTGAAAAGTGTTACATTAATTGGTGACTGTGACTAAGGATGTGACACTGTTGGCAAGAGGAAGTGTTATTGGATGGTTTCTGGGGAAAAAACTAAATTTTATTCCTTTCCTGTCTTTTGCTTCTATTTTTTAAAATTTCATTTTATTTTATTTTGTATTAGGGCAAAGGATTAAGACTGAATCAAAGTCTTCTTTATTTTGATATCACAATCATGATCCTAAGTCCCATAACTCATTAGAGTTGTAGGAACACCAGATGTACTGCAACTGCAGTAGAAGTCTTGGGCAAGACAACCTGACAGAGTCCAGGCTAGTTTGAATTCAGAGTTTTCCTTTTCTTTGATCAGTTGCCATCCAAAGCTATAGAACCTAATCTGTCCTGTTACTTACCCATAGCTGAGGGCAGAAGAGATGGATTCATAGCTTCTCAAGTGTATTAATATGTAAGTGAATGTAATGGACTCAACTGAAATTCAAACTTGGTTCTCTGATTCTTCAATCCAAGCTGCAATCCATTGCTCCACCCTACCTCCATCCTGACATATTCTGGTATATTATTTCAAGGATTGGTAAAATGAAATTGATTTATTAGGATGATGAAAGGCTTATATATTTGAGCTAGAGCAGTGTCTGAAAACTAGTGTCAGTGAGTTCATTTTTTCTTCAGTACTTTTGAATCTCAATCTGTAAGTCTAACAATTGTTTATATTGTTTAATCTTTAGATTCAATATCAGTTTTCCAACACATTTTTCAGATATATATCTTCATTTTTGTTGCATTTAAAAATACATTTCAGCTCATATGTTTTTGGACTTCTTTAAAAGTGTCATTGCATCCAGTGATCTTCTGAAACAGGGATTTGTTTTAAACATTTGCAAAAGAAGCAATATATAGAAAAATGCAAATACCTCGTGTCAGAGCTTTAGAATACAGTTCATTGTCAGTATTCAATGCAAATTGAGTCTATCACCAACTGATTGCTCAAGATATTTAGCCAACCATTAACAGAATAAAAAAATATTTGTTACATCCCCAAAAATGAACACCACTTTTATGTGCTTATATTTAATAAAATATGGTAACCCTGCACATTCCAATTGCTGATTATAAATAATTAGTCATTATTTTGCTCATTTTGTTACAAAATTTGATTTGAATTAAAAATCCATGAAAATATTGAAATAATATTTTTATAGTGCTGCAGAGTTTTTAAATATTTTTGGTGATTTTTATGTATACTTTTAAATTTTGTGAATTGTTATGTCTTGAAAAATGGAAAAATAGACTTACTGAAATCCATACCAACATGACTCGTTGTTGTTGTTGTTGATTCTTGTTATTTCTTCTAATTCTTCATCTTGTTCTTCTTTATTTTTCTTGTTCTTCTTGTTTCTTCTTCTTCACTTCTTTTGCTGATGATGGAACCAAAGTACCAGCTGTCGTCAACCAGTGGGTTAAGGTGGCACATTTTCATCATGATTTGAGAATTCTTTGGAGTATACAAGCAGTCACAAAGAGTACAGTTTTCTATAAATGTCCAATCTTGACATCAATTCGAATCTTCTCCAGCTACTTCAGAAGTCCAGTAATCATGGTGCCCAGATCTCCAACAACAATGAAGATGACTTCTACCCTCTTTATTGACCTTAATGTGTTCATTTCAAATTGTTAACTATCATAATTTTTTGCTTTTCTTTGTCAAGTACTGTATCATCTCAGGGGCATGCAATATCTCCAATGATGCATGTTCTTTTTTCTTTATCTATCACTGCAATATATGGTTTTCTGGGCAATACTTCATATTCACATTGGGTCAGGACATCCCAAAAAATGTAGTATTTGTCATTTTAAATGACACTTTCTGAGTTTGTCTCTACCACATTTTTACCCTTTCCAATCCATAATTTTCATATAATTCACAATTTATCCTTCTCACAACATTATTATAACTTCTTTTGTATTCCTTCTGTGCCTGTGCATACATGTGCATACATTGCAACCACCCATGTATTAATCATCTGAATTTTGTTTCTCTCATTCAATTTTGATCACAGCACAAGCCTAGGTCTTGCTATTATCTTTTTTAATCATTTCACCCCAATAAAGCCACTAAGGCACAAGGTTTTACTGACTAAAAGAATATGAGAAAAAGAAAGTATTAAAGATAGAGAACGAAAAAAGAACTGGAATTAAAGAGACAAAAGATCAAAGTTGACTAGAAAGCAAGAAGCCAAGAGAAAGTTCTGCAAATGACAAGTGTGAGAGAAAAAAAAAATTTAAATAGTTAAAATATATTAATATTGTTAAAAATAGAACTTACAATTACATCTGGCCATTTCAACTGTAAAATGATGAGACCTTGTTGCTAATCTAGTACTGTGCTTAAATTCATAAAGTCTTAGTACCAAAGATGAAAGCTCATCAGAACAATTACCATGAAAATATTTACAGAATAAGCACAGGGAAAGCTATGCTATAGCAGTGGGGAAAGTGACTGAAGCTGAGATGTCAGGCCAGGACTAATAATATTGCAGATTCCTCTTTGTATTTTATCAAGAATCTCTGAATATATAGCAGAAGCATCAGACCAGATGTGGCTGAATTATTCAATGCATGGATGAATGGTAAACTTATAAATATGTAAGATAGATTCTGGAGAGAAAAAAATGTCTAGCATGACACAGTGAACCAACTTTCCTAGCAACAGACTTAATTATTATTATTATTATTTCACTATTATTAATTTTCATCTTAATTTTTTTGTTACTAACTGATATGGCTAAGCATACTGTTTTTTATCTTCAATGCAATGTTACTTTAAATACTGGGGAACTTTACTATCAGAAGTTAAAAAAAAAATAACATATTTTAAAAAAAAACAAACCTTTTTCATGGTAAGTCTTATTAAAATATTATTGGATGCAAGCTTTTTTATATATAATAAGCTCAATTTAGTAGAGTCCAAATCAAATGGAAAGGGAAAATAAAGAGAAAGATTCTATTGCACCAATCTAATAAATGGAGTGGCTTGAAAATCAGCATTTTAAATTCTGGCTCTAACCTGGGCTCAAACACTGACCTCTGGTACACACCAATGGAAAATATAGACTAATCTCAGCCATTAGGTAATTCTAAAAAGTTAATACTAGTTTTTGTTGATTATTAAGCCAGGGAAGATTGGTTTCAATTAATTCTGAAAGGATAATTGCTTGAGAACATTCAACTGCCATAAGAAAATTCATCGTGTTCTTGAAGTACATCAATTTCAGCTGGATAAAAGTCAAGTGTATTCCCCAGAGAAATAATCCCTGAGTGAAGTTATATTTTATTTGCATTCAATGTATTTATTTATATCCATTTCAGTCTTTGAACTTCACTTCACTTGACATGTCTGTAACTCATTCAGATGCTTTCTATTAAAAAAGTACTAGTGAATGATTTATAGTGCAATGGACTGGCGACTAAGACATATAAGGTTGAACCCAAAAGACAATTTGTTACTATACAACTATATTGGAAGGAAAATTCTACTTTCAGACCTGATGGCTTATAGCCATATCATGTTGAAACGATCTTATACGATCACTGAAGTTAAGCAACATTGACCCTGGTTGGTACTTAGATGGGTGACCCCATTAGATGGGTGACCCCATGAAAATACCAGATGCTGTAAACTTGGATGTATAGGTGGTGTAATGGATAACGGCATGAAATTGGAATATGGCTCTCCAATTTTCTTATTTAATTCGGAATTGGAAATCTGAGAGCTGAATTTGAATTCCAATGTTCGTTATATTCTCATACTTGCAAATACTTTTGGGAAAGGTATGAATCCACCTCTGTCCCAAGCTATGGATTAATTAGTTGAAAACCTATCAGTAAATTATTATTATCTCCCCAAAAATTCTATCTAAAAATATTTTCTGGCTTTAAATAAGCAACAAAAAGATTGATAAACCATAAAAAAACAAATCAATTAAATCAAATCAAATTCAAATCTGGTAAAAGAATCCTCTCTCAGAGTTAAAAATTTGGAAAAGCCCATACAATTCTGATAGTATAAATATCTATGCTATGAATTGACTAAAAACTAAAATCTTTATTTACTCATATGATATTGATATAAGGAGTCTGGCCAACTTACACAGAACACATTAGTTAAGGTTTGGATGTAAACCTATCAGTCAATACATGAAGAAGAGAAGTGGTCAATAGTATGAAAAGAAATCATCAATGTTGGTGAATGTAAGTTTGAAGCCAGAAACTCTGATCAAAGTCATCTTGAAATCTATAAGAATGAACATATAATGAACTTCTATTGATCTATATAATAGTAAAAGTTTGATTTTGTATGTCTGTATGTAACCTCTATGAACTGAACTGGTTTATTTTACATTCAAATGGAAAAATGCAATTTTTCAACAATATAAAATAATTTTTCAAGTAAGATAATTATTAAATGCTAATGGGTACTATCCCTTATTTATTTATTCCAATATAAGTAAAATAAAATCTGGGTGCCAAAAAATAGCTCCCTTTTTGCACATCTTACATAGAAGTTACATCTGAGGAATTGGCAAAAGGTGAAATGAGGAGCAAGTTTTGTCAATAATCTATATACATGTAGGCTCTCAATTTAAACTTGACCTTGTGTCACATTTCATTTAAGTGGCCATGTGGAAAATTATCAACACAGAAGTTGCATAATCTGTGAGGGAGAAATTTCAATTATTTTTCTATATTTTTCTTTGGTCTGTTATTTAATAAATCAATGTTTTTCCTGTTTTTTTTTATATCTCTGTTTCATTTGTTTCTATGTTTTTACATATATATTTGATATTCTGAATGTTTTTATAAGTGAAATAATATTTTAAAAGGTGGCTTTGCAGTAGAACTTAACTATAAAGTGATATCATTTTACTCACATTAAAAATATCCCTATCAGTCAGTGTATTACTAAGTTCAGCCCTAGGAAAAAAATAGGGAAAAGGAAGGAAGTCATAGAGGAGGAGAAATACTAATGCAATTAGCATGTGATCCCTGTGACTAAAATGTTAACATCAGTCAAAAAATTAAATATACATACAATTTGTAACAAGAGAGTTTTGCACATGAATGATTACAATTTGGTTTAATTGCCACCCTGCCTG
Organism: Acanthosepion pharaonis; assembly: GCA_903632075.3. Lineage (NCBI taxonomy): Eukaryota > Metazoa > Mollusca > Cephalopoda > Sepiida > Sepiidae > Acanthosepion > Acanthosepion pharaonis. The sequence goes on along the minus strand of CAHIKZ030001835.1, from coordinate 2,115,504 downwards.
GTCGCAAATGCTGCTGGTGGTGCCAGGGGTGGTGGTCCCGCCATAGCCACTGAAACTGTGATATCACCCCTGGTCACCGGCTGATGAAGACAGGGTATCGCATGTGCTAACACACGTTGTATGTTAAAAAAATTGGTTAACATCTGTCAGTCTCAGTCCATTCATCTCTCTCTCTCTCTCTCTCTCTCTCTCTCTATATATATATATATATATATATATATATATATATATATAGATAGATAGATAGATAGATAGATAAAAAGTGTGATAAAATAGATTTTCTGTGATCAACCCAATCATTCTTGTTGAGAGTCCTGATGAGTGATGGAAAAATTCCAAAGCTTTGAGTTGACCTTTGATAAGTATTAGAGCATTTTTATTTTTATTTTAGTATATAGACACATACATATTAAAACAGTAGACATTTTGTGTTGATTAATTTTAATGATTGACTTTTCCAAATTACAAATAATCCTCAGACAAAGAGAAAATTCTGTCAGAAATTGAAGTTTATTTTGGAAGAAAAGAACAAGAATTATGATACAATCTTTTGACTTTCTCAAGTCATTATCAGGGTAAGTGGAGACAATTGCTGAGTTTCATAGAACTAGTGAGTGTTGTGATGTAGGCAAAGAGTGTTGTGACATAAGTGAGGTGTGATATGTGTTTTTTTATATATACATTTGAGGATGCAGGCTCTTAAGTTATAATTGTTTTTATTTATTAATGGTTCTTGTATGATTAGTTTCAAGATTCATAAATCTGTTTTTATTATTTGATTTTTCTTGTATTTTGGTAAAGAACATTTGCTGCTTAAATACACAGAATACACACACACACACATATATGTTGTATGAGTCAAAAGGGTGACTAAGTTCAGTGATGATAAAAATATTTGAGGACCTCCTGCCACAAGTTTAACAGTGCCTCATAATGGAAAAACAACAACTGGAGTCAATAAATGATAACATGTAACGAGTTCAAAGAATCAATTCAGCAGACCTTGGAACCATTTCATTAGACTGCAGGCACTGAATGGCAGACAGGCATCAATATGACATGAAGCAAATCAATAACGGACTTCAGTGTGGTCCAGAAATCTTTTGAGCACCTCCTGTAACAAATAAACTGGGACCATATAATGACAACTGCTCAATGAATGCTAAGAACTAAACCAGTTCAAAGACTAGTGAGATTCCTTTGGAACCACATCACCAGGCTGCCAAGAGGATGGAAACTGCATGAGAGACCTGGGATCAATATTTTGTATGTGGCAAATTAATAACTGACTTCAGTGAGGTCCAGAAAGCTTTTGAACTGCACCTCCTGGCACAAGTAAACTTGTGCTGTGTGATGGAAAAACAACAGTTATATATATATATATATATATATATATATATATATATATATATATATATATATATATATCCACACTGACAAGATACTTTTTATAATGAAGAGGTATTATACTTATGATTATATCTCTCTTATTATTTATTTACCTATATACACTGACATGCCAAAAGTTATGGGTTGGACCTCCTCTAGCATAGTGAATTGATTGATTGATTGATTTGTTTTTTATGGCTTATCAGCTTTTTTTTTTTTTGGCAGATTATTTAAAGTCAAAAAATATCTTTAAATTGTAAGTATTCTTTAGAGATAATAAAGATTTACTAATACAAATCGAATTATTTTTTCATATCTGAGGAAAGAAGAGGGGGATAGTGAGTAAGTTAATATAAGGAAACTGACTGGAATTGGAACTTGTAACAAAAGATGCTTTAAACAATTTTGTTTCTTTCCTTGCAAACAATTCCCACAATCAGTTTCCTCTCAAACTGACACATGTAACCTGTTCAACACTGTAGTAAACCATTCTGCCTATCGCCTCGTTCTCTAATTTTATGAATCATTTACAGCCAAAATTTACATATGCACAAAGATAATCTTGCACGAGAGTATCTGACTCCAGGATCTATCTGTTTTAAATATGTAACTCATGAAGCCTCTATGGAATTAACACATTAATTCCATTTATATTTTACGCGCGCGCGAGTTTCCTCCCTTCCTTTCACACTCGTGCGTGTGTGCGCGCGGTTTTCACCCCTACCTTCCACTCACAGCTAGACATAGCAGTAACCTCGCTAGCTCCTACTGATGAACTCACAATAGATTTTGAATTTTTTCCCGCGCGTTTTTCGGCGTTTCAAAACGGCCAGCGTTTGCAACCAGTTGCCTTCCGACTTTCGACCTGACTAGATGGACAACTCATTTATTCCGTGCCCTTAACCCATATGCGGGCCGGAATATCTTATTTCAACAATGGCGACTTCACACTCTACCAAGATTTCTTCTCGTCTTGAAGCTGACCGCAGGTCAGACCTTCTCCGTTTTCTACCAGAAGACGTTAGAGACACACGACACGGTCGTGAGCAAAAACTTCGTATTCAACTAATGGCTTATTTTTATCCCTCGTCAGTGAACCAATAAATACAGACAGGGATATCCTACTGACGAACAACTTGCTAATCGCAGGTCAGACCTTCTCCGTTTTCTACCAGAAGACGTTAGGGACACATGACACGGTCGTGAGCAAAAAATTTGTATTCAACTAATGGCTTATTTTTATCCCTCGTCAGTGAACCAATAAATACAGACAGGGATATCCTACTGACGCACAACTTGCTAATCGCAGGTCAGACCTTCTCCGTTTTTGACCAGAAGACGTTAGAGACACGACACAGTCGTCGGCAGAAACTTCGTATTCAACAGGTGACTTACACTTACCCCTCGTCAGTGAACCAGTAAATACAGACAGGGATAGTATTACCTTAGAACAAACCTTTTTCGTCTCCCTGGGCTCGCCGTGAACAACTCCACAAGACCATGACCGAACTCTGAGTCCCTACTTTGAACCTAAAACACAAAATCACATACACTCTCAAATCATTGGACTCTGAACCAGTACCTTAAAAATATGCATAACCTCACTTACAACGCCAAAAAAAATCCAGTGAGTACTCCTTTCTATCTGTGCCTGTAACCAGCGCACATACACCTCGTGTCTAACGAGTTTCCTTTTCCCAGAGCCTTATAAAACTCTTTTTCCCGCCTTAGCCATCTTGTATTCCTATTTTGGGAGCGGAACTTTTCATTAATCTCGTACCACGGGATAAGTTACTTGTTTTTCCTGCATTTAATAAAATTAAAATTACTCCAGTCTTTTTCTGTCATTCTGTGCCGGCTATCTTAATATATTTTATTTTATGCACTTGTTGATTGACCCCTTTCCTCTCACTGTTCATTCACGCATATTTTTATCTTTTTTTACTTTGCTTGTAGACTCGGTAGTTTAGTGTGGTGTCTGGCACAAGGCCACTTCGTTATAAACCAGCACTGCACGCTGCCGGGTCTGCAACACCTCATTTCTTTAGTTCTTTGGATAGTTTACATGTGAGGCATGTTCAAATCTTTGTTTGCACTGGAGGTAAGTTATTTTATTCTATTGTTGTAAAAAATTTATGCAACCCTGAACCTTTTTGCCCTCTATAGTAGTTCATTACAGAACTTGACTCTCTAATTTCTAATTCTGAGCCATTATCCCTTACATCACCTGAACATGTTAAAATTTGGTGAACATACAAGAACTAGTGTTTCAACATGATATAGCCATAAGCCTCTATTTTGGTAAAGTGCGGTAACTCAACCTGATGTTATATACTGCCTATATTCAAAGAGTAACAAACAAAAAACAACAATGTATTGCAGGTGAGACAGAAAGAAGTGGGGACAAGAGATATTAAAATAAAATTATCTGTATTACCAGTATAATGCATCAAGGTAGAATGCCTCTTGTAAGCAACAGAGGTGACGCTTGTGGGCTGAAGAGTCTCATATCAAAGGTGGAAGAGTTGGTTGCATACTGGCCTCTCATTCAAGCTTGCATCAGGTTGATTGATCAAGGGACCACTAGGAACTGCCCTGAGAGTCACTTAGATTATTTTAAACAGTGTAGATACATGACTTTGTATTTTTGTCATGTTTTTGCTCTAGTAGTAACATTCATCTTTGACTCCAATATTGAAATTTTATTTTTTTAATTTGTTTTGTGAGCGGGATGCCATGTTCAGAGCCCTTGTACAATGAGAGATGTTTTATTTATAATTTTGTTTGTATAGTGTTCACATCTGTCAAACAGGTTTTGATGTGGAGTAAATCAGAAAGAGGTCTGATTTGAAGCAGAGTATAACACTGGCATCAGTTCCACAAGTGTTTGGAAAACTTCTGAAGAGATGCTGGCCCATACTGTTTTCATAACTCTCTACAACTCTCTTATATTTATAGGTGCAAGATCATGCATGTTAATAGACATCTCCACCATGTCTCATAAATCTTCATTTGGATTTGTGTCAAGTGAACATGGTGACTACACCATTTGTTGGAGTATTCCATAATGGTCTTAAAACTAATTCTGGACAATTTGGACTCAATGACACAGTGCATTATCCTTCTGGACTAACCCATTGTTTGTGCTAGATTGCTATGTGGTATCCATTCTCAATCTCCCCATGAATGAGGAAAAAACTAGAGGCAGCAGAAATGAGGTTTTATAGAAGGATACTGAAAATCCCATGGACAGAACAAGTAAGCAACAAAGAAGTCTTATAGACAATAGCAACAGAAAGAACAATTTTATTCAAAATCAGGATGTGTTAACTGAAAATCCTTGGACACATAATGAGCAAGGAGGACTTGGAAAACTTAACACTCACAGGAGATATATTGAAGGCATGAAAGACAGGAGAAGGCAATGAGCCACTTACCTGATGAACAGGTATGAATGAATGGCGGAGAAGAGGATAGGGGCCATAGCAAAAGGAGAAAAACTGTAAAGAGCTACACAAGATAGGAAGTTGTGAAAAGTCATACTCATCTATTTTCCTGAAAGGAAGTGGCACATAGAAGAAGAAGAAGAATAGTGTAGATCAAGACACTGTGGACACATAAGATTTAAACATTGATTTGATGGTAACTAGTGATATAACAATTCTTAAGTAAAGACAAAAGGTCTCTAAACTAAAAGGTTGGAAATTATTACAAACACACACCTGCCACCAGCATCAATCATGCTATTAAAAAATATTCATTTTTAAAAGAGACTTCCAAATTAAGGGTTGCTTCTATTACAATTTATATTTTATTTCTGAATTTGTGTTTTTCAACTGGAAAATTTTGATCAAAGCAATGCTAAAAAGTAAATAAACGAATAAAAAGAATAGTCATATCAAAATTACTTTTTCATAAATTATAATTTTTGATAGTTGTTGTAGCATACCTACGGATGATAATAGGTATGTCTCCATTCACATAAATACAGTAGTAAATACTGTATGTTGATCTGCAGTTGAAGATTCATTGTGGAATCCACTTGACTCACTTCTAGCAGTTGACTACTTCTTCTATGCGCTGCTGGCAAATCTTATATATGTTGTTCACGTACTAAGTATTATCATTCATTACCAACCTTTGTGTGATTATCCTTTTTAGTAACTTTTCCTAGGTTACAACAATAGCAAAATAAGATTTTATCTATTCTATCAAAGTCTAAAATTTTCATCATTTTTATCAGACATTACTGATATATATTATAAATCTTTAGCTAAAGAGAATGTGTGGTTGGTTTAGTTTGGTTTGTTTTATGGCATATCAACCTCAATGGGTTATTTAATGCCAACAAAATTTTCATTGTTGGTAATATTTTTTCCTTCAAAAAATCTATTTCTGGTAATATTTTTTCCTTTAAAAATATATTTCTGATAATAATTTTCCTTTGCTGGTAATATATATATTTTTTAAATGTATTGCTTGTAATAATTCTTTTACAAAGTATTTCTGGTATTAAAACCTATTTTTACAGTTTTATAATGTTTTGACCCCAGTTTGGGGGTTAACTATTTGCCTAGAGCTGGGACCCTAACAGGTGCTACCACCCAGGGTCAAGGTGGACCGGGGAATATCAACAATTAAGAGGTGGTTCCTGCTCCTCAGAACCTCCTGATCCAAGGCCTTGCTGTAGGACATAGTTTATCATCTTATCCAGGATGTGGATGTAGTTTATCATCATACCCAGGGCGGTGTGTGGTTGGTGTAATAATAGTGGCTTGGAATGGGAAACCAGAGAGTCAAGTTCAAATTTTAGTCAGGTTCATTACATTCCCTTACACACAAATAACCTTGGGAAAGGTATGAATCCATCTCTTCTTCTCCCAGCTATTAGTTAAACAGTAGGAATCATTGTTATTCTGAAAAAATTGTTAATTCAATATTCCCTCAAAAAAAATGAATTATTTGTACAATGCAAAATATGTTTTAGCTTTAAATAATTCACAAAGGGTTGATAATTTGTAAAAAACAAATCAATCAGTTAATCAAAACCAACTAAGGACCATAATCTGAATTCAATAGTATATTTAAAAATGGAATCTTAGTTCAGGTAAAAGTTAATGACCTTGTAGTGGATTTAGGAAGGCTGTGAGAATATTTAAGATTGTGCTGCAAATAAAATATGCAATATCCACAAACATAAATTATAAGAAATGGCCAAATGGTAACGATATTCAATCATGACAAAAATGCATGTTTGAAACAACAGATTAAATTTTATATACACAATTTGTTTGTAATGATGCGTGCAAGGTATATTTTAGAGAAAAAGTTCTTTGCCATTTCAGAAATGTTCAATGTCTGAAAGTTGTCTGCCTTTCATTAAAAAGATTTTTCTATGAAAGATATTAAGTGAAAAAGTTTGTTGTATAAATTTTTCTAATCTCTCATAAAGTAAGTTTGTTTCTTTGGCAGCACATAATTCCCGTGCATATCTTTCACATGTGTGAGTCTCGAATGCGACAAAAATTTGTTTACTGTTTCTATTTATAGTTTTCTTAACAATGAAATCGACTCTATGGGGCTTGGTAGCTGTTGAAAATTTTTCTGAGAAATGTGTGGACAAATGTATCTTTTAGCCAATAGGATTTCTTGAAACATTTAAATTAGGGATGAATTTGAGACAGATTTTTTTTGTGTCGGTTGTGCCTACTTTTGCACAAATTTTGACTGTTTTGTTATGGAAATTTCTCAAAGCTTATTTTTTATTTAACAACCAATGAAATTCAAGAAAATGTTTGAAATTGAAATGGGGGTTACTAAAACCTCATCTTTATGATTACCTACCAAGGTTGACTGACAAGGGTTCCCATCAATGAGCCAAGCAAGAACAGAATATCTGCCCCACTTAAAACTAGCACCTTATAGAAAATGGCAACAGAAAGAACACTTCTACTCAAAATCAGGATGTGTTAACTGAAATTTGTACAATCCAAAATATATTTTAGCTTTAAATAACAACAAGAGCACCACAAATATCACTGCACCTCCTGCGAACCCAAACAGAACAGAAGATAGATTTAATAACAACACCTGACCAACAGACATTATATGGCCATTTTCCAGAGTCATGTAAAGTGTTCATATTGGCCCTAGTAATCATATAGTGGAGTAATGGATAGTGGCTTGGAGAGTCGAGTTTGAATTCCAGTTGAATCCATTACATTCATTTATGTGCTAATACCCTTGGAAAAGATATGAATCCTTCTCTTCTCCCCCAGGACAGACCAGGTTCTATAGCCTTGGATGGCAACTGGTCTACAGCAGAAAGAAATGGCAACCTACTGTGGGAAAAAAAACTGCCTTGTCAGTCATGTATTGAAAGATACAGATTGCCTAAGCATGTATCATGCATGATACATAACTGACTGAATCATAACTAATATTTTCTAAGTTGACTTTCAAACCCTGGCTTTCCAGGTTTCCTTTCTAGACTTTTAGTTTGTTACATAAATCATCAAGGGTCTTAGCAATCACCACTTCATCAGCTATGAAGTTAAAATGAACATCTGTAATTCTTTGAACTCTCATGTGTGCATCTTGCTATTTTTGGAGAGATTTGTGACTGAAATGTTTATTTTAGATTTTCATAGCTGATGGTGATTGCTAAAACCTTTGATGATTTACTTTAGAAGAATATAAAGTGATGCTGACAATGAATGAGCAAAGACAAATAGGATGAAGCAGAACTCAAGATGATGATAATACACAGTCATACATGGCAAAGATTATATCTGAACAGATTAAACATCTCTGCTGGGAAAGAATTTTACACCTTACTTGTTTACCATATCTTTCACCATCTGATTATCAACTATTCTAGAATTTATAGAATCAACCTAATAGACTTCTTCCTCTTCTTCTGTGTGGCATGAATTTTTCAGGACATTAGTGATCATGGCTCTCCACAATTTCCCATCCTTTGTAGCTCTTAATAAATTTTGTCTTTTGTTATCTCTCCTAAATCTTGTTCCATAATCAATTTACTCAAACATGCAAGGTAGGTAATGTATTGTTTTCCTCTCTCTCTCTCTCTCTCTCTCTCTCTCTCGTTCTCTCTCTCTCTCTCTTGCCTTCAATCCAAATCCAAATTTCCAAACCTTCTTTCTTCATTATGTGCCCTTGAGATTTCAACTATCTCTTCCTGATGTTAAGTATAAGTCTATTTTGTTCCCATTTTCTCTAAAACTTCATTGTTGCTGACATTCAGAACCATGGTATTCTCAGCATCCTTCTGAAGCACAACATTTCTATTGCTTTTTTTTCTTCGTCTGCAAGGAGATTGCATTCACTGCCATATAGAAGGACTGATATTAAATATCAGTTCAGTACTCTTTTCTTTGTTTCTAACAAAATTTTCCTGTTAGGTGATACTTCACTTAACTTTTTGAAAACATCTTTTATTACCACAATGCACCTTCAGATATCAGTGTTGCACTTTCCATCCTCTGTTACAATACTTCCCAGATATTTAAATCAAAAGACTAGTTCTTAAAAAACATGTTTTGTCCAAAAGTACTCTTGCTACTTTCTTTTTCTCCAAACCAAAAGATTTTTAAAATAACAGTATTATAAAGTTTGTTGATTGGAGGTTACTGCTAATGATGGAACCTATGTTTGTTGATTGGAGGTGTTATATTTGTTACATTCTTCCTAAAACCAGATCTTCTTCTGATTTATGCTCCACTAATTTTCACTACTGGCCAGATGTGAATGCTCTAAACACCCAAAAGCTAAAGTTTTATCAACTGTACAAGGCTCTATACATACCTTCCATTTTTACTCACACACTCAAATAAAAAATTAAGCAATACAATTCGGAATTTCCACCTAAAGATACAAAATAAAAACAGGCATATAGTGGCAAAACAAAGAAGAAACAATGAAGGTTTAAAGAAATAAACAATTGTATTAATGAAAAATACAACAAATGATAAATCAATGTAAATGTCTCTCATTCAGAAAAGAAGATAAGTGGAGTTGTAGAAGGTATCTAAGGTGTACAAAAGTAGAGGGGGCAACAGCCTTTAGCAAGAAATGAGAGGTCTCTTTCCAATGAAGTCTGTGAATTCAGGCCAAGATGCCATCCAACTGCCAAAAATGTCCCTCTGATGGGATTTTATGTCCTTTCTTAAGCTCAAATTGGCTCCAGTTTTTATTTTGTATCTTTAGTTGGAAGTGGTGCTATTGGGTGGAAATTCTGGATTGTATTGCTCATTTTTCCTTTGAGTATGTGAGTAAAAATGGAAGGTTTGTATGGAGCCTTGTGCAGTTGACAGAATTTTGGTTCAGTTTTGGGTGTTCAGTGTGTTCACATTCGGCCAGTGGTAGAAATTAGTGTAGTATGAATCAGAAGATCTGGTTTTAGGAAGAATGTAACAGAGGTTACTGCTAATGATGGAGCCTATGTTAAATTAAATGGGAATCAGCATTTTATGGGATAAGAAGAAAGATTGATATGCATATTAAAATATAAACAGAATGAATCGATTCTGTTTCCTTTTGGCTGGCAAGCTGAAAGAGCACACTAAATACATATTTGAAGTTTATTTACTTATTTGAAAACCTGTACACAGAATTGTTAAGCTGTAGAGCTCCAAGTATTTTCATCTGAAACAGTAGGTGTAAACTTACAGCAAATATTGGGCTTTTAACTTGTGCCCTGATAGAAATAAATAGAATAATCCATGTAGACACAATCTGAGCCACTAATTGGTTTGGAAGTGATTAGAGAATTCAGGAATCAATCTGATATGGTATGATAGACTTGAGCAAACATTTTTTGGATCAGATATACGGATCCGAATCACACCCCAAATTTTATTGACATACACCATAAGAAATGCTCAAAATGAAAGTCATAAAATTATTCCTAGCATCAAGTAACTTGTCTCTTGTAACTTCTGCTTTTTGGACTTCCTGTGAGGTTAACCATTTTTATGAGAGAAAACACATAAATTGCATAGGAAGAGTTTTTGTAGGCTTCTGCCTGTCCAGATCAGCCATTGATAATACATCCTTGGTGCTTGTGTTGATGGTGTAATGGAAGAATTGCAGTCTCCCATCCAAATGGTTGAAGATGATGATGATCACTGGATAGTCTGTAAGGCAGAATGCATTCTTAAGTCAATTTTTAAACCTGATTTTTGTCTATTCTTCAGTTAGCACTAAAGAAAAAAAATCATCCTGATATTGTCTTTATAATAAAGACATTTAATTTACTGTTGTAAGGATTTGTTTAATCAGAATCATTTTTCTCAAGTGTAACAAAAAAAATCTATATTACAAAACAAGAGCTGATTTTCTGTCCATCACATACTATTTGCATGTGACTTTGTATATTCATATACAATATCCAACCAAATATGTTAGCTCTATCTCTGATATTGAGCGTTTTCTAATAAGTACCCCACATATAATATATAAATAATTATACATATATATATTTATTTATATTTATATACACACACTTTTCACATATATATACAGTGTATCACAAAAGTGAGTACACCCCTCACATTTCTTCAAATATTTAAGTATATCTCTTCATGGGACAGCACTGAAAAAATTACCTTTTGACACAATGAAAAGTAGTCTGTCTGCAGCATATATAACAGAGTTAATTTCTTTTCCCCTCAAAATATAGCCATTAAAAGCTAAATCCCTGGCAACAAGAGTGAGTACACCCCTAAGAAACTACACCCCTAAAAAGTGAGTACACCCCTAAGAAACTACACGCCTAAATGTCTAAATTGAGTACTGCTTTTCATTTTCCCTCCAAAATGTCATATGACTGATTAGTGTAACTATGCCCATGTGTTCATGGGGAGCAGGTGTATTCAAATTTGTAGTGCAGCTCTAACACTCTCTCTTACCAGTCACTGAAAGTTCCAACATGACACCACATGGCAAAGAACTCTCTGAGGATCTTAAAAAATGTATTGTTGCACTACATAAAGATGGCCAAGGCTACAAGAAGATTGCCAACACCCTGAAACTGAGCTGCAGCACAGTGGCTAAGATCATCCAGCATTTTAAAAGAGCAGGGTCCACTCAGAACAGGCCTCGGGTAGGTCGTCCAAAGAAGCTGAGCGCACGTGCTGAGCATCACATCCAAATGCTTTCTTTGAAAGATCGGTGTAGGAATGCTGTTAGCATTGCTGCAGAGATTAAAGAGATTGGGATTCAGCCTGTTAGTGTTCAGACCATATGCTGCACACTACATCAAATTGGTGTGCATGGCTGTCACCTCAGGAGGAAGCCTCTTCTGAAGGCAATACACAAGAAAGCCTGCAAACAGTTTGCTGAAGACATGTCAACAAAGCCCATAGATTACTGGAACCATGTCCTATGGTCTGATGAGACGAAATTTAATTTGTTTGGTTCTGATGGCCTTAAGCATGTGTGGCGGCGACCAGGTGAGGAGTACAAAGATAAGTGTGTCATGCCTACAGTCAAGCATGGTGGTGGGAATGTCATGGTCTGGGGCTGCATGAGTGCTGCAGGTATTGAAGAGTTACATTTCATTGAGGGAAACATGAACTCCAACATGTACTGTGAAATACTACAGCAGAGCATGATCCCCTCTCTCCAGAAACTGGGTCACAGAGCAGTGTTCCAGCATGACAATGACCCCAAACACACATCCAAGACAACAACTGCTTTACTGAAGAGGCTGAGGGTAAAGGTGATGGACTGGCCAAGCATGTCTCCAGACTTGAACCCAATAGAACATCTTTGGGCCATCCTCAAGCAGAAGGTGGAGGTGCGCAGAGTCTCAAATATCCGCTAGCTCGGCGATGTCGTCATTGAGGAGTGGAAGAGCATTCCAGTGACTACCTGTGATGCTCTGGTAAACTCCATGCCCAGGAGTAAAGGTAGTTTTGGATAATGATGGTGGCCACACAAAATATTGACAGTTGACATGTTGTATGTTAATATTGACAACTTTTCCTAAGGGGTGTACTCACTTTTGTTGCCAGGGATTTAGCTTTTTAATGGCTATATTTTGAGGGAAAAATAAATTAACTCTATTATATATGCTGCAGACAGGCTACTTTTCATTGTGTCAAAGTGTCATTTTGTCAGTGTTGTCCCATGAAAAGATATACTTAAATATTTGAAGAAATGTGAGGGGTGTACTCACTTTTGTGATACACTGTATATATATATATATATATATATATAAATAAATATAAAAATGGACATTGAAGTCAACACCCAGCAGCAAGTCTGTTTCATGCTTATACATAATTGTCATGCCAATTTTATATTTTCATATGCTCTATCCTTGATATTGAGCACTCTAATCCATAAGTGTAATATACCTGAAATCTATATTTTATCATATATTAATAAATATACATTTTTTTTCCTCATTGGTAGCACAATGAGAATTTCATGCACAATGCAAACTTCAAGTGTTGAATAACTCAGCACCTGAAGATTGCATTGTATATAGTTTATAGCTCTTTTATATTGTATATGTAGCTTATAGCTATGTTATATTGCATTGAGCACTATTTTAGTAACACCAGCACTCAATGTGCGATATTACATATATTAAAGTTGTAGAAGTATATTCACTCACACCATGATGGTAAAACAGTACAAACAAATGTACACAATAACATTAAGAAAAAACATGGTAAATTGTATTTATGTATTTGTGTGTGTGTTTTGTGTCACAACTGTGATAAAGTTTATGTTATAAAAGGGACTAAGTCACTCCATAATATCACAAGCTCTATCATGGCAGGAAGTTATGCACGTGCTATCATCCTGACAGTTCTTGGGCAAAGAGATAGAATCACATGTCTCTTGACGGGATGTCTGTATTCCCAGCAGGAACAGTCCCTGTTGCTTGATGGAAGTAATTTTATTATTTTTATTTATTTATTTTAAATGAGGTTTAAATTTTATTTTATTTTATTTATAATTTTCATCATTATTATTATTTTATTTTTATTTATAATAATAACAATGTTCCCACAATATATATATATATATATATATATATATATATAACCGAATGGGTAAATATAGATAGATATACAAGCGAGTGATCATATACAAATAAATATAAATACTCTATAGTGTAAGAATAAACAGAGCACAATGTTAAGAAACATATCTATTTAATATATATACTAAGAAATATACATAATATATCTTACATTAATTACACAACTCCAAGTTTCATGCCAAACCAAAAAATAAATATAATATTTCCAGTACTTGAAAATTGCTTCAGCATGAAACTCAGAGTTGTGCAATTAATGTAAGATATTTTGTATATTTCTTAATATATATATATATATATATATATATATATATGTCTGTGCATGTGTGTGTTATGTGTGAATGACTTCCATGTGCATTTAATATACACACAAGCACATGCACACATATATAAAATTTGACTGAGCTTGAAATAAGACATTGGAATAATATATCCTTTTCCCACTCAGTCTGGACAACCCCTACCTTGAGCTGAGACATAAAGCCATAAAGATGGAGATAAGAAAAAAACTGTTAAATTTTAAAACTCTAAAAAATCAGATAATTATAGGAGTTTACTGAATTTTTCAAAATTTACTTAGTAATAAATAGAATTATATTTAAAACTTTCTTTTGAATATGTAAAGATATTTTTGGGGCCTGTCATTAAATTAAAATATACATATGCATGCACAAATGTACCTACACACAGAAATGGAATGAGATTGAAATGGACATCTGTGTCATGATAGCTAATTTCCTGTCTATGTGGCAACAACTCCTGGGTAACAAGAAAAGAGTATAAGCTGAAATATGCAGTCCCTTGAAGTCATTTTTATTACTCCTTCTGTATTTAAACTGAATATATTTCCTAATAAATGTAGTATCTTAAATGGACAAACAATTCAGATTTGAAAGTTGATCATCTGACCATCAGCAAAGCAATGGATGCTACAAGTACATTATCAGTTTTTAGAGACTTCTAAATTGACGTAAGGGCTCGGCATCAGACAGAGAATTCTAGATTATACTTAAAGAGTTTAGGTAAAGTTGAGTCTGTCACTGTTCCATCTATCAGGTTTAAAAAAATACTTTTTTCATTCTGAAGCATATCAATTTTTAAAGTCGAGGAAAACTTATCTCAAAATTTATTCAATTCTCAATTACAACAAGCAAGGATGTATATTTTGGTAAATACAAGCTTGAAAATTTGTGGAATTTATATTTGCAAATTGCAAATCTTGACTCCAGCGTTTTATTATTCACCAATTTATTAGCAGACTTTTTAAATTGTTCATCTTGCTGCAAAAATGACAAAGTGAAGTGAAGAAAAGATGGGTTTCAAAAATTCATATACAGGGTGTCACAAAAAATGTATACACATTTTGAAGCTTTCTCAAGAAATAATTCAAGCAACTAGAACCAAATACATCTAATTTAAATAATGCATATAAAGACAATATTTATTATAAATCCATGATCTTCACATTTTTTCATGGCATGTTTTCAAATTGATGTCCGTTATGATCCAGACATTGCTGACAAGATGAGGCAACAGAATCGCAAGCAGCAATCAACATTTTGATAGGCTTCTTGGATTTCAGTGAAAACTTTCCGTCACCCTTTCTTGCTTCACAGCTCATGGTTGATATCTGTGGTTTTCTAGAATGATTCTTGGGCCCATCATGTACAGTACAATCAGCTTTAAACTTATCCTGAATTTGTGAGATTGTAAACAGCATGGGTGGGTCAGAATTAAACTCTCTTTGATACTGCCTTTGAACTTCAACTGCATTTTTGTACTTCCAGTAGCATTTCAGGATGAAATTATTTCTCTAATGATGCTGTATTAATGGGGAATCATGTCAAGGGAAAATATTTTTTTAAACTGTCTTATTTATTTCACATTCTGTCAGATTCTTATCCAACTTTACTTCATATATACAGGGTGTCTCAAAAAATGTATAAATTGTTTGAATCTTTCTCAAGAAATAATTCAAGCAACTAGAACCAACTATATCTAATTTAAATAATGCATATGATGACAGTATTTATTATAAATGCATGCTCTTAAGATTTTGTCATTGTATATTTTCAAACTGATATCCATTATGATCCAGACATTGCTGACAACAAGTTGAAATGGTATCACAAGCAGCAATCAACTTTGACAGATATTTGGCTGCTTTCTTGCTTCATGCAAACTTTCATTTCAACAAATGTTGCTGGCTTTGTAGTATTATCACAAGAAAAGTCTAAAGGAGTGAGATCTGGTGAACAAGGTGGATGTAAAAGTGTGTACACATTTTTTTGAGACATAGTACATTTATATCAAAGCTCTGAACCAAAGAGAATAATGCATGCCAAGAATTGGTGTTTTTTATGAATTTTCATACTGGCCTGACTTTGACTTTTTGATAGAATTGTACAAGTAATGCATCTGAGTTTGTGTTTAAAGAAAACAGAACTGGCTTCAGAGATTATCTTTTTGTTGCTTAATATTTTGGTATCTTTTGCAAGGAAAAGTTCTTTTACAGAAATTGGTTTTCATTTATAAAAATTTAAAACATTGTTTGAGTATTTGTTCAGGAAATAGACAATTTAAATACAGCTTGCTTGATTTCCAAAGCATCTTGTTATATATATATATATATATATATATATATATATATATATATATAGATATATAATAGTGAACACTGAGGTCAACACTGAATGATGACAGTCTGTTTCATGCTTAAATGCAATCTTCTGACACATTGTCTGAAGATTGTGTTCAACCATGAAATAAACTACTCAATGTTGACCTCAGTGCCCAGTCTTATATTTACATACGCTTTATCCCTGATATCAAGCACTTTTATCTATAAATATAACATACCTTAAAACTATATTTTTTATTTTATATATATATATGTGTGTGTGCGTAGAAGCATAATGAAGTAATGGATAGCAGCTAAGACTAAGGAATTGGAGAGCCAAGTTCCAATTCCAGTCAAGTTTGTTACATATTTCACTTATGTGCAAATACTATTGGTAAAGGTATGAATCAGCCATGGGTAAATGGCAGGACAGACTAGCTCCTATAGCCTTGGGTGGCAACTGGTCTAGGAGAAGGTCAAGTCTGAATTCAAGACCTGAAGAAGGTAATATATGGACATTGTATCACACTATGTGCACTAGTTCTTTGTATTCTCTGCAAATACTCTTGTTGTTCAGTATGGTACCCTCCTATGTTGAAAATGACAAGAGAGCCAAGTAGCATATATATATGTTTTGAACAATAAAAAATATTAAAAAATTTAAATTTTCAGATACACTAGGTTGTATATTAATATTTTTTCATTTTATTATTTCAATTAGATTCCTTGACTAGTTTTGGCCAGCATGGCTATCATCATCAGAAAAAAAAATTTCTGCTTGCTAGTAGCAGTGAACTACAGAAATGAATGATTTGATGGAGAAAATGAACATTATCTGTAGTTTTCATTTGTTTTGTTTTAAATTTTTTTATCATAAATTTTGGTCAGTCATTGTCTTGGTTAAACAGACTCTTTGAAGTTGTTATTTAAGATAAGGGCTGTATGGATTCATGCTGCTCTGAATTCCCTTGGTCATTTTGACAGATTTATTGGTTCCTGGAAAGAAGATGTGTCTGTGTTAAGTGTGTGTTATTTGGTTTTTAGAGAGTGAGTGAGTATGTTGTGTGTATATTAGCATGGGTGTGTGTATAAGTGTGAGGCCTCAACACCTCCACATACATATATATATATATATATATATATATATATATATATTATGGTGTTATAGAGTAGTTTCACAGTGGGGGCTTGTATTTCACTAAGTCGGTCCTAAAAAGATTCAACGTACAAAACGTTAGGAACTTGATATAATAGTTAATGACACAGTAATCTAGTTGTGGTGGCTGATATTTTAATGTCTGACATCGACTGACTGACCAACTCACTGAGCAACTGGCTACTGCTACTACTCCTACTTATTATAGGTGGGAGAGTCTATTAACAATAGAATAGGTGTATTCCAGTATAACAATGGTATAGTTCACCTAATACAAAGCCCAAGAGCTACTTAAGGTAGAAAGTTAATGAATGAGAATGTTGTAAGGGTATTAATGGAGGAAGTGGAAAAGTCACACCAGATTAAGCTAAGTATTGTGAGACCGTAACATACCTACAACATGGACTCTTCCAGGATTATATAAAGTATGCGACATAACACTCTAGAGAGAGGAGAAGAGAGAGAAGAAGAGGAAGAGAGAGAGAGTATTCTAATACCGTAGTATCAGCCACGTATGACTACCAATATTGGACACTAACACATAGTAAGCTCCGCTTACACGTACACTATCTTTGTAACCTTTTGTTTCATATATCTTTCTTACCTCTGATCTGTATTCCATGTTTTCCTTCTGTGGTCCTGACTTTGGGCCCACATCACTAAGTCTAGTAAGTATATATAGATATCAATGCATACACAATATATACAGAGTGTATGCATTGTAGTAAATTGTTGCCGTTTTTTATTTTTTATTTTATGTATGCTTGTTGTTTGTTTTTTGACTGCACAGTATGGTAGGGTCAGTTGGGTACCAGCTGTGAGAAAAAGATTACCATGATGCAATACACTGTGCCAAAAATTTGGAAATGGCATACTGTACTACTTGGCATTTGTGCTGGAAGCTCCAATATGAACTTTTCAGAGTGTTTGGGTGTCATTGGTTTAATCTAATGGTGATTATGAAGGTGTTTGGAGTGAACACTGGTGATGTCAACGTTATGCCTCCATTCATCTTCCCAATGGGCCTTAGACTCAATGCAGAGGCCTACATCAAGTGCGTTTGACTCTAATCATGAATACTTTTCATTTGTTTCCTTTAAGCAGAAATCTGTATAGGGCAGGAATAAATGGAGAGAAACTTTCAGAATAAAGAACAGACGAATTAAGAGAATGATGAGGAGATGATGATGATCAGATTGACTGAAACTTAACTGGAAAATTTAAGTAGAAAAGTAAAAAGAACAGAATGACAGGAATCCTAATCTGTCTATCCAATATCTCTTTCTCCATATATATATATATATATATATATATATATATATATATATATATATATATATATATATATATACCCAAGTATATAATTGGTGTATACGGAATGAGTTCCAATAACCAACAATTACTTTTTTTTAAAAGAGTGATCAATACAGAGTAGAGCAGATATAATTATTTATTTAAAAAATTATGACATAAATATGTTATAAAATCACTACAAATATAGCCATTTTGTTTCAACACCTCCGGTGTCTTATCAAGTGATGATGTTGAATGTTTGTAGTGATTTTATAACATATTTATGTCATAATTTTTTAAATAAATAATTATATATATATATATATATATATACAGGGTGCTGCTTGGCATTTGTGCTGGAAGCTCCAATATGAACATTTCAGAGTGTTTGGGTGTCAATCTGATGAGAGTGCAGAGACTTCAGAAAGAGTTGAATTAGTCTAATGGTGATTATGAAGGTGTTTAGAGTGAACACTAGTCATGGCAATATTATGCCTCCATTCATCTTCCCATTGGGCCTTAGACTCAACACAGAGGCCTACACACACCATACCAATATTCTGTAATTCACATTACAAAAAGAAAATACAAATTCTTTTTATTTATGTCAACTCAAGTCTCAAATTTTTTTGTTATCATTGTATGTTTTATGCATTTTAATTTCATGTCATTAGTATCAACCCCATTACAGTCAACAAATAATAACAATAGGGAAAATAATATATCAACACCCAAAATTACCTACTCTGTGACAGCTGTTTATATCTATTCGTAAAGAATTAATGGATTTATTTTGAATTCAACACTTTTATTGCTTCAAATATTATTTTTAACAGATACCTGTGTTTGAAATAGACACTGATTTTCTTTATTAAGCTTTCTTGATCTTCAGGTAGACATAATATGAATTGTTTAAAAAAACAAAAAAAATGAGGCATCTATTTCAAACACATGTATCCACTAAAAATAACAACCGATATAATATATATGTATGTATATTGAAATATCTGCTTATATATCCATTTGCATCTAAGTACAGAGATATTACAATAGTGAATAGACTATTATTTTACTCAAATTTTGTATTTAATAAAGATATTCTTATTGACAATTATCTCATTTTGTTTAAAAACACAAGCAAAATAATTGTATAATGACTTCATAATGTCTTATGGTCAAAGAACACAGTAATTGTCAGATTTTGAAAGTAAGTATCTATATTGTTGATCAGTCTGGGATTGGCAGGAATCAGTTACACCTAAGATTTTCATTTTCACCTGTGATCGTAAAAATTATTAACGAGGAAAGAAAGAACTGTTTTTAATTCAAAGCTGCCAGAGAAATCAGACTAGTGTCTTCAAGTGATGAGATGCAAAACTGACAAATAAAATATATATATTTTTAGGTACTAGATTTAGTTGTGTTTGTTGGGTTGACTGTAAGTTTCCATCTCAAGAGTCAGGAGTCGAATGACCAAAATCAGTTATTTATACATAGTCTCGGAGTGGCACCTGATAGCATTGAAAATATTTAAAATATAAATTATTAATTGACTACTGGCAGTATTTCCCTTGCATTTTCAAGGGACTTTTTTGTGAGCCAGCACCTGCTTAAGGGAAACTATAAATACAGATCATAAAGCATACAAAGAGGAGTTGGTGAATGGATTCCATGTTGTCTACTCAACTGATTTACTAATCCACTGAAACATTTCATGCTTCTCTAACGTAGATTCAACAATAAAACCAAGGTATGAACTTTCCCCCTTTCAAGTGGTTTTATGAAACACATATCAATGTGTGTCTTTGTACTTTTCCATTTTCAGGAGTTTATTTAAACACACCTAAATGTGTGTATGTAACTTTTCCCTTTCAAAGGGTTTTTATTAAACATACCTGTTGGGGCCACCCACCTTCTCATCAGAATGGACTGATCTCTCTACTACTAAGAGGACAGTTCTATAGAGTTCTAGGCGATCAGGTGACCATCGCACTTCCGTCTCTCTACCGGAAGATACAGTTGGACTTTATACTCTTTCTGATTGTTACTGACTAACCTGCGTTTGTTTGACTACTAATCTCTCTGTTGTAAATACCTCTTCAGATATACCAGTATTTTTCCCTATGTATGTGTTTGTCCTTATTTCAATACACGCACGGGGAAACACTCAACATCTCAACAATACCTAAATGTGTATGTTATCCTTTCCCTTTTAATTGTGTATATGTGAACTTACCCTTCTTTTCAAGGGACTTATTATATTCACCACATGACATATAAAAAATGCAAATAAATTGTTATTTGTTAATAAACAAATCTTTATTTTCATTTTCACTTCTCTTGCTACATCATTGTGTTGTATGTTGGGTTAAAATTTCTTTATTCTGGACAGCACCCGGAATAATTAGTAATCACTGCCACTATCTTATACGAGTTAGCCACAAGAACCAAGCACTTTCTGTGCCCCATAAATCAACTAGTCCCATAACTACTCATAAGAGAGTCAGCACCTGCAACAAGTATATCTAAATTCACCAAGAACTAGTAGCTTAGTATTTTCAACTCATGTACTTAAAACTTATGATTTGTAAATTAATTGATTTCTTTTTTTATAGCCTATCAACCATCTGCAGGTTATTTAAAGACCAAAAATATTTTTAGATAAAAGATTTTTTGAAGATATAAATTATTTACTGATAAAAGTCCTATTAATTGACCCATAGCTGGGTGTAGAAAAGGTGGATTCATAACTTTTCCAAGGGTATTTGCATTAAGAATCCCAACTGGGACTGGAATTCGATTTTCCAATTTTCAACTCCATTATTCCATTCACACATCCAAGCTTACAGCACCTGTATTTTTGAATGGTTGCCCATCTAGGTACTGACTAGGCTTGATGTTGCTTAACTTTGGTGATCATATGAGAGCTTGTGTTTCATTCCATTTGTAAAGTCAGTATAGAGAGTGAACAATTATGAAGTTTGTTAAAATCAAATTTTGTATTAGTTTCAAAAGTTCAAGTTTCTTCTCCATTTTTAATTAACTTTTTAGACTAAACAATTTGCATCTCATTTGATTCTACTACTAATTTACATGCCCTCAAGTCAAAAAAATTCAGAAATTAAAGAAAAATTTACTTCAAATGATAAGTTACTTCCTTGTGAGGAAGGAAAATGATTCAGATGAGACAGAATAATAAAAACAGTGGAAATCAATGACAATCAACATGAAAATCTTATGCAAATGTGCATAGACACTTAAAGAAAAAAGTGTATTCAGCTTTGTAGAACTTAATTGTTAATATTACATCCTTGACAGACAGTTTTAATTCAATGTACCCACCCTTTATGTCGGCCATTACATCTGTTATCAATGTGGACCTCATGACACACACTTTAACTAATCCCCTTACTTCCATATTTATAGTTCTTTCCTACGAAGCTTCAGCTACTGAATCAATTCAAAATCTATAATGCAAAACAATATCAATATCTAAAAGAAAACTGTTGTGTAAATTGCTAATAGCAAATAAGTGCAATGTCATGTAATTTTCCTCTTGAAGTATCTTTAATCTTTCTTAACGTATAGAATTTTTAACCTTTCTGAGCTATAATATCTGGAAAGAATATCCAAATCTTGTGCATATTTCTCAAAGTGAAATAGGTTTATTTTTCTATATGCCAGCATGAAAATTCTGGTCTAACATCCTTGAGAAATGCATGAACCCATCTCTTCTCTTACAAGCTATGGGTTTGAATACCAAAGTAGACTGATCTCTCTAGCTGAGTAAAAATTAGTATGTTGTATTCACTTTCATAAAAATGCCATTGGAAAGGCATGAATCCATCTCCCTAACTATGGGTTAAATAGCATGGTAGACTGGGCTTTTTAGCTGAGTACAAATTCTGGTCTAGTATGTTGCATTCATTTTCACACAAATGATATTGGAAAGGCCTAAATTGATCTCTTCTACTCCCAGCAGTTATGAATTAAATAGCTGTGTAAACTCTAATTCTCTAGCCTTGGGTAGAAGCCAGTCTAAAAGAAGGAAATCTTTGAAATTCAAAATTATGAAGAAAACAATTGGAAACCACTACACTATCTTTCTCATAAGGCATGGCATTAATAGATAATAAAAAAGTAATCTGTAGAGAGCCATGAATGCCATATTTTACCGCATAAATAAAATCTTTCACATGAAATATCAAAATCTCTGATGTAAGGCTCAATATATTTTCAACTAGTTTTTCAAACTTACTCACTTTTAATTATTTTACCATCTAACAATCTGTTGATCTGAAATTATTTTGCATTCAATTAAAATGTTTCACACTTTGATAGGAAATGAGACTTCTTCTTTGGTTTTCCAATTGTAACCATTTTGAAAGACACATGCAAATGATAATGATAATAGTGAAATTAGCCATTTCCACAAAAGAAGTATTCAGCATTCATTAACCAACCACCCAGTGATACTCTCAGTTGAAATTTATAAAATCTTTCTCTTAAAACAGTTTTTCAGGAAATTAGATTTCTCAAGTGTTACTAAATATTATAATTCTTTCTAAAACTGATGGCAGTTTCCTTCCAAGGCTTTTGTTTAATGTAGTGTGGAAAGTCAACATCTTGATTAGATCATCGTTTTCCTTTCTAGTTACATTTGCTACCCATTTTTGCTGTTGCTACTGTTGGAAGTTTTTAAGTGATGTGGTTGTTGTTATTTGCTAAAGCTCTTTGTAGCACAAGTCTACAGGGCAGTGTTTTTCAACTGATGTTCCCTGGAACCCTAGGGTTCTGCAAGAGGTCACTAGGGTTTCCACAAAAAACAGTGATAAATAAGCTAATGCATTTTTGAGTAATTTTTGTTTAATTTTATATTCATAATTTTACTATACACATATGGCATATTGTTGGAAAAGTCTTGGTTATTATAATAAAGGCTTCAAACTCTTATATTATTTAAAATTATAATAATCATAGGGAATTGTTGTGGTAGGATCCACCTAATTTGCATAGTGGAGTACCGACCATATAAATATGGTTGGTACCGGGAAGAGACGGGAGAGGAATCAAGAGATTCAATCCAGAGACTCTGCCCGACTGCGACTAAGTCAACACATTCTCCAGGAACGGTCTTCCCAGGAATATACAAAAGACTATATGTAACTATTGTATACACTTTCTTGTTTCAATACATTTTGTTCTAAGTACATTTTGTGTTGCATTATTATTCCATGCATTAATCAAGTTTCAACAGGAATGTATTTAATGATGCCTACATGTCTTCAGTGTGCAACCACTTTCACTGGTTAGTGAACAGGACTACGTGGATTTGTGTATCATTGAGTGATCCACTTGAGTACAGGATGAGTGTCCATATATTATGTTTACCATGTGAACGATGATAAAAATATAAAAGAGAGAGATATTAATAATTGTATATAATAATTTTTATTCAGGGGCTCCCTGAGGCATGAAAACTATTTCAAGGGTTCCACAAGAATAAAAAGGTTGAGAAATGATGCTATAGGGTCTGATAAGGGATTGTTTTCTTTAAGACCTAAAGGATTCATTCTCTTGAAGCCATTTCTAATTTCATTGATCTGAGAATGCCTATAAAGCAGTACAATAATATGAATCACCTTTTCTATTTGCAACATCATGGCACTGATAGCTCTGATTAGCTTTTAACACTTTTCCTTTATCTTACACTTTCTTAGCTTACTCTCTTATCTGCGAACAGCAACTGATACCTTTTTATCACAAACTATTACCTTTGTTTTCTCCTACACATAAAAATACAGAATTTAATATTTGTTAACCGTAAATAAACCTTTCATTGTTATATTGTATTAGGACTGCCAGTTGTTGAAATGGGATATTATTTAATGATTTTTTATTTATGCAAATTACAAAATGTACTATTAGCATGGAGCATTGTTGTAGTATTATAAATTTGTTAAAGATATATATATATATATATATATATATATATTATTATTCTATGTGTAACATATGGTTTGCTGCGAAGTAAGCAGTCCTATGAGGAGAGTGGGAGAAAGAAAGGAAGAGAGAGAGAAATGGTAAATCTATACTTTGTTTTTTTTTTCTTATGCATAGCCATCTAGCCAAATATTTGGTAAAGCAGCTGCTACAATACCACAAGCTGTCTACTCTTATAAATTTTAAAGTTGTTTCGTTTCTATTAAACCTGCATTGTTCCTATTCATCTTCCATTTTGTGATTTTGCACTGAAAGTTCAATCTCTGTTACCTGTATGCATGAGGTCATTTTCTGTCAAGGAGTGATGATTACTGTGCAAAGCTTACAGCCATGTTATGTTGAAACACTGGTTCTCCTGTACAATCACTGAAGTTAAGTAACATCAAGCCTGGTCAATACATAGATGGGTGACCAATTGGGAATACCAGATGCTGCATGCTTCGATGTGCAAGTGATATAATGGATAATGGCTTGGAATTGTTAATCACAGAGCCAAGTTTCAATTTCAGTTGGGTTCATTATATTGGCTTATGCGCATATACACTTCTGAAAGGTATAACTCCACCTCTTCTCCTCCCATCTATGGGTTAATTAGTAATTGTATCACTAAATCATTATTATCTCTCCAAAAAATTCTTAAAATCTAAAAATATTTTCTGGAAAATTGGAAATGGTCAAATCATTAATACACAAAACTGGCCAATCCATTTCAACAAACCACTTATACCAATTACCAAGGCAATCCCAAATTATATCTGGAGGTGTTCCACAATACACAATTTGCTTCACAAAGAAAAACCACATTGTATTGAAATTTGTCTTAGTTTGATTCATGCACCTAACAAACAAGCTGATATATATCACCTCCTCAAATCATGCCAAAAACACTGGTTCTTGTTTGTCAGCCATAGTTAAGCAGTGTTGAGTCCGATCAGCACTTAGATGGGGGACTACTCTGTACACTGAGTACTGTAAGCGACTTCCTACAATGTGAAATATGTTTTGGCTTTAAACAACCCACAAAGAATTGATATGCCATAAAAACACAAATCAATCAATCAATCAAATTATCACTTCCTACAGTGTCTTTACTCCCTAATGATAATCTATTAATTAAACCCCTTCTAGGAGAGAACACCTATCTCCCTCCAGATATGGCCAGCCATATTAGATTTTTACATCTTACATTTGGTTATATCTTTCTTATGATCCTTAAGTTTGAGACAAATATACAAAAAAGGAGGTTCAAATGTCCTAAAAATACTAGGTATATTAATGACTCTTCTCAAAGTTATAAACAATACATTAGCAAATATAGGCATAAAATAGGTAGAATTGCATGAGAGACAAACTATGTATCCATCAATTGTCCCATACTTATTTCAAATATAAAATACACACATGATAACTGGACAGGAATACATTATTTGTAAACATTTAAAAATATCCAAGTAGTATAAATGCTGTCATGCAAATAAGTTTAAAAAAGATAGAAGACATTAAATATTGAAAAAATAAACAGTTTAAGAGTTCAGGCATTTGAAGAGGAACTCTGAATTGGATTAATGCATTTTATGTTTCTTTCAAATACATTTGACAAACATTTCAAAGCTGAAAGCAAATTCTTTTTAAATTTATTTGAATAAAATTAATCTTGTCTGTAGAATGGAATATAATTTCATACAGATTTATAAAAAATATATTTTAATGAAAAAGTCAGTGAAATGGTTGAATCAGTGTTTCTGAATTGTATAAAAGAAGAAAAGAAAATGTAACCACAATTTTAGTACGTGTGAATTATTCTTCCAAAAATTCATTGCAATCATACACTCCTTTTAAGAAGAGAAGCAGTTTTGTTTTAAACAAGAGAAATCCCCCCCCTTTTCTTGTTTCCCTGATAGCTATAATCTCCATCTATTCAAATGTAATGTCAAACGACACCTTCAGATGTCTTGATCTATCCCTTATCCTTCTCTTCATCTTTTCCTCTATCACTCCTCTTTGCTCTTGCTCCAACTCTCTGTAACCCCTTGTGTGCTAGTGGCTTAACACCTTGCTTGGGGTGAAACACTTAAAAAAAATCACTTTCTGAATTTATCCTTAAAGAATTTTAAGGAATTATATGTTTGCATTAAGTCTTGTGTCAAACTTTAAAAAAAACTTTCTCGAAAGCATCTTTAACCAATTGTCTTATTGAAAGACAATAGTTTTTAAGAGACTTTTTTTCTTAGAGCAGCAATATTTTCAGGTGAGTTAAAACATAAGAGAAAAAGAAGCATATTGCCCTAGGACAATGTTGAAATAATTGATGAGATGCCTAGGTTAAAGGAAGCTGATTACACAAGTCTGAGAAAAGAAATGTTATTGTGTTATATAGGTAAACTTTATTTCTTTTAGTAACAAATGTAATAATGTGGAGAAATTTGTAATTAACTGTTCTTAATATGGACTGGACACCACTTATTTTCACTTAGTATATTTATACCTGATTGATTCTGTTGCAAAACTTTCTGGTTGCTTGAATCAAAATTCCTCTCTTATATTATATGCTGCTTATACAATCTTAACTCCCAAAATTGACCAGACATCACTCAACTGCAGATCATTTATACA
Organism: Acanthosepion pharaonis; assembly: GCA_903632075.3. Taxonomy (NCBI): domain Eukaryota; kingdom Metazoa; phylum Mollusca; class Cephalopoda; order Sepiida; family Sepiidae; genus Acanthosepion; species Acanthosepion pharaonis. The sequence continues at coordinate 2,088,351 of CAHIKZ030001835.1, read as the reverse complement.
CTTTGGCCTTCAGCTAAAGAGATGTGGCATGTAGTGACATCACAGTAGAAGTGAGAATAGTCTTCATCCAACTTATCCAACAGAATGTCTTTGAAAGACAAATTCATCAATTGGTTTTAACTTGCATAAATTAGAACAATTACTTTTCTAAAAAATGCATTGTCAGATAAAATATTTGTATAATTATTAAATGATTGTATTTGGAAAATCTTGAAGGCAAAATAGATATAAACAAGCAGTTGAGAGTAAAACTTGATCACTTTACCATCTAGGAATAATATCAAAAAATGTTATTTTAAATGAGAAAAATACATTCTTCTTCTTGAAAAAAAATGAAGAGTTAGAGTGAATGCTCTGTGCCAAGTGGTCTTGTACAAAATTTTGCTATATTTAAAAAATATCACAAATTTCAATAGATACATGTAAAACACACCTGAGTCAACCAGACCCAAATAACTAGGATAAATAATTGGAACTAAGTCAAAATAAAAACTTTTCAAAGTTTTATTTTATAATATCAAGTGTGTTTTCTCAAGGAAAATATAATCTTTTTAAAATTCTGTTCACTATTTACATTATTTGGACTATTGTCCTCATCTTTGTCACCATATTTATTACAATGTTTCGGTCGTTGTACACTCTAGCCTTCTTCAGGTGGTTGGAATGTCAAATTGTACCCATTATTTCATTCACTGGGGTAGACTGTTCTAGTTCCAAGTGCCATGTTTAATGGATGTCAATTATCAGTTATCTCCTGTTAGTTCCCCCCTCCAAGTTCTCCACTGCCTTAACCAGGTATTGAACTCATACTCATTTACACAAGAGGAATTATGTTCTTGTGCAATCATCATGACTGACATCAATTCTCATAGTTCAACCTGCATAAATTCCTCAGAATGAGCCGGAAACTGACTTTCAAAATTATCTCAGCTGAATTTTATACATGAACACTCATTAAAGACAAAATTCATCATTTATAGCAATGGCTGGGAGACAAGCTTGCTTTATGACAGCTCATAGAACATTGTGGACTGGTGCTACAGAATCACAAACAAAGAACTGTACCAAATAACAGAAGTTTCATCACTTAAGGAATACCAATAGCAGCAACAAATAACTGGATAGCATGTGTAACTCAAAGAAAAAATAATGACATAATTAAGATGTTAACATTCCACACCACTTTAAATAAAAGGTTTGGAAGGAAACCCCCATCAATACTGGAAAGATCAATAAAAGCTACTAGACTGGAGGAACCTGTTTCCTTAAAAAAAGTGTTTTAAGAGAAATATATTATAAATTTCAGTCAAAAACTACTCACTGCTCTGTCAATGAATGCTGAATGTTTCCTTATAGGGAAACATCTAATATTACCATTACCATATATAAACATAGAAAAAAGATAAACATAGAAAAAAGATGCAAAATATTAAGAAAATTAGCTAAAAAAACACAGAGGCAATCAAACTGCCACATTTATATAAACATCACAAAAAGAACTGGAGAAATATATAAGTCAACTGAAGTAGTACATGAGAACTTATTTCCCAACAATACTGTTTACTGATGTATGTAGAGCTGAACTGGATGTATCTGGTGGTAGGGCTAGAAGTTGGGCCTTTCATAAAAATCGAATAACCGACAAGAGTTACAAGGCAACAGCATGGAAATGAAGTTATATTTTGGGCAAATACTGAAGGCAATAAAAATATAGGTCTCTTCAAAGTTAATGAGAGTTTCAAAATAGATGCAGAGAATTAATGTAAGTCCTTGGACATAATGTTTTTTGAATAATACAGGTCATAAGCAAGAAACTTTAAACTGAAAACAATGCTCTGTTAAATTCTTTAAAGCTGACTATTAATCACCTTACCAGAAATGGTTTCAAAGACATCAAATTAATGGAATGACATCTAACATCTCCAGATATTAACCCAATAGAAAGAAAAGAAAAAATATGCATATGAAAATGAAGACTTTTTCTTACCTTTAGTCTTTCATTTTTAAGAACACTACATTTCAAATTTAAATGTATATATACATGTATATATAAATTTGAAATGTAGTGTTCCTAAACATCAACTGCAAGAAGATAGAATGTATGTTTGTTCACAAAAGGATGAGCCCAAAATGCAAATTAAAAATTGGAGATATCAAAATCAAACAAGTACAAGAATTTAATCATCTGGAAAGTGTTCTAAAGGAGAATGGAAAGTGTGACACTGAAACCTGAAGGTGCATTGGGATAGCCAAAGAGGCATTCTAAAACCTAAGCAGAGTATTAAGAAACAAAAAAATCTTCATTAAAAACAAAGAAAAAAAATGTTTCATGATATCTGGCCTCCAATGTGGCACTGAATGATGAACAATATCCTCAAAGATGAAGAAGAGACTTGAACAGAAATGTGGTTGTACAGAAGGATGCTGAGGATACCATGGACCAAATATGTGAGCAATAACAAAATTTTAGAGAATATAGAAAAAACAGGAAATGATAAAAGTGCACATTACCGAATGATGGAAACTGAGTAAGGTAATCACCAAAAATCCAGTTGACATTGACATGACATTGTCTACTGAATTATTTTTAAATTATCATTAAGAAAAATGTTCATAAGACAGGGGTTTGGCTCGTATCAATAAAAGAAAAAACAAGAAGAAAACTTTTTATGCAGACATGTTGCATCTACTTTGGAATTATATCAAAGTAAATGTAAAAATTTTATTTACAAACATGTATTTAAGCAAACAGGTAATGTAACATTGATAAAAAATAACATTATGTGTTCAAATTTGTATTAGAGGATGCTCTAAAATATTAAAAAATCTTTTCACATTAAGGAAAAGGAAAGAAGACTATGGAGGATGCAAAGTGACATTTGTTTTTGGTATGTTAAACAAAACATAATGTTGCTGATTTTTTTTAAGCCATGAACTGTTTTCTTTGAATTTTCACTATTTTTATGGTCTTACATAAATATGTTAGCTTGATAAAGGAATACATCTTTAAGAAAAGGAAATATTTTAAAAAAACAAGGCATATTTTTATTTTGGGGTTTTCACTTTTGAGAACTGCTCATCTTAGAAATTTTTTCTCTCTTAATAAGGATAGCATTTTTGTTTAACATGCCCAAAACATATATCACTTAGCATCCTCCATAGTTTTCCTTTCCTTACCACTGAGAAATTTTTAATATTTTAGAGTGCTCTCTAATTTCTCCTGGCTTTGAATGTTCTGACTACCATAACGTAGCTTCCCTGTGCCTTTTCTATAAATACTTTTATGGAAATTGTTCTGATGAACTTTCCATAAGGGTGCCTAGATTTTACGAATTTAAGCACAGTACTAGGTTGGTGGCAAGGTCTCATCACTTTGCAGTTGTAATGGCTAAATGTAAGTTCTATGTTGGCAGTTTCTTCTATTACACTTCTTGCATGTGAAACTCTCTTCTGGCTTCTTGCTTTCCATTCAACTTTGATCTTCAAATATTTATATACAATGTCAGTTGTTATCTTATGTCTTCTTAATTATTGTTTTTTGTTGACCTCTCTCCTTAATAATAGTTTTTTCTCATATTCTCTAACATTCAGTAATCCCTTGAATCCTAATGGCATTATTGCTTTGCTTGGGATGACATAATTAAAAAAAAATTCAATTTTAAACATATAACAATATTTTTTCTCAATGTTACTTTTTCTGTATATATAATCCTTGTTCACCAAGTAATAAAATATGTTGGAAAAATGTGTTCCTCTTGTCTTTTTGTCATATATATATATATATATATATATATATATATATATATATATATATGAGGTATGTATATATATATATATATATATATATATATATATATATGAGGTATATATATATATATATATATGAGGTGTATGTATATATATATATATATATATATATATATATATATATATGAGGTGTATGTATGTGTATATATATATATATATATATATATATATATATATATATAAGGTGTATTTATGCAACAAAAAAAAATCTTTTACGCAAATTTTGTTAAACAATACTGACAATTTCTGTCTGTCCAATTTTTTATTAAGTTTTTCCAACTTCTGAATAAAATTGTTTTATATAATTGGTAAACTTTCCAAAGTTTACTTTTGTTTTTTTGAATCCAAATATTTCTAACTGTTACTACAGTTGTTATCCAGAATTGCATTTTTGTTTGTTTATGAAACTGAGTTTGTCTAATTTTGGCATTCACTTGTTTGCTGGAACCTATTTCAAGTCACTTAAAAGTGACATTGTTTACAAACTGAAGTTTTACATGATTTTTTTTATTACAAAGACTTCCAGAATATATAGATCAACAAGAGTTGCTCTTGAAGTAATACATTCTATTTTATTAACTTGGTCCATCATGTTGGAAGCGGATGTTTGTTGTATAGAATAAAGATTTCTGCCAATAAGACATTATATTTTCTGAACTTTTTGCTAATAGCAGCTGAGCAGAAATCTCGAAAAAATATATTTGATACAAAAATGAGTGTGATGAAGAGGTGTATCATTGAATTTGTTCATGCAAAAAATTGTACTCATTGATATTCACCAATGTTTGCTAAAGATTTATAGAGAACAAACAATGGATATGAGCACAGTTAAGCAATGTGTAATGTGTTTCAACAGTGATGACACCAATGGTTACAATCAATGGTGCAGATGTTTATGAAACAGCATGGATGTTTTTCATTGCTGGTGAAATGCATAGCGAGTGGGCAAATATATTATGGTTTCTGATAATGGCCAGAGATGGTCAGAAGTACTTGAATTTTGGACAGCTTTTCCACAAGTTTAATATGGATATGCAACAGCATATATGCAAACTGGAAAAATAGAATAAAAAGTGAAACAGATAGATCTTGTCAGGAAGCATATTTTCTGTAGTAAGACTTTTGATCTATAGCCCAGTAGATTGTAATTTCAGTCTTAAAAAATAGGGAGGTCTACACTAATTTGTGTACTTAATAAATATGTGGTTTATAAAACACAGAAATAATGTTGGCTCAAAACATCTATTAATTGTCCATATATGTATGTATATATATGTATGTATGTTGGGGCACCTCGAGGCGCTGTAATGGTTAGCAAGCTTGGCTCGCTAGAACAATTACGACTGAGTAGTGAGTTCGATCCTCACTGGGTACCCCCTAATTTCGGCCTTGTACCACATCTAAGCTATGCTTGGAAAATCACTATGTATGTGTGTGTGTGTGTGTGTGTGTATTTGGGCAGCAATCCTTCTTTTATACAAGTTGCATTATATATGACTGACAAGGTACTGCAGTTAAGTTTTTTGTTTAATTTTTCTTGTGTTCTTATAATTCTCTTCTTTTCTGGACTTAATTTATGTAGAAATTGTCCACATGTTTTGTATGTGTGAGTGCTTTTGGCTATATTTTTAGCCATTATTAAGGATGATTTTATTTTCACTTTTAACTGAATGTATGTATTGTTTTATGTATGTATCTAGCTGAAAGGAAAAGGAAAAACCAACACTCAATAATATCAACGATGAACATGATCAAAATGTACTGACCATAAATGGAAAATAAAACATTCCTATAACTCTAGTTACATGTTTGAGTGTGATGTTTGCGCACTGCAACAGACTTACAAACCTTGTCAAAAAACTTGCACAAATAACCTGCAGGTCTTTCTGGTATGGTTGTATTCACAGGAGTTTGCACCTGACCTCTTTGGGGTGATATCATGTGATTGGCTAAACCAGCTGTTGAAAGAGTGACTTTTGAAAGAGTGACTTTTCCACAAATATTGCAAGTGTGTTGGTGTTCTAATAGCTCAGGAACAGATTCTATTTTTTCCTTCCTAATGGAATGCTTTTTGTTGGACTGCTCAATTCTATTCTACTGGAAGTTATTGCAGCATTCCCAAGTCAACTTTCTCCAGCCAGATCTATCTCCAGCAGCAGTTTTCCAGTCTTCAACATTAACACCAAGAGTCTTTAGGTTACATTTAATTACATCTGTGAAATGTTTTTTGGGCTTATGAGCAGGTTGATTATCTTGTACCAGTTCATCATAAAGAAGTCTTTTGGGCAATCTGTTATCATCTATATGTGCTAAATAACCTGTCCAGCACATTTGATTATGGAGAATTAGTTTTTTCTATGGTAACTATGTTTGCATGCTGAAGGACTTTTGTGCCTAGTGCACAAGACTACCAATTGATGTCCAAGATTCATCTAAGGCACTGCTAGTGAAAATGCTCTAAGACCTTAATGCAGGTGGTCCATGCTTCAAAGGAATATAAAAGGGTAGTTGGGACAACTGTTTTGTACATGCTGATCTTTGTGGTTAAGGAGTTGTTACAACCATCCATACTCTCTTTTCAAGTGTTCTCAATCCTTAACTTGCTCGTTCAATCCAGTAATTCACTCCTGAATTCAGTGAGCCATCACTAGAGACTGCACTGAACAAATGAAAAAAATCAAGGGGTATAATTGGTTTTATATGTCACTTATGGTAAGGAAAATATAATAAAATCTATTCTGAGGGACATGTCTTTGATTTATACAATGTATTGAGTATTTTAAACTTGCTGATAAAAAATGTTTCTTTATTAATACACATTTGTTCAGTGGTTTTATAGTCATATTGGTAGAATGGGAAGATGTTAAAATTTGGCAGATTTCGTCCTCTGCTTTACTCTGTACATTGGCTAAGGGGTATTTTTCTGGTGTAGGGATCCCTAATTTGTTAGCAATGAACTGCCATCTTTTGCTGGTTTGGCCAATGTAATGCTCATGGCAACATTAGCATCTTATTATGTATATTAAATTCTCTAAGTTGCTTTAGAAATTATTTTTAATTTTGAATTTGTATCTGTCTTTGAAGTGAAATTCATGGCCTTTAATAGGTAGCTGCATACTCTGCAGAGGAGTTTGTTTGCATCTTTTCATCTGAGGCTCTGTTATGATTTATGATGATGATATTTCATCATTCAAGAAATAAAGACTGAAGTTTCATTAGTATAAAAGCAACCTTTCTACCATGAGCAGTAGTGGCAGAAGTAAAAAGAACAATACAGACTGGACAAGACATATCTTCTTTACTCCATGAAAATCCAGAGCTGACTGCTTCAAAAACTTCCCTTAACCACAAAATTCTTGGAACAATTATAAATAAGTAAGCCCAAACTTTAAAGAAATAAAAAGAGACAATAACCCCGAGAACATTTAACACACACATAAAACCAATATTGTAAATAACATCAAAAAAACAAATTCTTGTCATTAATTTCAATACGTGTCTCAAAGTATTAATTTTGCATGTTATTGTTGTACATTTTATTCATTTCATTTTCAGTATAAAAATGAGTAACAGAATCCTCTATTAACTACTAATACATGTAATGTGGGATAACTTGCATACACTACCCAAAATTGACATTGTTACAGTGCTTTAATAGTGGTCTGTAGTTTTGCACTCGTCAGTATCTTTTTAGTGATGTTAGTTGTTGTTTACTTTTTATGATTGGGTATTTTTGGAAGAGGTTTTTCATTTTTTGTCCTTTGGTAGGATTGGTAGATTTAGTTATATGTTTGTGTAGATTTCTATGTTCTTTGGGTTGAAAATTGAGATAGAAGGATGACTTCTTTTTTTTTTTGTTTCTCAGATTATGTGAATATTAATTTGTTTTGCTTTTTCTTTTCTTATTGTTGATTAAACTTTGAGGGTATTTTTTCTTGATGAATATTTTTCCCATCTCTTCTAGTCTATGGTCTCTTTGTGTTGTGTTTGAGACTTGTACAGATTCACTTGGCTAGGTTGAGTGGGATGTTGGTACAAGTGTGTTTCGGGTGAGAAGATGTAAAAAGGAGATACTGTCAAGAGTCAGTATGTTTAAAATATATGTTGGTTTCTAGTTTAGTGTTTCTTTTTGCTATTGGATGTGAGGATTTATCTTATTAATGGATGCTTGGAATGTCCCTGGTTTATCAAGATTTTCATTCCACAGAATGAAACAGTTATCTAGATATCTTTTCCAGTCTTCTTTTATGTAGTAGCTGAAGTCATTTTCATAGATTTCCGAGATTTTTTCATAGGTTTTTAGTTCATGATATCCCATGACTAGATTGGTATATGTTGATGCAACCTTTGTCCCCAAAGTTGTTCCTGATTTTTGTCAGTGGGGTGTTTCATTTAACATGAAATAATTATTTTTAAGATGAATTCAATGCTTTTTATGATGAAATTTCCATTGATACCATTTGGTAGCTCATGAGGCAATGTTTCTAGCCAGTATTTAATGACCTCTATTCCATAGTCATGTGGAATGCTGCTATATAGATTCACAACATCCATTGAGAATATGCAAGTATTATGGTTTACCTAGTTTTGTAAATGGTTGAGAAAATCTACATCATCTCATATGAAGCTCCGAACATGTTTGATAAGAGATTTCAATAGGATGTCTAGGAAATTACATAGGTGGTGTGTCTCACAAACTCAGCCTGCTATTATAGGTCATAGGTTTAGGTTGGTTGGTATGGGTATATTCACACAATTGGCTTTTATTATATTACATGTTTCATTGAGGTGTTTATTTTTGTATACTTTAAGTAGTCCATACAGATTGCTTGTTTACATCTAAAGTTGGTATAATAGTCACATTCCTAAGAAGTTAGACAGCCTCAGTATGGATGTATTAAATTGGTGAGTTTTTTCGTCACTTTATGAGGTTGGTATTGTCTAGCTTTTTCATAGTAGGTATCATCCTGTAGCATATTTTGTATGATGGTCGTGTATTGTTTTGCATCCATAATAACAACTGTGTCTCCTTTATCAGCTTCTTTTATAACAATATTTTTGTCCAATTTTAGGTTGTTTAGTTGGTTCCATTGTTCTCTGGTGAAGTTGGACTTTGAGGCATTTCTAATTTGTCAAAGGGGAAGCTCAAAATGTAATTACAGAATTTATCAAGGGCTACATTTTTGCCTTTTGGGGGTTGATAATTTTTGTTTTTTACTAATAATCCATCATTGTTTTCTTCTTTAAAAAATTGTTCTGCTAGCCTTAGTCTTCTACAGAATTCTGAAATATTATCTTTCATTTCTGCTGCATTTGATTTTTGGGTGGTAGTGTGAATTTTAATCCTGTTTATTTGTGTGGGTGTTAATGATTTTTGGGAAAGGTTGATTACTTTTGGTTTCTTGTGGTTGTGAACCACCCTGTGTCCATATACTTCTGGTTTCTCTCTAAAATATGATTATTAGGGTGGGATTCCTCTATATTGTTTCTAATGTTGGTATTTTTTTATGTTGTTGTATTTATGATTATTGTGTATTTCTGTATTGTATCTGTTTTTCTGTCTCTGGTATTTGTTTGATATATATTGGCTTTGTGGGTTATTTCTGTAGTTTCGATTGTGTCGTCTGTTTTCTCTGAAGTTGTAGCATTTATTTGTTGTTGAGTTGTTATATGTATTTTCTTTGTGGTTCTTTAATCAACAATAGCATTGAAAAAGCCAAACAAATTAATAGCTACACATTCTGAGAAAAAAAGTAAAAAAGATCATCCCTTATATCTCAACTTTCTACACAAAGAACACAGAAATCTACACACACATACAACTAAATCTACCAATCCTACTAAAGAACAAAAAAATGAAAAACCTATTACAAAAATACCCAATCATAAAAAGTAAACAATAACCAAAATCACTAAAACAAGATACTGATGAGTGCAAAACTGCAAACCACAATTAAATAGTCTCAGGTGAAAAGATGCAAACTAACTTCTCTGCAGAGTATGCAGCTACCTATTAAAGACCATGAATTTCACTTCAAAGACAAATTAAAAATAATTTATAATGTAACTCAGAGAATTTAATATACATAATAAGATGCTAATGTTGCCATGAGCATTACATTGGCGAAACCAGCAAAAGATGGCAGTTCATCGCCAACAAATTAGGGATCCCTACAGCAGAAAAATACCTCTTAGCAAACATTCAGAGGAATGTGGAGGACGAAATCTGCCAAATTTTAATATCTTCCCATTCTAACAATGTGACAATAAAACTACTGAACAAATATGTATTAATAAAGAAACATTTTTTTATCAGCAAGTTTAAACCAATACTCAATCTATTGTATAAATCAAAGACATGTCCCTCAGAATAAATTTTATTATATTTTCCTTACCATAAGTGACATATAAAACCAATTATACCCCTTGATTTTTTTCATTTGTTCAGTGTCAGCAATTGGGAATATAAACATTTTAAAAAGCTGAAAGTGAAACCAGTTATAATAAAACATTTTTTCTGAAAACCTACTTATAACTAAAGCAATTTGAATTTTAACATTTTTCTGTAAAAATACATGCATTATAAATATTACATATAAATACATTAAGTGCTTTTCTAAATCTTATTTTCTCTATGCAACATGTTTTTGTACAGACTTTTCTGACAATTTCACTACTTACCTATACTGATGAGCTGTGATACAATGAAACAGTCTCTCTGTGGATGACAATATATGCGCACCCAAAAAACTTAAATTCGGTTGTGCACTGTTGGAAGATAAGTGCAAATTTGTAAACAATTACTACTAATATTACAAGGCTCTTCCTCTTCCCTGAATTGAGCACTATCAGTCATTGGCATTTTTATTCTCCAAAGTAAGTACATAAAAAATTGCCTTTCTTTCAACCATGCACCAATGGCTTAGGGGAAAATCTAAAACTGTTATGCTGAATCAGTTGGGTTTTGATCCCGGCTTGAAACAATTGGATGTGATACAGCAAAACAGGCCTGTATGTGGATCACAATATATATATATATATATATATATATATATATATATATATATATATATATAATTGTTTATGCATCATAAAATATGAAGCTCTAGAAAAGTTTTATTTTTATTTGAAAGTGTATTCAACTTTACCCAATGTAAACTCATTGTCACCTGTTATTTATTATAAACTGTATCTTCTGATGAATAATAATGTTATCAAGAACCAATATATTGGTGCTGCATACTATTGACTTGTTTCTGCTCAATTCTTTTTTTGCTGATCAGCTTTCTGTCTGGAATCTGCAGACAAATCATAGACATAATTAATTACTTATCTATGTTTCTAATTAACTTTAAGCAGTCAAAAAAGTTACACTTTCACAGTGAAAGGCATCTTGCTTTTCAGACAACCAAACTCATGGAAATATGACAAAATCATGTCAAATTTTTGCCTTTACACTAAATCATAGACATACACATTATATATATAGATGAATCAATGTGAGAATTTTTCCGATTGAACTCCAGCTGTTTTCTGGAAATTTTTTATTGCTCAAATGTTTCAGTTCAACTATTCCTTTTTGCACAAGGATTTAATGAAAGAATTTATAGAAAGGATTTTTATCTGAATTCTTTTTCTTGAATTTATTAATAATTCCAAATTATCACAGTCTCTGAAATTTTTATAAAGTTGTTTTCAATAATTAAGCACTAAACCTTCAAATTTGCAATTCTATTCTTTAACCACTAGGCTATATCTGCAGTTGTTAGTATACTTATTCATGTCTTCATCTTTCTTTGTTAAACACTGAAATTAATAACATCATGCCTAAATTGAGACGTCCTATTAAAGAAAGATAGTGCCTCCAACAAAAATTGAAATTGTACCCACTTTTGCCATCAGGGAAACCATTTTTATAGCCAAAACATGCCTTTACAAATTCAGCTCTGGAGGCTGCATTGATAGAGCAAAGTTTGAATTACCTATTTAAGGAATGCACAGTTTATCTCATTGGAACTTCTGCTAATCTATATCTGCTAGCTTCAGTTTTTACCCAAAATGTAAACAGGTCATTTTTTTTTTTAATGGATTTTTTATCTGATATTATTTCTTTATTACTATAAATGTTTTTTTTTTTTTTGTGGATTCACGTATTTGTGTTGCTATCTCTGGTTTTTTTTTTATTTTCTTAAACAGTGTAATTAATAAGAACCAGCCTAAATACTTATTCATGTAAATCATGCAAACAGATTGTTTAATTTATCTTATTATTGATTTTGTGGATTTGTAAACACAGTAATATCATCATAAAATAATTATATTGAGATACAATCTGTTAATCACAGTTTGGGTAAAAAGTCAGTCAGAAAAATGAATTAAAGACATGCCTAAATATTTGATGAGAGAAATTGATCTAATCATTTATGATGGATTTTGTTGCTTAATTAACATTTAATAAATCCCACAGGAGAGAATTCATGTGGATTACTCTATGTTAGATTTTATCATGTGAATTAACGTTTTCACAATAATTTTTCTTTTTAATCATTTCATCCCAAGCAAGGCAATAAAACCACTAGGATGCAAGGCTTTACTGAGTGTTACAGAAATATAAGAAAAACTACTATTAAGGGGAGAGGACAATAAAAGAACAAGAATTAAGAAGACAGAAGATAATGACTGACATTGTATTTAAATTTTTGAAGATCAAAGTTGACTGGGAAGCAAAAAGCTGGAAGAGAGTTTCACAGGCGATGAAGTGCAATAGTAGAAACTGTTAGCATAGAATTTATGATTACATTTAGCCATTTCAACTCTAAATTGATGAGACCTTACTGCCAATCTAGTACTGCACTTAAATTCATAAAGTCTAGTTACCATAGCAGAAAGTTCATCAGAACAATTACCAAGAAAGTATCTGTCTATATTTCTAAGATGAGGTATTGTAATTATTTACATTGTTCTGTTGTCCTCATCTTTATTGCCATATTCATGACGTTTCGGCCATTGTACACTCCGGCCTCCTTCAGGTGATTGAAATTTCAAACTGAATCTTTTATTTATAGATTGTTCTAGTTCCACATGCCATGTCTCTTCTGGATGTCTCCTTTTAACTCAACTTTCCAAGTTTTTGTTCACCATTGCAGTAGCCAGTGGTGAACAAAAACTTACAACTCTTTGGGTCAAGTCACTGAATCCAATCAATCCACTGGGCCATATGTCCTTGAGGACATCAGTGTATGAATTTTGGGGGGGACTTGTAAACTCAATGTCTTAGTAACTGTTCTTTACCAGAGCTCATATTGCAATTTTTGTTATTATTGCTTTTCTATGGTACTCTGTATTACTAGTTCCCATATTGTATTCATTTTTATGTTTGGCCAGCTTGGGAAATTTTTGTAGCCTAGCATATGTGCTTATTCCTTAAGTTCATGTATTTTCCGGTGATGTTCTCTGTCTATTATTTCAAACTCATCCAATAGGGAGTGGTGATCTCCCTTTTTCCTTCATATGTGGTCAGCTACACCTGATTTTTCTATTTCCCCTCGTGCTACAGCTTTACAATTTTCTTGAAGTCTTATCTTAAGTGAGGCGGCCTTTTTCTCCAATATATTTCTTACCACAGCTGCATGGGATGGTGTACACACAGTCCTTAGTCATGTTCTCCTCTATGGGAGGCCTTACTTGGAAGAGGTTTTGCAAAGTGTCAAATCACTTTTGAAGGTCATCCTGATGTTGTATGGACCACATATCTTTTGTATTTTTCCGATAATTCCTTTACATAGGTTAGGCAGACCAAAGATGTTTCCTAAGTGTTGTTATCCTCTTGTATCCTTCTATCCCTTGTTTGTTGGAACTGCTGCCATGTACCCAGGGTTGTTGTTACATTGTAGGGTACTGTTTATACAGATCATTTCTTGCTCATATGTCTCTGGGGCGCCACTTATAACTTTTGCTCAGTATTGTAAGCTGTGGATGGTCCCTTTCTTTATATAGTATGGGTGGTGGGAGTTGAAGTTGAGGTATTGTTTGGTGAATGTTGACATGCGGTATACCCATGTTCTGTTTGTCATATTAGTACATCCAGGAATGCAAGTTTGTTGTTGTTTTCTCTCTCCATTGTGAACTGTATCAATGATCCTATTGAGTTCACATGGTCCAGTAGTAGCTGGACCTCTTTCTAATGTGGCCAGAGTATGAAGGTGTCATCTCCATATCTCAGGCATAGGGTTGGCTTTAGCAATGTGGATTCTAATGCCATTGTATGTATAAGTTTGCCATTGCTGGTGATAATGGTTAGCCCATTGCTATGACTTCATCCTGTCAATATATGTCTGATCCCATTTCGAAGTGTGTTGTTTGTGTACAGAAAGTCAGCATCTTGATCAGCTTATGTATTTGCATACTGGTCCATTCTCCTAGGGATAAATCCAAGGCCAGTCTGTCCCTGACTACTGATAGTGTCTTCTCTGTTGGTATCTTGGTGAACAAACTCACCATGTCCAGACTCACCACCTGGTTAGATTGGATAGGAGTATCTTTGATTATTTCCACAAAGTAAATAAAGGGTTCAGTTGGAAATTCCATTCATCTGAAGAAGGTTGGAGTGTACAACGGCTAAAATGTCATGAATATAGCAATAAAGATGAGGACAACAGACCGAACAATATAAATAACCATAAAAGTATTTATAGAAAAGGCACAGGGAAGCTATGTTATGGCAGTGGGAAAGGAACTGAAGACGAAATGCCAGGTCAAGACTAATAACATTGCAGATTCTTCTTTGGATTTTATCAAGAATCTCTAAATATATAGCAGAAACACCAGACCAGATGTGGCAGTAATATTTGAAGCAAAGATGAAAGATAGACTTATATAAGATAGATTCTGGCAAGAAAAATTGTCTTGCACAACATAGTGGACCAACTTTTTTAGCTGCAGACTTAGCAGTTCATTCAATATACCCTTGATTCAATATAGCATGCCACAGAGAGAGAGATGGAGAGAGAAAATAAGAGAGATTATTTTGGTTTTGTTGTATTTTTTAAGAGAAAAAAAAACAAATATGATAAAAATGAAAATGAAATAAATTGGAACAAAAATAACTTAGATACCTTTTGTATTTGATAACAATTTTATCAGTACAAAAGTTGGTCCTTAGATGTTTTGCATATAATCAGAATTCAGTAGCTTTTATCTTTATTTAATGGAGTAAGTAAATATATATATCTTTCTGAAAATTAAACATTCCACTTTTCTACTCTTTTCAGTTGGTATTGAGTTCACTTTTATAATGGAAAATCTTTGAATAAATGATTTCTTATTAAAAAAAAGCTAAAGTTAAAATTAAAAAATTCTCATAAAGTCTGTATGAAATATTTAATGAAAAATAATTTATTTTTCTTTGTTCTTTATGAAAACTGATTTTTATCAGAAAACAAACTAACTTTGACAATCAATGCAAGGCATTCACTATTTATTTATTTATTGATTGATTGAATATAAGGAATTTTGTTGAATAACAAAAACCCAAAATAGGTGGGAAAGTGTTCACATTATACTTACTTTGTCAATTTTGTTTACTTATATCAGGAAAGCAATCACTACATAAAATATTCTAAAATATTGTTTCCCATCAATGGCCAACCTATATCAATGAGTTTTTTTTATTTAGCTAGAATGACTTGTGATATTAATTGGCATCTTATGAATAGCTACTAAATATATAACAAGACTGGTGCATACTATCATGGCAAAAACCTTCATCATCATCCCCCCCACCACCACCACAACTCATTTTTTATACCATGTCTTTTCAGGACATAGCTGGTCATGACTCTCCACAGACTCCTTTTCTTTATCTGCAAATGACTTATTATCTGCCATGACTTCTTGGGAAGAATAGTGAACTAGGTTCCCATTGCCTTCTCAATGGTTTTGAATTAAGAATTTTCCTTTTTCTAGGCTGGCTGCTATCCAAGTTTTGAGTGTTCAGTTTATCCTGCTATTTAATCTGTAGTTGGGATAAAGAAATGAATTCATACCTCTGACAATGGCATTAATGCAAAGTAAGTGCATC
Organism: Acanthosepion pharaonis; assembly: GCA_903632075.3. Classification (NCBI taxonomy): domain Eukaryota; kingdom Metazoa; phylum Mollusca; class Cephalopoda; order Sepiida; family Sepiidae; genus Acanthosepion; species Acanthosepion pharaonis. The sequence continues at coordinate 2,072,465 of CAHIKZ030001835.1, read as the reverse complement.
AGACTATGCTAGAACTTGAACTCAGCTTGCCAATCCCACATTCTGTGCCAATAGCTGTTATTTTACCTACATATCATTAGCCCTTCATAAACAGTCAAAAAAATACCCAAATCTTCTAAAATCATTTTCTCTATAAGACTGTGCAAACTAAAAACTGATCAATTTACACCTATTCAAAGTAAAGTGGGATCACATTATACATGAAAACATGCTAAATTCATGCTTTTTACTTACAAAAGTGGAAGTTACATTATAAATGCACTTTTGTACATGGATGAATAAATATAACTTACAAGATGGAATCTAGTATACTAAGTCAGTTTTCTATTCTAGCTAGTTGTGTTCATTTAATATGTGAATTTTTATAATGTTCTGTAAGAAGGACTATGAAATCTTTAAAATACCTGAAAAATTCAAGCAACATGCCTGCATCAAATCACAGCTCAAAATATGATACTGAGATCCTTGGAATATCTCAACAGGCTTTCAGTGAATATCCATTCTTTAAGTAAAACAAAGGTTTTTGAGTAGTAGACATATTCCAAAGCCAATTGAGTGTCAGTTCAAGATAAAAAGTCAGGGTAAACTATTACCAGCAAAATGCCAAAAAATATGAAAAAATCAGTGTGTACATTCCCATTTTAAAAGGGATGGTGGCCAAATTTAAATAATACATGAAATGTATTATTTACCAGAGTAATGGTGGACTCTTTTTAAGCCAAGACTGGGAATTTTCCAATACTGCCACATACATTAGTGCCAAATTTATTTCTACTTGCTTACTGTATTTCTATAGAAAACTTTTTTTTCTGCTTAGTTGTTTTAGTCCATGAAAACCACTGAATACAACATTCCCTTGGGAAAGGCCAAAGAATGTATTGATTGAAACATTGTGTTAAAGAAAATGAAAATGAAGATACTCATCCCCACAAAGCATGTTGATTTAAAGAATGTAGTATAGTAATATAGTAACAACTCTATGAAGCTTTATTTGATTCATTTTGCTTTAGTGTTGAAAAATGTTTATTTTATTGTGATGGATGGTTAAAAGTGAGTGGGGAGATGGGATATGCTTATTTTATTACCACAGAATATTTATATTTTTCCTGAAGATACAACTAAAAACCATAAACCCCCAAAACTCTTTCTTATTAATTTCTTCAAAAAATACTATTTTTTAGTGCTTATCTTTTCTGCTTGAAGGATTTCTGGTAGACAAATATTTTTTCTGGATTAAAAATTTTTATTATCCCTAATTAAATATTATAGTCACCTGTCATATAGTGTGACAAGCTAGCCTTTTCAGTTATTGTTAGTGATCTTGATCTTCACCGGGTGCTGCATTGTTGTTGCCTTGTACCAGACAAGAAAATTCTTGTAAATATTTATTTACATGATAAAGGAGTGGCTTGTTAATTTTAACACCTCAAAAACAAAACTGCTTTCTTTTAACCATCTGAGATAACCCTTTTTAACTTCCATCAGCATGGCTGATACTAATTTCCAGGAGAGTGACTCATTGCACCTTCTCAAACTAACACTTTCAGCTGACATGAAGTGAAAAGAGTATATTGAATCAATTGCTAAGTTGGAAGCTAAGAAAGTTGGTCCACTATGTTGTGCTAGACAATTTTTCTTGCCAGAATCTATCTTATATATTTATAAATCTACTATTTATCCTTGATTTGAATATTGCTGGCCAGGTTCACCTGCTATATATTTAGAGATTCTTGTTAAAATCCAAAGAAGAATCTGCAATGTTATTAGTCCTGACCTGGCATTTCAACTTCAGTCCCTTTCCCACTGCTGTAACATAGCTTCCCTGTGCCTTTTCTATAAATACTTTCATGGTAATTGTTCTGATGAACTTTCTGCTATAGTACCTAGACATTATAAATTTAAGTGTAGTACTAGATTGGCAGTAAGACCTCTTCATTTTACAGTTGAAATGGTTAAATGTAATTGTAAGTTCTATACTAACAGTTTCTTCTATTGGATTCCTCTGTTGTGAAACTCTCTTCCAGCTTTTTTGCTTCCCAGTCAACTTTGATCTGCAAAAATCTAAATGCAATGTCAATTGTTATCTTCTGTCTTCTTAATTCTTGTTTTTTTATTGTCCTCTCTCCTTGATAATAATTTTTCTTATATTTCTGTAACACTCAGTAAAGCCTTGCATCCTAGTGGTTTTATTGCCTTGCTTGAGGTGAAAGAACAAAAGAAATTATTAGAAATACTCTGACTAGGATCCTCACTTTTGTGATGCATTGTTATTACACTAGGAAAAGGACAAACAAATGGGTTGGGTGTATGCTTAGTGTTGCAGTTATCAGTACAGAAAGTCTAATTGGCATGCTAAGTTTAAATTCCACCTGAAGCTATTGCATTCAGTTTCTCAGAAATACCCTGCGAAAAGTATGAATCCACTACTTCTCCTCACTCTTTTTATGCACCATGTCCTTTCAGGACATATGTGATCATGGCTCTCCACCTCTTCCTCTATCCCTTGCAGCTCTCAACAAATTCCTTCCCTCTGCTTCTTCCCCCAGACCATGTTCTGTCATCCACTTGCTTAAGCCTGCCAGGTATGTCACACATTGTTTTCCCTTGTCTCTCTTTTCTTCTCTTCAAACTTTGAGTATCATATTTTCCAAACCCTAATTATGTGTCCCAGAAACTTCAGCTGCCTCTTCCCGATGTTGAGTATAAGCCTCCTCTTTGTCTTCAACTTCTCTAAGACCTCATCGTTGCTCACATGCTCAGTCCATGATATCCTTAGCATCTTCTGTAGAACCACATTTCTGTCGCCTTGATTCTCTTCTTCATCTTTGAGGAAATCATCCAACATTTGCTGCTGTAAAGAAGTACAGATGTGACATAACAGCTCCGTATTCTTTTCTTTGTTACTAAAGATGTCCTCCTGTCTCTCAGTACTCCGCCCAGCTTTTGGAATGTGTCCTTGGCCATCCCGATTAATCTATCTATCTCAGTGTCTCACTTACTGTCCTCTGTCAAAACACTTCCCAGATATTTAAACTTCTGTGTCTGCTTGATTCTAGTGTTCCCAACCTGTAAATTGAATTTCAGGCTCATCCTCTTATTGATGGCCATGCATTGTCTTCTTGTAGTTTATGCTTAGTCCCTTCTTCTCACTCTCCATCTCCTCATGCAATAACAGTGCAGATTGGGATGTTTAGTTTTGGTTGACAATCATTCTTAGAGAAGGACAGCACTGAATTCAAAACTGGTTGGGGTATGAGGCTAGCAACTCTACTTCATGAAAACCTACTTGCAATGGAAAACCACAACAGCAATACCTTGTGTAGTGAGGCTGTGGCCTGATAATCCTTAAGTGAGTCTATAGAGTTAACAAAAACAACATAAAAATCAGTTAGTTTTTCTGATAAAAAGCTTTAAAGAAACAGCCATTATTTTTAAATGAGAGACTTGGTGTCAGACATAAAGTCTGCATAAATTTTACTTGCTTGCAAGTTCGATTTGAAAAAGAAATCAAAGAGGCATCAATAGAATACTAGTTTTTTTTTATACTAAATCTATCTATCTCAGTGTCTCACTTACTGTCCTCTGTCAAAACACTTACTAGATATTTAACTTCTGTGTCTGATTGATTGTTTTTCCCTAGAAGTTACTTTAAGAAATTTCACCTAATACAAGGCTCAAGTGACACTCAAAGCAGAGGGTTAGAGTGAACAATGTGGTAATGTTGCATAAAGTGTGCGATATTAACCAAAGAGAAGGTGGAAGGAAATGAAGATTATAAGTAGGAGGAGGAAGCATGACAATCAACCCTTAACTTGGAGAAGTCAATGTTGAAGCATTCAAGAAAACACACAAATGGGAGTTTGTTCCACAAAGTGGCAGTTCTTGGGAAAAGGCAGTCTAACCAATTATTGCTTCTTTGTCAACACGATTAAAAATTAACTATGGAGTAAATATTAATAATTACAGGAATTCTTCCTACAAAAGGATTACATGCACATGCACAACATGCACATGCACAACATGCACAAAATGGTTACAAGAACTGGCCTTAGATAATTTATATGGATAAACACACACACACAGATATTAAGATACAATGTTATATATACAAATATTGTACATATTTTTTTAAAAAGCAATTCCAATATCCATATACACATCAACACACACATACACTGTTGAATAGATATTTTACATGCTTACATCTTATTTGAAAATTTAGTCAAACGAGTATCCCTAACTTTGTTTTCAGGTGATGCATTGTCTTTATGTGTGCTTTCTTGGTATTATATATATAAAATCCTATATATTGGCCTTCATGAAAACCTTGTACTTACAGACAATTATATGAATTTTCATAGCTGTAAATTCATTTGTGTATACTTACATCTATGTTTGCACACACACAGACACACACACACACACACACACACACAAAACCTTTATACATGACTCTGTTACATATGTACTTACTCATATCCATCAACCGATAAAAAGATTTACCTATATGTATACTTCTGGTCAAGTGTGTGGGCTTCTCCATCGTGTAGAAATGTCCACCAAAATCAAATTCAAACAAATGGCCTTGTCAAACTCTTTTTGATTCACAGCCATCTTTACCACTGCCACCAGGGGAGAAAATAAAGAAAGAGGGTGATGATTCTGATGCTTGGATATGAGTGAATGTCACTGCCAACAATACTGTGTCTCTTCAGGATGTGGGAAATCATGACTGTCCAAAGCTTCCTTTGCTGTTTTCCTTCTTAGTTCCTGCTATATCATCCATTGATGCAAACTCATTAGATAAGTTACTAGCTACTTCCTTACACTTCACCTTCTCTCAATATGTACTGTGAGTTTTAAATTTTCCAAGTCCTCTTTCTTCAGAATGTTTCCTAGAAATTTCAATTGTCTCTTTCTGATTTTAAATATAAGTGACCTTCTAGTTCCTATTTTTTTAAAAACTTCTTTGTTGCTCACATGTTTAGTTCATGGCATTCTTAGAATCCATCAGAATAACAACATTTCTATCACTTTGAATCCCTCCTTCATCAATGATGAAATTACCTGGAACTCATTACTATAAAGGAAGATAGATATGGCATAGAAAGAAGTGCAACACTTTTTTCATTTCTAATGAAGTTTTCCTACCTCTTAATACTTTGCTTAGTTTTTACTATTCCAGTATACCTTTACAGCTCAGACACACCATGCTCCATACAAAGGAGCGTGGTGTGTCTGAGCATAGGAGCATACATCCTCATTCCCCTCATATTCCATTGGTAAGAAAGAAGCTCCACGTTAGTTTTTCCCCTGAAGTTACTTTAAGAAACAAACTCCTGAAAGTATGCTTCCCTAACTACTATGATCCTAACCTCTTCAAGTCTAGGGTCAACCATTATCTATCCTATGTATCCTTAGAATCTACATTTTTTACTTCCACCTATATATATATATATATATATATATATATATATATATATATATATATATATATATATATATATATGCACAAAAGAGACCTCACAGAAAACAACTAATGCACTAGTCATACATAAAAATAAATTCAACCACAATTTTGATTTTAAAAATGCTACACTCATAAAAAAAAGAAAATAACTCACTCAGAAGGAAAATCCTCGAGAGTGCTGCCATTGAATATTATCCAAATATTAATCTACGCCCAGACTTTTCCCAATATCACCTTTCCTAACATAATTACTACTCTCCCAAGTCAACATACACAACAAAAGAAAATGGTTGAATCCATCAACACAATGATAAAAACAATATTTCCGCATGTGACAGTACTTGACATAATTTTCAGTTGACAATATGAATACAATAGAATTTTTCTAAATTCTTCTAGTTGCTAAGGATATTTTGTTTATTGTTAATAGTTACTTTGTTTTTAATAAATTCATTTCGTTTTTGTCTTGAAAAAGTACACACTGGACAAAACACATTGGCTAATAATACAGTTTTCCTATTGCCTTTGACTTTTATACATATTGTCTTTTTCTACAGGTAAACTCTGAGAAATCTTTCATATATATGTGTGTGTGTGTGTGTGTGTGTGTGTGTGTGTGCATATGTGTGTAGATATAACAGGCTGATAACAGAAAATAGAAACATAAAAAAATACTAAAAATAATAATATTGTTAATAAGACTAATAATATTTATTGTATATTAGTAGGTGTTTGGACCAAAGGGAAGCATGATGAGAAAGATATTAAAAATCAGAATTTCTGAACAGGCCTGTCTCCTTTCTTACTGAGACGATAAATAAAAATGAAGTGGGATTTTTTTCCCTGGGGGGATTTGTTTATATATATATATATATATATATATATGACTTTGACTTCTTCCATTCTGTTCTGGTGGCTTTGAAGATTTTGGTTCCAATGGTGATGGAATATTCACTCTGTGGTAGGATTCAAACCTATGTTCCTCTTGGATTTGAATCCTGCTAGAGAGTGCATATTTTTCTCTAATAAGATTTCTCAAATATTTAGGCCAGTAGACAAAGATAAATAAGTATACTGTTTAATAAATAAACAAAGCATCTACTCAAATATGTGTATCCACTAAAAATAACATTTAAGTAATAAAAATCTGTTGAATTAATAAATAAAAATCCTGACGAGTAGACAAAGTGATTGCTGGAGGATCTGTCTATGAAATTCTGAAATCAGGATGCTGAAGGTAACACCATTCAGCTAAGTGACAAACTTTATATTTGTATTAATTTTTTTCTCTCTCTCTCTCTCTCTCTCTTTATATATATATATATATATATATATATATATATATATATATATATATATATATATATAAATTAAATTGATTTAAAATATGTATTTTTATTAATGCTCTTTAAATTTACATTGAGCACTATTTTGTAAAATAAAAATATCTATAAGAACACTGGATTATATATCCTGCTGTTCTTTTTTTTTTTTATTATTATATATATATATATATATATATATATATATATATATATATATATATATATATATATATATTCATGTACTACTTAAGACATTTTATGTTTATACATTCTTTTTATAGATACAAATATTTACGTAAATGCTCTGTTTATAATAAACAGTATTAAACAACATTTACTGGCCTGAATGTCCAAGAAATTTTCATAGAAAATATTTGTCCTCCAACAGGATTCGAACCTGTATCCTATACAGAACCCTCATATAGCCTTTTAACCAATTCGGCCACAGAGGATCGTTCGGTTAGCAAGGTTGAATTTACCGCTTTTAAACTTCAATCATCCATAAATCTCTCACGTATATTCATATCTGCTCATGGCGCATCAAATGTAAAGAAATGATGTCACACATTATGTCTTAAAATAATTGTCAGACTTTGTCCATTTTATAATGTGTGACATCATATATATATATATATATATATATAAGTATATTTATATATATATATATATATATATATATATATATATATATGATACATATCTCATTATAAAAGATTATTGAAAATAAGTAAAATTTGAATCAGTTTTGGCAGATATATTAAAAAAGAAAACGTTTAAGAAAAAGAAGTAATCCCTTTTTGGAGGCTATTTTTCTTTCTTTACATTTCGAGGCTGGGCTTATTTACTTTAGCAAAGAAGTAGCTTGTTTACTTCCAGCTCTTTCTTTTGTTTTTCCTTTCTTTCTTTATATTATGTTAATCTTTTGGTCTTTCTTCAAGGCATTTTGTTGCCATGGCAACTTGTAGAGTAGTTACAATTGAATTTCTCAAGTTCTTGATTGAATTATCCTTTACATCAAACTAATTTTCTTCATTTATAATTTCCAATACACTTTAATATAAACACACAGTATTTGTAACAATTCTCCAACAAAATTAAATTTCTGTATTTATAAATCCTGAGAAATTTTTAGCCAGACCCACATTGCAAAACTGACCAAACATCAGAATTATTTTAGAACCTCCTCTTTTCATCACTCTCACATATAAGGAAAAATATAATCAGTACAATTTAGCAAATGTTCTTCCAAATTGTGGAGTTAGCCCGCTTACTTTCCTAAAAACAACACCACTAGGGGACACTCCCTAAGCCTATAAATAGGAAGTGACATTCTCTGTGATGCATTTTTGTCTTTTTCACTCAGGGACAATAAGATGTAGGTTGAATGAGGAAAAATGCTTTCCCACTGGGGAACACACATGCACACAAATGCACCTTTCACTTCATTTTCTATAGGACTTTCTCCTATACCAAACTACACACACACACACAAACAATTCACTAGTTTAAATATTTTCTTCATTCATGTTCATTGTTTTGTAACATGCAACAATATTCTATTGTCTATGTATACATTTGCTTATCTCTATCTATAAAAGGCAGGATGTGTGTGTGTGTGTGTGTGTAACGAATGCACAGCCGCAATTTGTGCACCAAAATTTACATGCACATGCTCCAAGTTAGCGGGAAGGCCAAGACTGACGTTGCATTTCCCAACTCCCATCGATAGTGGAAATAATTGATTTTTTTCATGCTTCTATGGCAATTTTCATGTAGTTTGCAGCCATTTTGTACTGGCCAGAGTGAGAGCCTATAGCTGGCTGCCACAAATAGGCAGGAAGATTCTATTGGCCAGCGTGAGAGCCAACAGCTGACTGACACGAATGTTAACTAGCATGCTAGCATGCAAAAAAAATTGATAGCTGCATTTGTCACAAGTGGGAAAAATTTAAATCTGCATGGCACTTTACTCCAATTGGCTCATTCGATTGCTTAAACTCAATGTTGATTCTGATTCCGCAGAACTGGGTTGGGTGTGAAAAAGTATTTGTTGTTAACATTCATTCGGTTTTTCCAGTTATGAGTCCTTTTTTGAAGCTGATCATTTTGTGTTCATTTTGTTTAGTTCTTTCTTCATAACAGATTTAATGTACGGCAAAGGGCACTCCTTTAAAGGCAAAGAAGGGCAAAAATATTGTAAGTCAAGTGATAGCGATTGCTGTATGAGTAGTATGATTTTTGAATCAAGCATGGGCAAAACATGGTCATGCTGCTAGTTTATATATATAGTTTTGTTATTACTTTGTTCATTTATTAAACTTAAACTTCCCACAACAAAATAAATTAATCAGTCACATCACTAAATCACTAAATTTATATTTTCTGTATCTGTTTATAAATATTTTTAATATTAAATACTTACAAATAACTCAGTAGAGCACAAGGTCAAATCATAGAAAGGAAGATGGGTGTAAAGAGATTATATTGCACAAAACTTGCAAGTAAAGATTTTACTTGAAAATCTATCTATTATATCCAACTAGTTCAGTACCTGTCACTTCAGCTGATGGCAAGATGATCAAATTTCAAATCTTAATTCTTTGTCCATTTAAAATACTACATTTATTAGAAAATGCATTGAGTTTAAATAGAGAAAAAATAATTAAATTGGCTTCAAAATGTTACACATTTTAACTTACATGCTTTTCATGTTACTCAGGAGTTTTTGCCAAATAGAGAAGGAAATTAGTTTTCCTGACACAGATGTTCATTTCAATTTCATTCAAAATCTGTGTGTGTATGTTTGAGTTACTCATGTATATTTATTTCAATTACGGATGTAAAAATATTTTGAGAAAATTTTTAAAAAATAGCTTTAAAAATAATTTTATTTACTACTGAATAATTTCCAAAAAGTTCAATAAAACCTTATTATTTGACTGTTTAGGGTTTTAAAAATGAAGTAGCTTTTTTCTTGTCTCCAATTTTATAATTTTTATTTCAGCCAAGGATAGGGGTTGTCAAGATTAAGTGGTAAAAGAATATAGTCCGATAATTTACTTCAGTCTCAGTCAAATTGTATGTGTATGTGGTGTGTGTGAGAGTATATAAAAGGGCACAAGTATATGTAAATCTCTCATGCACAACACATTGCATATGCACATGCAAAGTCACATGCAAATAGTGTGTGACAGTCACACACTGTATTGTTTATAATATATGACAGCTGAAAAGAAATACAAGTGAAATTTGTGCTGTATACAATTTTCAGGAAGAACCATTTACAGATAATTAGATTTACAAAGGGTTAATGACAATTTGATCTGAAAGTGTGTTGTCAGTAATCTAAGAGTAAGTATTACTTGCTTCCTGGATGTCAAGCAACAGAAGTCATAAATGAACAAAGTGAGAAAATTACATCAAGTTTTGGACAAATTCAGTTAAATATTTGGCAACAGAAATTTGGCTATGGTTTCCCTTAATAATGAAGCAATTTCCTTGCACACTGTTATAATGTCTGGGAAGTAAATGTAGAGCTAAGTAGTGGAGTAGAGGATCTTGGTCCAAAAATCTGAGTAACTTCATTTTATGAGGGACATCATCAGATACTGACCTGGAAACATGAAAAGATCCTTAGACAGAATCAACCAGTCTTTTACATGGATATACCAAAAGTGAACTGGCATATTTATTTTTTGATAAGACCATTTAAACAGTTTAAGAATATTTGATGATATGAAAATAAAAAGAAGATGCTATCTTTTTCAGTAGTAGATTATGTAACTCATATTACTTAAGGATTTCAGTTATTTTGTATTTTTTTCTGCTGCCAGATCCCCATGAGTGACCCAGGTTGTTGTGGAGTGTATGGAGTCACCATAATATGGTTCCTTTTTTTGTCTCATTAGTGAACCACCTGTTTTATAGTTGAAAGTGAAATTCCTCATTTCAATGCAACATTAATCTTCCTTTTGGAAACAGTTTCTGAACACTTAGAGTATAAGGCATTGATTAATGCTTATGCAGTTCACTTGTGTCTGACACCTCTTGTTATTCCGGCTGAATTTTCTCAGTTATATATATTTTAAAAAAATGTCCTTTAAGAGAGAATTTTATTTTTGAGAAAAATTTAAAAGTCAGGTGTGATCAACTAAATAGTGAGATGGGGAATTAATGTGATGTTTTTCAAAATCCAGAAACTGTTAAGTAACAACCGTTTTACTTGGTTTCCTTTTCATGATAGAGAAGCAAGTCACTCTTCCACTTGACTTGATATTTCTCTGAGAGTTCTTCATTATCTTCTTAAAAATCTCCCAGTATAAATTCCTATTTACAATGATCAGATCCCAAAATCATTATGCATAATTTGTCTATGATTTACTTGGATAGTTTCACATACATTTCTGTGATATACTTGTCAATATATGTCCTAAATGTTCATTGTTGTTAACAAACTTATGCCTGCTCTTGAAGTGTTTGTACCACAAAAAGCTTTGATCTTGCTGGCAGAATTATTACTTAATTCTTCCTCAAGAATTTGATGTCTTTGCAAAGACAGTTTCTAAAAATTCTCTTGAATAAGAAAAAAGAAAATATAAAAACCCAATTTCATATGTTTGGGTTTTATTAAAATTTTGAAATTAGTATTTTTTACAGATCCTGACAGCTATTAGGGAGATGTGATTAAATATACTTTAATGTTTAAAAAAAGTTTATTCATTATTATTATTGTTTAGGTAATAAGTATTATAACATAACACAAATAGCTATATTGTGGAAAAAGGAATTTTTTGACAATATATACATTTTTTATGTATTTATAGTTATTTTTTAACTTTTATCAAAAATGACATTCTTGTACATGTAGTTATGCATAATAATAGACATTAATTACTAATTTTTTTAATTAATAACTACTTGTGCTCAGTTGTTGACATTAATAGCTATCTGCTGATGTGTTAAAATTTTGGAATAATGCAATAATAAAACTTTAAATTTAATCTCTCTGATAGATGTCACGATCTGTTAAAACAATAAAAATTGCTGTGTAAGTATACAGTAATAGCAGTGTCAAAAGAAAAACCTTCCTTTTCATGCACTATTTTTTGTCAGTGTGCATGGTTATTGACAAAAGTTTTATGCTATATTTAGTTGGTCTGCACTCATTAAAATCCTTGAAATTATGGGTAGCATCTTGGAAATAAATTCCAAAGTTGAGCAAAAGATCTGGAATTATTACTTTATTTTACAAAATTTTTCTCAGTTAGTTGTCAATGATAGCACTTAGGTGTCTTCCTTAAGTCTCATTTTTAATATTTGTCTCCTTGGAGTTGTATTGGCTGCTTATCAGTTTTTGTGTATAAATTTCAAATTGATGTTTCTCTCTGCCTCAGTTGCACTGCATCCCAATTGAAACTCAAACACAAAAAGAATGCAAAAAACACAGGCATGTTTTTCATAGAGAACAGAGTGAAAATAAAAAAATCCCAACACAGTTCATTATAAACAGAAAATCTTAAAGTGAATAGTAGAATAGTCAAATTTACAGTTGCAAACAATCAACATATATAAAGTACAACATGTATCTATATACATATATATGCATGTAGATATATAAATGGTAAGTATATTGTATGTATGTATATATATATATATATATATATATATATATATATATATATATAATAGCACACATTGAGTACTACTGTAATAAAACAGTGTTCAATGTATAATAATAGAGCTAAAATTAATGCTACTAATAAATATATATTTTTTCTCAAACTGCTTGGTACAATATGGCAACTCAGTGTTGTTTAAAATGTTAAGGAATAACTTCATATTTATTAGTAGTATATGTAGTAGTTGTATTAGTAGTAGTTGAAGGCATCCATTTATTTGGTGAGATAATGGTAGCTCTATTTTTGGTCAAACATTCACTCCTTTTGTGAGTAGCATCTGGAGTAGCTTAACAGATCAATCTTTGCATGGCACTCTCTTCTGCAGATGTGACAGATGAAAGCTGGAATGTGGAATGAAGGTGTTCGCTCTACTTTCTTTGTTGTTGTCTGATCTCTAACAATTGGTTCCACTTTTTCTAGGTCATCATCATTCCATGAACAGTGTGGCACCAGCCATTGCAATCATCTGCTAGCTGTTCTCAGCTACCAGAATTGATGCCTGTGAGTTTCTTGCAAACTTCCTTGAAACATAGTGTAGGGTGGCCTACCAGATGCTGTCCTATGGCCAGCTCACTGTGTACAATATTTTTTGATATATCGTAAAAGACATTGTCAAAGGAAAAGATGCATGCTCCAGAAGTCTTTGCTCCAGCACAACACTCCTATCTGAGGATGCCTGCCTACTAGGGCAGCTAACCAATCCCTGTCACAGACACCTGCTCAGATACATTTTTACTTGTTCAATACCCACAGAGCCCACCTGTTGTTTATACTGCAACTATGCTGAGTGGACCTTATTTACAGTTTCTGGGAGAGAGCATGTTATCTAACATGATCAACAGCCTGAACAAGGCTAATGTGCCCTCAGTCACGATGACTTGTGACTTCATGCTAGCACAACCATCGATGGCTTCTAAAGAGTTCCATCTATTTAATTTCACTCACAAGGCTTGGGTCAACCTGTGGTATGGATTTCAGGCATATATATGTTGGTGTGCTTTCTATGATTCTCTGATTAATTCTCTTGCAATAAAAGAAAAATGGGTATTACTTTTTGATCAACACTTGTACTATGATTAAAAAGAAAGGAAACAATGTTAAGGACTAGATGTTGAATCCTGGGAATTTATATTCATTTTGGCATGTTTTGTGTGCTTCTCTGATATGTTGTAATTAAAGGAGATTTAGTATTTGCCAACCGACTTATGTATAGGCATATAAATAAGTGTTTACTCAAATGAATGTTTATTTGTTGGAGATTATCTTCCTTGACTAGAGAACTTTTCTAGTCTAACACACTATAAATAGTATCTATTTTTGTATTAACTTATTGTAAGCTGAATAAAACTTCTGAAGCTACACTGCTCTCCTGTGTCTTGATGCAATAGGCAAACTGTTTTCAAGTCCCTTACAGTTAATCTTGGATGAAATTGAGATTTATAAATTTGAGATGAGCCATATAAGAAATGGCAGAATCATAATTGCTGTCTGTTTCTGAGAAGAATTGTTTCATATTTCCAAAAACTTCAAGAGGCAGCTTTCTTTTCTGCCAAATCAATTTGACAGAAGAAATATCACCTCCAAATATTAAAAATAAATTGAATTATGAATTCAAGATCAGAGACGAGGAATCAACTGAAAATAAGTAGAAAGATATATTTTTTTAATTAACAAATTCCTTAAAAATATGATCTTTATTTCTTGGTTAATTTGTTAAAGTTATATTGATTTTTGTTTTCAAAATATTTTGATCAGTAGGTAGTGTGTGTCTGGCTCCAGATCATGTCAGAATAGACTTTGCACCCAATGTCACACTAGACCAACAAAGGAGCAAGTTACAGGTGAGTTGACCAGTTGCATGTGATTTGCAAGCATGGAAAGAGCTGCATGGTAGTTAATGGTAATATTAACTGTTTCCCTACAAGGAAACATTTGATATTCATTGACCAATCAGCCAGTACTGCTCTTGGTTGAAAGTTATAAAATGTTTTTCTTTTTTCAGGAAAATAGGTTTCCCAAGACCAGTAGCTGTTATCACTCTTTCCAGTATTGATGGGAGTTTCCTTCCTAACCTTTTATTTGAAGTAGTGTGGAATGTTAACATCTTGATTATATCAATATTTATTCTTCAAGTTTTATGTGCTATCCATTTTAGTTATTGTGCTGTTGATAGTCCTCAAGTGATGTGGTTTCTGTTATTTGGTATAGTCCTTTGTGATTCTGTGGTGCCAGTCCACAATATTCAAAGGAGGATGGTCTTTGTCAAAACCCACAGGCTTCACTCACTCAAAGCTATTTTTAAACATTTATCTTGGAAAGTGGTTGCATAGAGAGTTCAGATATTTTTGAATGGGTTTGGTACCATGCATGACATCCATGTAAAAGACTTGATTTGCTGAGACTATCTAAAAACATGATTAGAGTTTTCTGTTAATGTTTGGTGGTGTTTATCATATGACAATATCTTTTCTTACTATTGATCTATATGACCTTATGTAAGAATTGAAAGAAAATGAATAAGTTAATATAAAGATGATAAAATTTTATATAACACAATATATACAGAAGGATAGAGTAATAAGTTGAAGGTTCAAGAGTTCAAATGTAAATGTCCTGGTTCATACAGGAGATAAAAGAGTCTGTGAGAATGTATATACATATGTATGTGTATGTATGTATTCAAATGTAGTAGTCACCTTGGTTAAAATAGGTGAAAGAAATATATATATTTTAGTGTCAATACAGGACTGTGTGGGCATCTTATTCAACAGTGGTAAAAGACGGTAGGTATTCTACATTAGACAATGGATAAAATTAATTCATTGATTCTGAGTCGGCTGATTTTCCATCTCATTATCTACATATCTAGAGATCCATTTTGAAACTGCCACTAGACTTCTGATTGGTACATGATCAATGACATTGTATAGTGGTTGGGAACAGATCTCGTTCTTGTTTCTGATTCACTCACTAGACTATGATTTATACATGTTACAATATTTTGTATCCAAATTGGGAAGTTTCTGATTGGTTGTTTGAAATATGACTTTATAGTCTTGCAATTTTGAATACTAGGGCAGTCTGAAAAGTTCATAGGTTGACTATGAATGAATAATCCTAGATCTGTGAAATCTTGCATGTATCAATTTCAACTCTTCTTATAAATAACTGCACTTAAACTGATATATGATTGTTCAAAGGAGACTTCAAAAGTAATTAGTAGCAACTTCTCTTAAAAATGGACAAAATTTGGCATCCTGGTCTTATCTACTACGTGCAGAAAAAGTGTTTATCCCTCAAGGACAATCATGCTGACATGGTTGCTACATGAGGGAATGATGCTCCAGCTTTATCACTCAGTGCAAAAGTAGGAAGCTGAATTTAGGAGGGGAAGATAGTCTTGAAGATGACCCAAAGTCTGGACATCCTGCAACTGCCACCATCAAGGAAAACATTGATTATGTTTACCACATGGTAATGGATAACATATGATTGATTGTAAATCAAATTGCCAATGCATTTAGAATGTTCTATGAGAGAGTTGAGAATATTCTGCACAATGAACTTGGCATAACAAAGGTTTCTACTTGGTGGGTGTCATGTCTTCTGATACTGGATCAAAAGCATACCAGCCTGATCACATCACAGGAAAATCTGACATGGTTACAGGTAGATCAAGCTGGTTACCATAAACGTTTCTGAGCCCAGGATGAGTGTTAGGTGTCAGGAGTAAAGAGACAATCCCTACAGTGGAAACACCCCTCCTCACCTGCTCCAAAGAAGGTCAAGGTTATTTCATCTGCAGAGAAGGTGATAGTCTCAGTTTTATAGGATGAAAAAGACACTGTGTTTATTGAGTAGCTTCAAAAGGGCTACACATTCTATGGAGAGTACGATGAGTATAACTTGCTGAGACATTTACAAAAGGCTATCAAGACCTTGGTTTCAATGGCTACTGTGTGTGTCTAACTTTGAACTGGTTGATTACTTTCCTTATTCTCTTCATGTGACTCCTTCTGACTATCATCTGTTCCCCAACATGAAAGTACAGTTAGCTGGGAACTACTATTGCAGTGATCATGATATCATATCTGCTCTTGGTGGCTTTTTTGATCAACAGGATGAAACCTTTTTTCACTAATGGGATCTAAGCACTGATGGAAGAAGTGTGTGGATTGCAAGGGGGACTATGTTTAAAAATAAACTTCATTTGCTCACATTCCATGAGAGTATCTTGGCCAGCCTATGAACTTTTCATTAGGTTGGCTAAAAGTTTGTTTGGTTTATTGAATAAATTCTCTACTCAATAACTGAACAAAAATTTTGACCAACACAATATATCTATTTTTAAAGATGGTGAAATTTTGTTCTTTTTATTATTTGTTTATTTTTTATTTATTTATTTTTCTATCACTACACACCTACTAAAGTGGTAAAGGGGTAGTCTCTCTCAGACATTACAGACAAGAATTTCAACTTCATGTCTCCACTGAGAGGGCCACATGATCATATACACAAATATACATCAGCTGACAGTGACCAATGAAGTACCAGAATGAAATAAAATGTAAATATGAGATATTAAGTCTTGTGTCATCATTGTCATAATATTATTACAACTATATTACTAATCATCAGCTGATGTTATTGATTCTGGGTGGCTAAAATGAGACATTTAATGAATGGCATGTGTAAAATATGTTGACAGAACTCTCAAGCCTTATAATAATTAACTATTATAGTCCGAATTGATTTAAAACACAAGCTTAATGCTCATGATTAGGAAAAATATTTAACAATTTAAATTTTAACTTTAATGCTGGATTTGAGTGAGGCATTATTCTTCAGTCCTTTTTTTTCTTCTTAATCATTTCCCCACAAGTATAGCAATAAAGCCACTAAGATGCAAGGTGTTACTGTGTGTGAAAGAATATGAGAAAAAGAAAACATTATTAAGGAGAGAACAGGAATTAAGAAGAAAGAAGATAATGATTGACAGTGCATTCTGAAGATTAAGACTGACTGTCAGAAGAGAGTTCCACAGGCAAGAAGTGAAAAAGAAGAAACTGTATCCGTAGAACTTACAGTAACATGTAGAAATTTTAACTGTGAAATGATGAGATTTTATTGCTAATCTAGTACTGCACTTAAATTTATAAAGTCTAGGTATCAAAGAGGAAAATTCATCAAAACAGTTGCCATAAAAAATATTTATAGAAAAGGCAGAAGAACACTATGTTATAGAGGTGGGAAAGTGACTGACGACAAGATGTCATTTCAGGACCAATATCATTGCAGATTCTTCTTTATATTTTATCAAAAATCTCTAACTATATAGCAGAAGCACTAGATCAGATATGACAGCAATATGACAGCATGGACAAATGATAAACTCATAAACATGTAAGATATATTCTAGCATGATACAGTGAACCAACAAGAAAAATGGCAAAAAGATTCTGTTAGATGATTAAAAGAGAGCAGTTTTGTTTTGGAAGTGTTAAAATTAACAAGCCATTACTTGCCACAATTAACAACAGATTGTAGGTTACTTTTTAGATCAGCTGCCAATTTGTTTCAGACTTATCCATTAAGACAGGTATAAATAGTTATGTCATCTATGGGAAAGAATGGTAGGAGACAGAAGGATTAAAGTAATTTCAGGCTAGCAATAGCTAAAGAAAATCTTGTTTATATATATGGCACTTTGAGTAAGATAGTTTGGCCATCATTAGTAGAGAAAAGGAATGGCGATTCTTTGATTCAAGTGGGACCTAGCCTAATAGTTATTAACATTGAGAATGGAATTAGTAAACAGAGTTTGAATTTCACCTGACATTGTTTAGGTTTACTTACCACTAATGATAATGGTAATTCTAATATTAACCTTTTTCTTAGGCACATAGAACCACCTCTTAATTGATGTTGTTCCCAGGTCCACCCTGACCTGGGGTGGTAGCACCTGTTAGGGCCCCAGTTATGGGCAAATAGTGATCCCCCCAAACACTATAAAAGTAAAAAAAATACATTTTTATAGCAAAAATACTAGCAATATATTTTTATATAGTAAAATGACCAACATTGCCTATTTATAGTAAAACGATTAGTGAGGAGTAGCAAAACATATGGAACTCCTTCCCGAGCAATAAACTGTTCAAAATTAAACCAACTATAGAAGAATGGTATCAGAAATGCCAACCTATAAGAGAAGTAATTATGTCCAGGCTCTATATTGGTCATACTACCATAACACATTAGTATATCCTAAAAAAGGAAAATCCTCCTTTATATATGGCATGCCAAGAGCTATTCGCCATAAAGCACATACTGACAAACAGCAGCAATTTTAATTCAATCTGATTAAAATACTAACAAACAACAAACTTAAAAGAACTTTTTCAAAATACTGATTCATTTTACATATTCCAGTTTCTAAAAGAAATTAAATTGCTTTCAAAAATATAATTAAAAAGAAAAATTATAACCATTACAGCAGTCATATGATGTAAAATAATTTTTTTTAACTGTTTAAATATAAGATTTGATTTAGAAAAGTATTAAATTTCAGCATTAAATGACTCAATGGGTTGATATGCCATAAAATAAATCAATAAATCAAACCAAATTATAGTAAAATGACCAACAATACATTTTATATGTAATTGAAAGCATACAATTATGTTCAAAATATATTTGGTTGAAACCATAAAATATTTTTCAAAATATTTAGATTTTGGCATTAAATAAACCATAGAGGTTGATATGTCACTAAACAAAATCAACCAAACAGCCAACATGAAATAACTCTTTCATAACATTAATCCATATAATATTGTACAATTTCTTAAAGAAACCAAGCTGTATTCCAAAATATAACTTCAACAAAACTACAACTCAAAACCCAGATATCACTGCCTCTAGTAATCATGTCCATACAAACATGTACATGTGTGAAAGCTGAGTATCATCTACCATGTATTCAATTGTGAAAGCAGAATGACATATATCATATTTTTATTACTTTAAAGTTCCCCAAAAAATTAAATTTTGGCATTTAATGACTCATAAGGAGTTGATATCCTGTTAAACAAACAAATCAATCAATCATTTTCTTATAAGGAAACATTTGGCATTCAATGATCAAGCAGCCAATGCTACTTTCATCTGAAATTTATAAAATCTTCCTATAAAAAGAAATTTTTGAAAATTACGTTTCTCAATCCAGTAACTATTATTGCTCTTTCCAGTATGATAAGGACTTCTTTCCTAAAATTTTGTTTGAAGTAGTGTGGCAAGTCAATATTGTGATTATGTCAATGCTTTCTTCAAATTACATGATATTAATTTTAGCTGTGGCTGTTGTTGACTATTGGGAAAGGTATGAATACATTTCTTTTTGCATTCTGCCCCATTGCTGGATATCTTGACAAAATTTCTTGATACTGGCATGCCACAACAGCCAATAGTATTCATGAATGAACATTCATGCAAAGAACTCTCCCACAGTTACTTTACCTGTCTAAGCAAGGGAAGAATAAAAGCTGCTACACGTTTTATAAACCTTGACTTTGTTCAGTTATTCTATGATAATTACATGGAGACATTCCTAGTGACTGATTCCTAATTTGGAATCTGGATCAAGTTAGTTTGGTGCGATCAAACAGAAATAATTCCTGGATCTTGTAAACTGGGAAGAGTAAAATCATCTCTGGTAATGCTCTTTGGAAACAGTTTGGTGTTCATTATTACCAAGTATTAAAAGAATATTATTCTTTAATTGGCACCCATAATTTAAATGCACATATTCATTTTCATATGAACATATATAAAGACAAAGGCTGAAGTTTCAGCACACACACATATATGCACATACAGTGAGAAATATACACATTATATATATATATATATATATGTGTGTGTGTGTGTGTGTGTGTGTGTGTGTGTGTGTGTGTGTGTGTGTGTGTACACACACACACACATATATGTATACATACACAAATTCTGCCCCAAAATGTATACACACTTCATACATTTTGGGGCAGAATTTATACATCTTACTTATTATAAAACGCAGATTGTGTGTGTGTGTGTCTGTATGTTTATATATTGGATCGGATTTCCTACATTTTTCAACCGATTTCAACAAAACTTCACAAGACTGCATAAAATTACCTTGCGGTGGTTCTGACAGCGCCAAAAATTGGAAGAACACAATTGTTTTTGCACAAAATCAATTTGAAAACATGATAAAACACTATTCTGTCACCAGAATGAAAGGGGGACAACTCATATCGAGTTGTACTTATAAAACCCAGGTTGTTTGTGTGTGTGTGTTTGTTTATATATGGGATCGGATTTCCTACATTTTTCAACCGATTTAAACAAAACTTCACTTTTTTGGCAGGTAGTGTTTCTTATTGTCTTGCACACTTTTTTCTTTATTTTTACATTCAGAATGCTTTAAAAATTCCATTTACAAGATAATTGTTTATAATAAAATTCTATTCAATTGATAGACTCATAACGATTGAAAACAATGTTTTTGTTTGAGTTTGGGTTTGACCAATTCGTAAAAAAAAAAACCCCAAAAAACAAAAAAAAACTAATTAAGACATGCATGCCCGTCAACCTTAAACAATAATCTTTGTCAATTTTATTTTTCAGTCTTTATGATGGTCGATACTTGATCTATCTCTTTCTGTTATATCCCCGGGCAACGCCGGGCTCTACTGCTAGTTATATATATATATATATGTGTATATATATATATATATATATATAACATGCACAAATTCTGCAAAAAAATTGTACGCACACTTCAGGAAAGGAAAAGCTTGTCTTTCATAGTTTTATCAAATTGTGATAACACTGTTTACTGTAGGACATTGTGTATCAGAGAAAACTGGCTACATTGGATGTCCTAAGACAAGAAATTGAAAATGCATGTGCAGCAATCCCACTGGAGACCTTGGCCAACATTGCCCAAGCAGAAATTCTCCATAGAAATAAATATCTAGAAGCTAAAGGCTGCCATTTTGAGCATCTCTTGTGATTGCAGAGTCCAAAGGTAACTTATATTAATCTTGTGATGTCTAAATAAATCTTGCATTACAATATCTATACAAATTTTTCTTTTCCTAAAGTGTGTATGTATTTTTTTTGGCAGACTTTGTATATATATATATATATATATATATATATATATATATATATATATAATTAAGAAATTTAAAAAATTAGAAAAATAGAAACAAAGGCAGTAAAGCCATTAAGACACAAGATGTTACTGAGTATGAAAAAATTAGAAAATAGAAACATTACTAAAGAGCGAGAATAACAGAAGAGTAATCAGAAAGACAGGAGATGACGATTGACATTGTATTTAAATCTTTAGAGATCAAAGTCGACTGGAAAGCATGGAGCTGGAAGAGTGTTCCACAAATGAGAAGTGTGAGAAAAGAAACTGTTAGCATAGAATATGTGGTTACATCTAGCCAATTCAAAAGTAAATTGATGAGATCTTTGTTTCAATACATTTTGTTAACGTACATTTTGTGTTGTAATTCTAGGTAACAGTACCATAGTGAAGATCTCATCTGAACAATTACTATGGAAGTATTTATAGAAAAGGCAGAGGGAAGCAACTTTATGTTGGTCGAAAAGTGACTGAAGCTGAGATGCCAAATCAGGACCAATATAATTGTGGATTCTTCTTGGATTTTTATGAAGAATCTCTAAAGATATACTGTATATGCTGGTGTACAAATTGACCTTTTAACCTTAAAAAATCCCTCCACAAATAAGGGGCCATCTTATACTCCAGGTATAAAATGTGAACCTTAAACCTGTGGTTTATGGTAAGTTGTTAGCATGGGAGATTTTAAATGGTAAGCTAACCCCTGCCTCACCTCCTTTTTTCAATGATGTGGATGCATGTCTCAACAAGCCATTTAAAGATTGCATTTGATAACAGTGGAATGAGTGGATGGTTAGCCAGAAAAAGTCATTCGGAGTACTGTAATAGCCTCCCGAAAATACAGCACCCACTCATGAGGTATTGTAGACTCTGGTAGTGAATTGACAATATCTCCTGCCCACCTTTTTTCATTAGTATTTAAGAAGTGTAAAGAAAGTACATGTTTGCTGAATTAATTTAATAAATTCAATACAATACATTTAAAAAATATAGGTCATATGGTGGGGTTGTTTTGTACGGCAAATATAGCCAAAAATCTACATTTTAACTTGAAAATTTGGAGGTCATCTTATATGCCAGCATATATGTTAACAGGAGCACCAGACCATATGAGGAGGCAATATTCAAAGCATGGATGAATGGTATACTTATAGATATGTAAGATAGATTCTGGTGAGAAAAATTGTCTAACACAACACAGTGAACCAAATTTCTTAATGGTACACATAGCAAATGATTCAGTTTCATCTTTTCACTTCATGTCAGTCGAGAAAGTTAGCCCAAGAAGTCACAATGAGTCACTCTCATGGATGCTAGCATCAGCTATGCTGATGGAAGGCAGAAGCAGTCTCTCAGATTATTAATGGAAAACAGTTTTGTTTTGGAAGCATTAAAAGCAAAAAGCCATTCTTTGCCCACTTAACAACAAACTATAGGTCATTTTTGAGATCAGCTGCCAATTTGACCTTATCAGATTTACTATCGAGACAGGAGTAAATGGTTGTGTCATCAGTATAGATACCAAGTTGAGAGCTGATGCCATCAGGAAGGTCATTGATGAAAATTAAGAACAAAGTAGGTCCAAGGATAGATCCCTGGTGGACTCTTATTCTTCTATATGTTGAATCCCTTCAGGATGTGGGTGATCATGGCTCTCCACAACTTGCTGTTCTTTGCAGTTCTTGACAATGTTTGTCTTTTTACAATCTCTTCTAATCCCTGGTCTGTTTATTAGACAGGTTATTTGCTGCTTTCCGCTGTTTCTTTTGTCTTTAGTATGTTCTGTGAGTGTCAAATTTTCTTAGCCCTCTTTCCTCATTATATCCCCTAGAAATTTCAACTGTTTTTTTCTGCTTCTAGGTATAAGTGTCCTTTTCACTTCTGCTTTCCCTAAAATTTAGTCATTGCTCATATGTACAGTAAATATCATACATAAGTTTATCAATTAATCTACAACCTAATGATTAAAAAGCATTTTTATACGGCAAATATTTATTTTAGCATAATTTTCTTTCTTGTCAATGCACTTAATTCATAGTGAGTATTATTCATATAAATTAAATACAATTTGATGAAAATTTAAGATTAAAATTCAGTTCACAGCTACATTTGAATTTATGGTCTTATTGGCTCACCCTCACGTATGACATTATGCACGTGAATATATGGATATATGATTGTATGCTCATATAGGCATATGTAAATATAAAACTGCATATATATATTTAGTTATGATATAAAGTTATACACAGATATGTATGTATAGGCACTCACATCTTATAAATGCACACACTATTTATACATGCTTGTGTGTGTGTGTGTGCATGCGCAAACAAAGCAATCCTGCTGTCATCATACTCTTTCACCTGTTGTTATTGTTCATATCAAAGATGAACTTTCTTTGATCATACCAAAGAGTATTGATAGCTATTTGGGTTTGAGGGCAATTATAAATATATAAACAAAACAATTTTTTTTTAATCATTTCACCCCAAGCACTGAGATAATGCCATGAAGATGCCAGGGGTGACTAGGAGTGAAAGAGAATGAGAAGAATTTAGTGAAGAGAAAGAATAAGAAAAGAACAGGATTCAAGAAGACAAAAAATGGTAATTGATGCTTCATTAAGAGTTTTGAAGATTCCACAGGTGAGAAGTGTGGAAAAAGGAACTATTAGAATAGAATGTATGGTTATAGCTAGGTATTTTAACAGTATTGTGAAAATATTGCATAATAAAATCTGACATAGTGCATATAAATTTTACAATGTTATTTATTTATTTATATATATGTATGTGTGTGTGTGTGCTGTCTCTGTTCAAAATTTTACTGTTATTACTCAGGTGGTAAGTTAATTATGGGATTGTGATTAGCATATTTCTAATAAAATAAATTTTATATATATATATATATATACATACATACATACATACATACATAGACTGAGTCAGCAAGAATTGATTTTTATTGAATTTGACTGACAAGTTCTATCTATTCAATTTTTATTACTTTCTATCAGTCTGTGTTTGACCTGGCATACATACAAAATAAATCTATAAAGAAACTATGGGGGGCAATTTACCATATATATATGTACATACACACACATGTGCACACAGACACACACATGTGCACACAGACACACACATGCATGCAAAAAGACAAGGTATTGGTAAAACCAATGTAAGCCTGCCAGTTGATCATAGATAAAAATTAATAAAACCAAAAAACAATATCACAAAAACCAAGAGAAGAAAAAGGGAAAACATAAACTAAGAAGAAAAAAACCAAAAGACAGACACCTATCTGAACAGTAATATACAGTGCTCTATGTCTAAAAGACAGAGCAAATATGTTTACGAGCATTACAACTCAGAAAGAGATAAAAAGTTTGGATCTCTACTCAAATGTGGTCTATCACAGTAGCATGAAACTCAAGTAGCAGTCTGAGCTTTGACTCTTTCGTATATATATATATATATATATATATATATATATATATATATATATATATGATATAAGAATATATAATTTTTGTATAATTTTATATAGCAGCAAACAGTATTTCAAAAAATAGTATCGCAAATTGGAAAAAAGATTTAGTGATGCATCTTATTCATTAGGATTTCATCAGACTGGACTTGTTGATGTTGCCATGTCTACACATATGCATGAAACAAGAGATGCTGGTAGTTTCAAAATTTTTTAAATAATATTTTTGTAAGAATTTTTTTTTTGAAAGAATATTTTTTCAGTCTAGCTAAATTCATTTTTATTCTTTTTTTTTACTCCATCAACTTTGTCCCTGATTATCCCACATTGTGACAACAGAAAATCTTCCCTCACTCCCCCAAATTTTCTTTCCAAAATTTTGGAACTACCAGCAACTCTCATTTTGTGTATATGTGTAGATGTGTCAACATCAACAAAGCCCAGTCTGATGAAACCCCTAATGGATGAAATGCATCACAAAAACTTTTTTTCCAATTTGTCATATTACACATATATATATATATATATATATATATATATATATATATATATATATATATATATATATATATTTGTATATATATATATATATATATATATATATATATATATATAGTATTACACAACAAAATCCAAAATTACCTCATATGGGGGAGGGATCAATTTCAACTGAAAAAAACTTTGAGAGTCTTATTCAACCCCAGTGTATAGACTGAAAAAGAAAAATAGAAGAAAAAATTAGAATAATAAAATACAATAATGAAAGCAAACTATTGAATCAAAGGGATGAATTAGTTTTAAAATGTTAACATAGAAACAAATTTAAGTTTCCATAATATATATTTTACTTTATTACCTTATAATTCTCTAACTCCTCAAATGTTGAATGTATAACTATTTTTAATTTCCATTTTTTTACTATATTAATTATATCTTATAATTGTCCACTGTTCTAAGAACTCTCTTTCATATTTATCACTCTACCTCTATCTATTTTTTGAAGTTTCTTTAAATATAACTTTGTATTTTTGGTTCTTTTTAATTTAACTTTTTTTGATTTAACTTATATTTAAAGTTAAAAATTTTTTCTAATGTATAATTAATTTTACCTTACATTTTTATTTTTAAATATATTTTTTATTCTTTAATATAACACATTTTTTATTAATAATAAATTTTTTAAAAATATATTCTTACTTAAATTTAATATAAATTATCTAAATATGACTTATTTTTAATTTTTTAAATATATCTTATTTTTAAGTATAAATTATTTTTGTAAAATATTTTTAAGTAGGAACTTGTATTTTTAAATTTTTTTTATAAAACTCCCTTTCCAGTCCTCTTTTAGTTTCAAATTAACACTTCATTCTTCATATAATCCCAATTTATTGTCATAAGGCTATATCCGGGTTTAATTTTATAAAACCTCTTATTTTAAGTCTAATACCTTCCACCCTCCCCTGACCACCTTCTCATGCATTTCGTCTGACTGAAACATTGAAATGGGTAAATTCTGTATCAATTTTTTATGGTTGTCACAGTTAAATTTCTAATTCCAACACAAACTCAGTCTATACACCAAGGTTGAATATGACTGAAAAAGTTTTTGTTGGTTGAAATAGATCTATTCCCCATATGAGGTAATTTGGGATTTTGTTGTGTAATGCAATTCATTGGCTCTGTTATAATAAATACATTAAGATCTTTTAGTGGATCAGTTTTAATATTTTATAATAATAGGATCCACTTAGATTATATACCAATGGATTTATTACCATTACTATATATATATATATTTCACATCCGCTCAGTTTTGTATCCAAATGTAAACAAAGTAATTTAGGGACACAGGTCTGAATCATGCTGGAGAGCATATATTTTTATTTAATAAGATTTTTCAAATATTCAGGCTGGTAGACAAAAATAAATAAATATACTGTTTAATAAATAAATGGAACATCTACTCAAATATGAGTATCCACTAAAAATAACTTTTAAAGTGATAAAAATTCTGTTGGCTGGAAAAATAAAAATAAATTATTTTAGAAAATTGCTTTGTTTACGTTTGGATATGAAACTCAGCAGATATGAAAATTTCAAGGAATTTGTGACAAGAAGGATTTCTCCATAAATGGATATATATATATATATATATATATATATATATATATCAGTGGCAACTCCAGCAATATTTGTATTCAGTAAGAGCAAACTAAGTGTCAAGTCTCTTTCAAAGCAACATGAAATGTCTTAGCAGAACAGAATGTTTATTTGTTCATAGTCATGAACAAATAATTGAATAATTTGTGACTCAAGCTGACAAATTTCAGTCCAATCCAAACTATGGGGAATGAAAACATTTTTCAAAGAATATCGCTTTATTTCAACTTCAAAGCTTAAAATGTTGACTTAAATAAGGTTATTGCTCATAATTATAGTCAAAAAGACAATGAGAAAATGATTGAATGGCAAAGAAAAGTGTAAAAGTTTTGATGCATTAAAATTCTTCATGAAGAGAGAGATCAAAAGAAAGCTAAAAAGGGATGCACTGGATTTGTACCATCCTCTTTTGCATATGAAAGGAATCCCACTTTGTATAAGATTTAAGTAAAAACATGGATGGGCAATAAAAGACTGAAAGGAATAAAGGAAATAATGAGAAGATACACATAAAGGATGCAAGAATATCAGAGACATGAGATAAAAGTTGTTAATTATCCATCATTTCAGCTAATTAATCATTATACTAAAATATTGCACACTAAATAAATCATTATATAATATATAATTAATCATTATTCTTACAGATCATATAATTAATTAACATTAATCCTATGGTATATTTTTAAAGTTCAAACAAATATGAAAGGCAATACATTTTCTTAACATTTTTGCAACAATTGAAGTGAGGTGAATAAGAATCAGATTTTATTCAACTGTAAAAAAACAAAATGGCAGAAATCTATTAAATGCTATTTTGTATTTGATGAATCTCTTTTCACTGCTTGCTTGCTGTGTTATAGATAAAAAAATTCTTGAATTGACAATTTGATTTCTTTCACAAAATCTTGAAGATGTTGAAGTAATTTTAACAAAAAGCAATCAACTGATTTATAATTTCACTTGAAGATTTATGATTTTCCAAAAGATTTCTCAAAACTATTTCTCTTTTCTCTCTATCTTTTAACCTAATTCTTAAACTAGAATTCATACTCAGAGGATTTTTCTTTTTTAATTATTTCACCCCAAGTACTGTGATAATGCCACTAAGATGCAAGGGGTTACTGAGAGTGAAAGAAAATGATAAAACTTTAGTGAGGCAAAAGGATCATAAGAAGAACAGAATTCAGGAAGAAAGAAGATGGTGATTGATGTTGCATTTAAATTTTTGAAGTTGGATCATTGAGTATTTTTCTTTTTTTTTATGGAAGTGAATACACTGAGTTTTGGTTTCAGATATTCTGAACCCATTTTTGATGACCCATTTGTTTCTGTTTATGCACTGTTGCCCAACGGCATTTATTTTTTTTGATCTGTAGCTGGTTAAAAATCATCCACGTGCAATGAACAGTCTGTTCCTGGATTTACACATGTAATTATGTTGTTGATTTTTATATTGAATAACATTTCAGATAGTATCTTGTCTTGGGCTACACTTTCTTCTTTGTTCTTCCAATCTGAGAAGGTGGATCCTGCTAGTAATTGGAAGTTTCTGTTTGTTATGAAGCTGCATGTGAGGGTAGGTAGTCTGCCTCTCAGTTCGAGGTTGTGGAGGTTTTTCATGATCCCATATCTCCAGGTTATTTCATAAGCCTTTTCAAGGTCAAAGAAGATAGTAACTGCATATTCATTTCTTACAAAGGCATTTCTTATAAAGTCTCAAATCATACCAAATTGTCTGTTGTACTCTTTTGCCTTCTAAAAGCACTTTGAAGGCTAGTGAGGAGGTTGTTTGATTCAAGATACCAGTTTGATCTTTGTCTCAGCATACTTTCAAATGTTTTGCCCAAACAGCTGGTAAGTGCTATGGGTCTATAGTTTTCTGGATGTGTGTTTCCTTTTCCAGGTTTAGGTAAGGGAATTATTGTAGCATGTTTCCAACTATCTAAGATTTTATTGTTTGTCCATATGCAGTTGAAGATGTCTAAAAGGTATTTCTGAGATTTAGTGGGTAATTGTTTTATAAATTTGTAGGATATTTTGTCTGATCCAGTAGCTGAATTTTATGAGTTTCTTATTTTGTTTTAAATTCAAGGAGAGTGAATAGTTTGTTGTAGCTTTTGTAGTTTTGTGGGTTGAAGTTTAATGTGTTTTTTCTTCACTTTGTTTTAACTTTTAAAATTCCTTATTGAAGTTTTCTTGGGCAGAGTTTTTGGAGAAGGTTTTGGCTAACAGATTTGCAATGTTCGTTTTTGTTATTGTGAGGTTGTTATTTGTGGAGAAGTATTTTATTGTGAAGGGTTGGTTTTCTGTTTTGGTGACCTATCTACATTAGAATGAACTCTTCCTCCTTCATAAATACTAACCTGTGAGTCTTCCTAGGGAGGCAGTTGGGATGCAGTGTAACCTGACAGTTCAGATGGACACTTCTATCTGCTGACTAATAACACTCTTATTTTGTATATATTTTTTTTTTTTTTTATTTTTTTAAGCATTGTACCCCAAGCAAGGCGTGAAGCCACTAGGATGCAGGGGGTTGCGGAAGATTTGGAGCGAGAGCAGATAAGAGTGATAAGAGAAAGGAAGAGGAGAAGGATAGTGGGTAGATCAAGGTAATTGGAGATGTCGATTGACATTACATTTGAATAGTTGGAGATTATAGCTATCAGGGAAACAGTAATTGGGGAGGGTGTTCCACTGGCGAGAGGTGCAGGTATGAAGCTATTGGAGTAGAAGAGACGGCTACATTTGAAGGTTTCTACGGTGTAAGGGTGAGAGCGGGATGCCAGCCTGCAGGGGCGCTTGAATTCATGGAGTCTGGGAACCAGAGAGAGCAGCTCATCAGAGCAGTTACCATGGAAGTATTTGTAGAAAAGACAGAGAGAGGCGTCTGTGAGAGAGTGACTGCAAACAAGACGCTAGATCAGGGCCAATTAGATTACATATCCTTCTCTGGATCTTGTCAAGAACTCCGAGGTAAGCAGAAGGTGCTCCAGCCCATATATGGCAGCAATACACCATGCAATATATATGTTCTGTTATTTCAATACACTTGTTTAACCTACCTTCTTCTTTCCATGTCTTTTGTTCTGGCCTCTAACAGGCCACAATATTTTCCCTCCTATTTCTCTTATCATGTTTCATATTTTTTTTTTTTTGTTATGTATTTGAGTTCAGTTTGTTTACATAGCTTTGCCAGGATTTTCTTTTTGCTTCTTTAATGACTTTGCATATTCTGGCTCGGTTTATTTTGAATTGGTTTGGATTGTCTGGGGTTGCCCTGATTTAGAATTTTCTGAGGGCTGCTTTTCATAATCTTATTGTGTTTTTGTAGTATTCATTAATCCAGGGTTTGTTGTGTTTAGTTGATTTAGAGCTTTTTGGTACATATTTTTCAGCAATTGATATTAGGCTTTCTGTGACTGAACTCATAATTATTAGCCTAGGCAATTAAAGTACTGGTTTGTGAATCTCCCGAATCCATGAGTAGAAAACGTCCTACAGAAGCAAACCAGTCACAAGAGTCCTGTTGCAGATATGGAATCTCATTTAGAATCTTTGTTTGCAAAGTCAAGCCATACTCAGCTTAAAATCTGTGGAATTACCCCATTTGTTTGCTAAAGAACTTCTACTAACCATCACTAGCTGACACTGCCAAAGCAGTATATTAGAAAAGGGTATAAATGTTTTGTTTTGTTTTTCTGAAACCCAGAATGTCTTACAGATATGTCATTCTCCTTTAGGGGACCTTTTGGTCCCCAGTGAACCTCATGTCCCATTGGACACAAAACAGTATAATACACAGTAAATGCACTGTCTATTAGCAAATCTAATAATTCTACAAAACTAATAGATAATAAACAACTCTCAAATGAAAGTCTCTTACAGTATTTCATCGGAACTTCATACTGATAAAAAAGTATCAGAAATATGGTAATGGAGCTAAAGAGTCAAGCCGCATGGCACAGATTGACCTTGAAGTCTGTCATGTATACACACTGTTATAATATTGTCACTCACTTTCATTTTTTATAGTAGCATTTGGAAGTAAAGTGTGTAGAGTGTGATTATCTCACCACACCACAGAGATTCCATCAGTGACCATGGTTTGTTTTTGGTACAATATTTCTCATATCCAAAAACCACTATATTCTCTAGATTTTGTTCTGTGTAACTTTTTCCTCTTCAGAAATGAAATCCTACTTGAAAAGAACAAGATTTCAAGACATTGAGGAAGCCCAAGAGAATGCAACAAGGTGGCTGATCACTATTCCATAAAAGGAGTTCCAGGAATGCTTTCATTAATGGAAATGATGCTTGGAAATGAAGTGTGTGGCTTCAAAAAGGGACTACTTTGAAGGAGATTAAATGCTGAATTGATATGTATTGCAGTTTCTTTATATAGCATCAGTCCTGATAATTTTTGATCAAACCTCATACATAATATAAGGATAACTCTATATACACACCTTCTTTCATCTCTTTTGTATTCTTTTCATTTACTTTGCTTAGACAATAAAATACATTGCTAATTGTACATAATTGTTTATATATTTATTCTTACTCTTTTGTTTGAGAAAGTTCCAATATATCCATTATCTTATTCATTAATATCCCTAAAAAATGAACTATTCCTTCAACAAATCCATAATGCCTTCACTTACAATATTGTGAAATATATGTGTGACTCTTTGTAAAGTGCTTATAGCCTGGCAGTTAGGGTAATTGGGGTGCTTAAATAAATGATTAGAATATGATGTATTTTGGATTAAGCATCTCAATATTTCCTTTATTCTGAAAACCTGTAAAGCCTAATGCTTCATCTACTTCTCCAAGAGTTATTTGTATGTTTGTTTGTTTAGCAACATATCAATTCCTAATGGATAATTTAAAACTGAAATTTAATTTTCTTGAAGTCAGTAGTAATTTTTTTTTACAAAAATATATTGCTGGTAATATTATTTTTTTCCTTACAGAAATGTATTGCTGGTAATTTTTATTTTTTTATTTATGTTTTTTTTTTTACAAAAATGTATTGATGGTAATTTTTTTACTATGAAAATGTATTGCTGGTATAAAATTTTTTATGCTTTCATAGTGTTCTGATCCCAGTTTGGAGGCTAACTATGTGCCCATAGCTGGGACCCTAACAGGTGCTACCATCCTAGGTCAGGGAACAACAACAATTTAGAGGTAGTCTCATTCTCCCCAAAACCTCCAGGTCAGAGGCCTTGCTGCTGCTGGATGTAGTTTATTGTCATACCAAGGATGGTCCAGGCAAATAGATAATTGAAAAATAATAATAAAAATCGTGTGAATATATATATATATATATATATATATATATATATATATATATATATATATATATACAGCAAAAAATCCAAAAATTACCTCATGTGGGTATAGTCTATTTCAGCCAGCACAAACTTGCTCCAGTCTTTTTCAACCCTGAATATGTCTTGGAATCAAGAATTTAGAATTTAATCTAGATAGCAGTTGAGGAAAAAATACCGAACCTAATAACATCTTCACTAGATAAAAAGCCTGTTGGTGATAAGGGGAGAATGAGTTAGCTCTCTAAAAGAGGAAGATGTCTGCTGAAACCAACACTGATATTAACCTTATGATCCTAAGTTGGTGTTATATGAACAGTGAGATGTTGAATTGAAACTAAAAGAAGAGCTGAAAGGGGAGTTTAATTATATATAAAGGAATTTAGATTCCTGGTAGAGAATATCAAATTATACTAACAACAAATATGTATTGATAATATTAACAATAAATCATATTTAGACAATTAATATAAAGAAAGAATAGATTTAAGGGTTTTGTATTATTAAGGAATGAGGGATTTTAAGACAAAACAATTTAAAGTTAGAATAAATTATCCATTTATAACTTTAAGGATAGGTTAAATTACTACGAAAACCAAGCCATACCCAAAATTCTTTAAAAATAAATTAAAGGGGTTGCATAAATTAGGGAACAGTTATAAAATAGGATTAATATGGAGAAAAGAGGGAACTTGTAGAAGGTAATTAACATTATATATTCAACATTAGGGAGGTTTTGGGAGTTAACAAGTAATAAGGTAAGATCTATATACTTATATAAGTTTAAACCTGCTTCTGTGTCTACATTTTAACACTAGTTCGTTCCTTTGATTTAATAGTTTGCATTGATTATTGTATTTAATTATTCTAATTTTTTTCCCCTAAACATAGGCTGCACCTATCTCTAAGACCATAATTTTCCAGTCTATCTGAGGGTTCAGCCCTTTTTTTTCAATTCCCAAAATTTCTTTGAAAGGGCTGTTTGATATTTTAATTTAGGATTGATAAAACAATGCCTATGGGCATAAAATCTCTGTTTCTATTTCCCCCATGGAAATTCCAATGTAAATATTAAAATTTATCATATTTTCTTTGTGGGTAATGGTTGCTTGGTATATTACCCTAGTTGATCTGCTTTGCCTGCAACTGGACAGTTTTCTCTATTTCTACAAGTACGGTGGGGGAGGGGGTCCATGCTAGGTTTATTGTTTTTCCCATACAATTTACTTAAGATATAATTATTATGAGAGTTGATAATTTGGTACATGTTATTAGTGCAGGAGTAATTTTGATCGATTTCCTGTTGAAGATCTTAATTAGAGGGTTGTTTTTGTGGAAATGTTTATTTATTAATTTTAAAATCTACTGTCCCATATTAATATTTGATAGTTTGAAGAAGTGGAGGTTGAACCATATGACTTTTTTTCTATTTCTATGCCTACATCCCACTTTAGATGTTTCAGTGTTACTTATAGGGGTTAGATAAGATAACTTATTTTTGAAACCACTTTTGTGGAAAACATTTTCATACAATTCTTTATTTTTATTAAAGATTTTTTCATTTGACAATTATTTACTAATTCTGGTTGGTATTTGTCTCACAATGTCATTAGGGGTGGTTAGAACTAACATCAATATAGTTGGAGGTTTCATTCTCTTTATATTAAGGTTTAAAAGTTTTATCATTAAGGTTAAGGGTGATGTCTAGGTAATTAACTATTTTAAGGCTAAAAGAAATCTCAATCTCTTAAATCCTAGTAATTTAAAAGCCCTAATGATTTTCTTATGTAACTTTGCTGTTAGCAGACCATTACTATTGGGAATGAAGGAGAGTCTATCATCTCTATATTAGCTCACTTGTTCTGAATAGAAAGATTAATAATCAAATAATGTGTTAAAGTTATCGAAGCCTATTATGAAAATGATCGTTCAAACAGAAATGCATTTCATGCACTTTGCAATTTTTTTTGGTCAAGATAATCGACCAACTGAGAGTTCAATTGAAAACAATGTAGCGTTGTTGTGGAGAGGTTCAATTCCTGCATGCAATGATGAATAGAGGTGTCTGGATTTTTGGTCACATTATCAATGTTTTTAGCTGAATGGTGTAAATGAGCACCCAATGGTGTTTTCACATCTGCCACCGACCCAGTTTGTTTGAATTTATGAACAATTTTCCAGTTGCACTCTTGAAACTTTAATACATTGTTTGATTGTTAATCTTTCTATGGTTGAAATTGCTAAAAACTTAAGTTGATAAATCTGAAAGAAAAAGAAAAAAATTCATTAGACACTTAAAATTAATTTACATTTAAAATCAGTCCAAGTTATTAGAACACCCTTTATATATATATATATTTATATATATGTGTGTAAAACAAACAAGACAAAAATGATCACAAATGCTACCTAACAAAACAATTACACATGAGGTCTACTTAACCAATGAAAAACAAATAATTCAAAAATAAAAAAAATACCAAAATCTTCTTTTCTCCACCATATCTCATTTCTGATTATGTTTAAATAAAAACAAAATGTTAAATTTATAAATGTTTCTTATTTGTTCCTTATCTTACCGTGTGTGTGAGCGTGTGTGTGCATAATTTGTTTATCTCAAATGTTCACCTTTATTCTTAAGGGTTACAGCCACATCACATTGAAACAATGCTTACTATACAATCACTGAAGTTAAGCAGCATCAATCCTGGTCAGTAACTAGATGGCTGGCTGTTTGGGAATATCAGGTGCTGTAAGCTTGAATGTGCAGGTAGTGTTATGGATAATGGTTTGGAATTGTTAATCAGAGAGAAAAGTTCCAATTCCAATTGAGTTAATTATATTCTCTTATGCATGAATACTCTTGGAAAAGGTATGAATCCACCAACGTTATCTCAAAAAAAATTTTTTCTAGCTTTAAATAATCTGCAATGGGTTGATAAATCATAAAAAGTAAATCAATCCTTTATTCTTCTGGGGATATCAAAATCATAATTATCCAATGGTGAATGGAATATTATTTGTTTAATTTAATATTCAGGAAGTATTAAATATATGAAAATGCATGAAAGGTTCCTGATATTTTATAAGTATAATGTAACTTCAAAAGTAATGAAATATATTCAATATTTTCTTAATGGTGTAGGTAAACTTGTTTTTGAAATAATAAATGATGGTAACCATAAAGTGCCTTAAATAGCAAAAGAGCTTAGAACCTCACTCAATAAATTATTTCAGAGGGTTGAAATTGAGTGTTAGAACTTTAATTTTCTTTGATACTGACTAGTCATCTTTTGAGTACAAATGAAGAGGTTTTACAATTATAAGAATCACTGTTTTATAGTCATTTTATTCCCATAAATAACTTTTTCTTCACAGGTTGATTGATGCATGTTAACACTTAAATAAAAATTATTTCTTTTAATCTTTCAACATCCAACTGTTTTTCAAATATTCTGTGTTTAGATACTTTGTCAATAATTTTTGTTTGAATTCCTGGGATGAACAATTATTATTTACATTATTTACATTCAGAATAATATCCTCATCTTTGTTGTTATTATCACAACATTTCGGCTGCCGTACCCTCCAGCCTTCTTCAGGTGTTAATCAATACAGGTAACTTTCAGGGAATTTTGAACTGGACCTTTTCTTTAATCTATGAGGGTAAATTGTTCTCACTTCACTGTCCATATCTAAGAATGTATCTCTGCATGCATTTTTTGGGGATCATTCAGTTATTGCTTGCCTTGTTTCTACTAAATCTAATTCTGTACTAATAAACTAAAGCATTGTTTCATGAATTTGGTGGCATAGTAATTGTGAGTTCGGTCAGTTAGTGTTGTGGCCTGTTTAGGGGCCAGAAAGAAAGACACGGAAGACGAAGGTAGGTTGAAAAAGTATATTGAAGATATATACAAAACAATAGTGTTAGTAATAAGTAGATTAGCACTGCGTCTACTACTCCACTTCACTTCACACTCTGTGCTCCCGTCCGACTCTTGCAGTTTGTATTTATGAGAGAAGGAAGAGTTCATTATACTGTAATAGGGTTTACCACAACAGTTAGCTGGGTAGTAAAGATTTACATTCAGTGGAAATGGGGTGAACAATAACTGTGTAGTAATTAAAAGAACATGATGAGATATCTCTGTATATAGACAGCAGAATAAAAACAATCTACCCACATAAATTAAATAAAGGGTTCAGTTTGAAATTCAGTCAGTGTTACCTGGATTGACAGACACCTGAAGTAAGCCAGAGGGCATAAGAATCAATACATGATAATAGTGACAAAGAATACATTAATCTTGTAACAGCAGTATTACCATTAACAAGAAAAAAAGAGAAGTAGAAATGACAAATGGAGATAATATGTGGTTAAAATAAGTGACAGAGTTTTTATTTACCAACAAGATTCAATCGTTTGATTATTCCAGTTTATCGTATATCAGTCATGAGTTCATTTTGGATATAACACAAGGTAGTTGTCAAGTTAGACATGGGGAGACAATCAACATGCATATGTAAGTCAAGTGAGATAGACACATGGGAGAAATATTTTTAAAATTATCACATTTTACTTACGTGCTAATACCCTTGGGAAAGGTATGGATCCTCTTCTTAACCCCCTCCCCTAGCTATCGGTAAATAGAAGGACAGACCAGGTTCTATAGCCTTGGATGGCAACTAATCTACCACAGAAAGAAATGGCAACCTACTGCAGGAAAAAAAAAATCTACCTCATCAGTCATGTACTAAAAGAAACACCTAAACATGTATCATGCATGGCGCCTGACTTAAAGTTGAGAGACAGTCTCTGCATTAACCGGGTATTGAACTCACACTCTTTGGGTCCTGTCCCTGGATCATACACAGATGTCCTCAAGGATACATGGCACAGTGGATAAAGGTGTTGGTTAGATCCAGAATGTACAGCTGAAAGTACTAGCAGATTAAAAAAAGACCTTATACAACTTAAAGTTATTAAAAACAAGGATCATTAATATTCATTGAGTGATTCATAGGTTAATGCAACTTTAAAATTGTTTGCGAAGATGTTTTTCGCCATTTATATCATTAACTTTACTAATCTACTTTTTGTATGAATGAGTCATGTAATAAAATATTGAATATATATATATATATATATATATATATATATATATATATATATTCAAAGAGGATAGAATCCAGGTAGAACTCAATGTCCAGGACAGAGTAAGAATATAATATAAAAGGCTCAAACATTAATATCCCATGGTTATAATTTATTACATTGGAATTGTAATCACAATCCAATTCATCAGACCTACAAATTCAAAAAAAAATTTTGGAACCTGTAGGTCTGATGAATTGGATATATATATATATATATATATATGTATGTATGTGTGTGTGTATGTATTATAAAATCAATTTTGAAAATTTTGCTATATTTATGGAGGCAGAGTGTACAATATCAAAGAGTTTGTAGATACAAACAGCATGGGCCTAGAAATCGAAACTGCATTATGATTGATTTGAAAATGAAACATCCAGTCACCATGTTGTGTTGATTTCATGTTCCCCATCTCTCCCTCTCTTTATAATATATATATATATATATATATATATATATATATATATATACATATATATATATATATATATATATATATGGAAAAGTTTGTAGTTTTAGTCCAGAAATAAGATCAACACTCACTACAAATACAGAAAACGAGCAATGAAACATTAAATGAACATAAGGAAAATTTATTCCTTTAAAAATGTAATCCTTTTATTTGCCTGAAGAAGGTCACAAGACCGGAAACGTGTGTAACAGAAATATGAAGAATAAAATATAGTATATACAATAAAACAATTCCACATTGTAACCAAAAACATTTGCGATTTCTCTCTTTTTTTAAAATATATATATGTGTGTGTGTGTGTGTGTGTGTGTGTGTGTGTGTGTGTGTATAAACTATTAAATTATAAGTTGAACAGGTAGAACTTTCCAAACTAATTCTATGTCATAATTATTCATGACAGGAAGAACAGGTTAACGTGTTCTGCAAATGGCAGTCAGAAAGTCAAGATGGAGACTAAATGCTTCTGCCAATGAAAACAGACTGTCCATGTCTCTGATTGTATGGAAAATTTATCCAAGAAAGCCTTCTCTGAAGAGATTTATAGTTGTAAGATGTAGCAAACAAACCAAGTGTAAACTTTACTGCTTTCGGTAAATCATGCCACACATTTTGAGAACACCTTTGGCAAAGCAAGTTGGAAAAGTGTAACACTTATAAGCCAATGGTTGTCTCAGTTGAAGATGGTTGATACCCAGCTGAAATATATTGATTGATGCCTTGGAGTAAGCAGACTTTGAGAACTAATGCCATGCATTAGTGATCATTGGTAGGAGAACAAGGAATATCCTGTTCTTCTGAAGACTAAAGTATTGACACTGTAAGAATGTGAAAGTGATGTATGTCTGGATTTGATGGGACATTTATAAGTAGATATGCTAAACAATGTAAGCAGTTGATATTTATTTAAAATTTTTGGACATTTTCAAAATGACCAGAAGCTGATTCTACATTGATCATTAAAGTTGAAGAAGAACAAAGTGCTTATCTCATTTTGTCAATTGTGTTTCAAAGAATTGTAAGAATGTCAGGATATTATAAAAGTGAGATTACTGATATTCAGTGACATTTTTATATTCTCAATAAAAAATGTCCCCAAAATCTGTTTGGTGCCACGCAGGAGATAAGTCATCTTAGTAAGTTTTCAGTTTATTGATACATTGCAAGTAACTCATGTTAGGGACACAGACAAGATAATTTATCTTACAGCAGTATGTTTTAGTTCATAATTCTTTTGGTTCATTAATGTTTATATCATATATTATCATAAGTTTGAGTCATAAACAAGAATTCAAGATGAAGCATTGCAGCTGCCAAAAATCTAGTAGTGACTTGCAAGACTTACACAAGACAGACAGGTCCTTTTGCAGTGGACACAAGAATGAGACTAGTGACTGCAAGGAATGCCAAGTTTACAATGTAAGAACAGTCTTACCATTAAAAATAAATGAAAGTTGCAAAACAAAAAATAGAGATAAGTGAAAGAATTTTTATTTCCTTTGATCGACAAGGTTCGATTGTTTATCCATTCTGGATGAGTGCATATCAGTCATGAGAGAATAAGAGTTTATTTGGGGTATAACACAAGGTAGTAGTTGAGATAGACATATGAAGAAAATCAACATGCATATGTAGTTGAGTAAGATAGACTCGTGGTAGAAATATTCATTGAATTATTGCATTGTAGCAGTTCTGATACTGCTGTTGGTTCCATCTCTGTTTGTAAGCATCACTGTTGATAGAAGTGTCTTGGTGTTGCTGCTGATGTCCTGGTTAAGCTTGCCTGTTGTAAGGTGCATTACTAATGCCAGATAGGATAAATCTGCCCTTGTGGGTGGAATCAGCATTAGCTTTATAGTGAATCAGTGACTCAGAATCGCTGCTGTGAAAACCCGTGTGGGCCTTTTTCAGATTGGTCAGAAGAGATGTTTTGTTTTTTATAATCCTGATATTTTTAGACAGTATTCTGGAAATAGGTGTGCAGACCTGGACAAAATTATGGTCTAATTTTGTCATATGAGCTGTGGATGTTGAAGTGAACACTTCCATTTGAGTTAAAGAATTGGAGTTCTGACAGGGCACGGCAACAACATTATCTTGTCTCCTCTGCCTTGTGCTTGATTCTGCAAGAGTCATCACCTGCAAAATCTTGTGATACTAAAAATAGCCTTCTTGGAATTTTGAACCAAATCCTTTGTTCAATCTATTGGAGTATATTCTTACCATTTTACCTTCCATACTTAAGGAAGATAACTCATATCTGTTAATTCTCACAAGTGAATAACTTGTCTGTTTCTTCCAATGAACCAAAGTATGTAACTAGTCGCACTACCAGACATAGGAATTAAACTCACAACTGCCAGGGAACCTGATATACTTTAGCCAATGTTTTAATCCACTAGGCCATGCATCATTTACGAAACAAAAAACAAGTATAAAATAGCACTAAAACTTCTAGTAAAACTTACATTCACACCACAGACCAAAAATCCAACCGAAATAGAAGCATCATATAATACAACTTATCAACAAACACTTCACAAATTCAAGTAAACTGCACAAAATATTCAACAGAAATACTCTAAAACTTAGCCATAGCTGCAATGAAAATATACTACAAATCATAAAAAATACAACAATAAATACACCAGTACATCACAAACACCTACAACCTACACCTGTAACTACAGAACAAAGTATGAATAGCAATGAAACAGTAACTGCTTACAAAATAATATAATATACAAAGCTTGGTAAGATCCACAGAAAAATATACATGTAGGAATAACAGGTCTCTAGAAACAGAGAAGCTATTCACAAAAATATAATTTAACAACAAAAAATATGTAAACAGTGCAACCCTATAAAATATATAGAAACTCAAAAACAGAAACCAAAACATACCAAAAATAACAGAGAAAATAAGAAAAACAGCACCAGCTTACAACTCAAAAGATTGTAACATTTCCTTGGAAGATAAAATAGTAATAATCATCTTTTCAGAACAAGATAAACTCCAAAGCAAAAAATCAGAGCTCATTTCTATGTCCACGCTATCTACATCATTTTTAAATTCAGACACAAAAACAAATTCCTACTACACTACAGCCACATTATGACCAAAAATACTAAATAAAATCTGCTAATTTACATTATTTACATGCAGACTATTGTCCTCATCTTTGTTGTTGTTGTTATCACAATATTTCAGTCATTGTGTTCTCTGGCCTTCATCAGATGTATGTCAATCCATGTAACCTACAGGGAATTTTGAACTTAACCCTTTATTTAATCTACAGGGATATATCATTCTTGTTCTACTTCATGTTTAGGGATATCTCATCTAGTTCTTATTTATTAGATTTCAAGTACACTGCTCAGCTCATTGAACTCACAATTACTATATCACCAAATTTGCAAACAAATGCTTTAATCCACTAAGCTATTGTCTCATGGGACAATTCTGTGTGGGGGAACTTGAAGCCTTAAATCTAACCTGCCTGCAGATGGGTGCTTGTCATGCTTGACTGCACTTACTAAAGCTTCTCTTTTGTTACAGTTGTTGAAGATCTGCTGTCATTTGTCTTTCTTTATTAGCGGCTACCATATCAGAAATTAAACTTCATTTAAAAATATCAAAACTTGGAAGCAAAGAAAAATATACAAGAGAAATAATAAAATAAATAAATGTAATATATAAATGAATAGAATAATAAATAATAACTAAATATAAAAATA
The DNA here is from genome assembly GCA_903632075.3 of Acanthosepion pharaonis. Classification (NCBI taxonomy): domain Eukaryota; kingdom Metazoa; phylum Mollusca; class Cephalopoda; order Sepiida; family Sepiidae; genus Acanthosepion; species Acanthosepion pharaonis. The sequence goes on along the minus strand of CAHIKZ030001835.1, from coordinate 2,030,437 downwards.
AACAATCTAAAGTTCATGCCTGAAAAAAAACCCCAAAGCACTAGCCCTAAACAAAAGAATTAGGAAGAGCCTGTTTCCTCCTTACCCCCACTTAACCTTAATCCCCCAACAGCATAAATATAGAACCTACTAAAGGAGTAGTGACATATAATATGAACTTGAAACTGACAATCATTAAGCAGTGTTAATTCATATATCCACAGTGTCTACATCTACAGCTCAATAATGTTCTTTTTTCTTATTTTTCTATAAGAACAGAAAACATATGTCATCAACTCAATCTCTTAATAATTCTGTAAGATTGACAAACTCAAGAGTCATATGTTCAACATTACAAAATGCTTCAGACTTTCAACCATGAATTCTGGAGAAATTGTATTTAGTTGGACAATTGTCAATGGGACAAATCAATTTACTCTGCAAACCTATCTGGGATGTATTGTTGCTATGGAAACTCAATAAAAGATGAAGAAGAGTTCAAATCAGCACACTTTTCAATTTAACAGAGTGATCAATGATCATGCTGAGGTCCTTCAATATATTTGATTCCTGTTTACTTTCAGTGATCTGTGACGGAATTACAAGAGTGGTCTGACATCTTCATAGGCTGCCTATGAAGGAATGATGCCAGAACTGTGAAATTTTGCAAACATTAATTTCAACTGTTCTTATTATTAATAATTGCATTGTTTATTTCCAGGTAAACTGACATATGACTATTCAAAGAAGACTAATAGTGACCTCACTTGAAAATGGACAAAATTTGGCATTGTGGTGTGCCTGCAGAAAAAGGGTTTTAAACCCCAAAGGACATTCATATTGACATTTTTGCTACATTAGGAAATGACACTCCAGCTTTATCAACAGTGCAAAAGTGGGCAGCTGAATCTAAGAGGGGAAGGGAGGGTTTTAAAGATGAACCAAGATCATTCCAAGGACATCCTGAAACTGCCATCACCAAGGAAAACATTGTGTTCACCATATGTTAATGGATGACAGGCAACTGACTAGAAGTCAAATAGCCAATGCTATTAGAATATCCTGTGAGATAGTTGAGAATATTCTTCACAAAGAACTTGGCATGATGAAGGTTTCTGCTTGGTGAGTTTCATGTCTTCTGATACCTGATCAAAAGTGCACCAGGATGATCACATCACAGGAAAATATGACATTGTTTCAGGTAGATCCTGCTAGTTTCTTTAAATGTTTCCTAACCCAGGGTGTGTTGGATTCATCACTTTGAGCCAGAAACAGAGAGTCAATCTGTATAGTGAAAACACCCTCCCTCTCATCTTCTCCCAGGTAATTTTGTCTGCAGGGAAGGTGATGGCCTCAGTTTTGGGGATGCAAAAGGTATTGTGTTTATTCAAAGGTGTTACAACATCAATGAACAGTATTATGCCAACTTGCTGAAGCAGTTACAAAAATCTATCAAGACCAAATGCCCAGGAAAACTGATGAAAGGGGTTTTATTTCATCAAGACAATGCTCCAGTACATAAATCCTTGGTTTCAATGGCTGCTGTGCATGTCTGTGGCTTTAAACTGGTTGATCACCCTATTTTCCTGATTTGATTCTGTTCCCCAACATGAAAAAAAAAAACCTTGGTTAGGAACCAGTATCACATCAACATTATGTTGATAGCATTATATCTGCTGTTGATGAGTTTTTGACCAACAAGATGAACAGTCTTCTTGAACAGTCAGATGCCAGTTTACTGGGAAATAAACAATGCAGTTATTAAGAAGAGCTGAATTAATGCATACAAGATTTCACAGTTCTAGCACCAGTCCTCCATAGTTAGCCTATGTACTTTTCAGTCCACCCTCATAAATATATATTATAATATTTCATATTATAGAACCTGATAATGACCATCATCTTTCAAAAGGATTTTTAAAGTCTATTGTATTTTGCATATTAGAGTTTTAATTCCACATTTTCTAAAGTTGAATTGATACTAACCTTTTTCTAAAAAGCTTCCCCCATTTTGTTACTGAAGTCATTTTCTCTTAACTGTACTGCAAGTTGGTAATGGCATTTAGACAATAGCATTTACAAGACTTTTTTTTGTTATTACAATGTTTCAGCTGTTGTGCCTGTTGGCCTTCATCAGGTGCCTGCCAATCCAAATAACCTTCATGGAACTTCAAACTGAACCCTTTATCTAATCTATAGAGGTAAACTGTTCTTGTTCTACTGTCAAAATCTAAGGTTATCTTTTCCTGCTCATTACTGTCTTTACTACAACAGCCCAGGGATTGAACTCACAAGTACTGTGACATTAAATTTATGAATGAATGTGATTGTCCTGTGAAGAACAACAAAAATGTTAACATTAGTCCGAATGTAAATAACTGCAAGATTATTTTGCCAAAAAATACCATCATAACAATTGTTACTTTCCTTCAGGCATTTGTTGTGACAATTATTTTTAGTCAGAATTTTGGTACATTTTAAAAATAACTCTTTAACCAAGAACTTTCAAATTCTAACACTGATGAGAACCAGCAATGTCAAATTTCAAGAATACAAGTCATGTAATTAAGTTACATAACATATTTAGGATTTTAAAAGAAACACACATTTTTTTTTATCTTGTTGATTAAAAAATAACACCAGATAGTGGGTGAGCTTGCTGATTAAAAAGTAACACCAAATACTATGCTTACTACTAGGTCAACACAAATGGTACTTAAACAATCACTGACCTGATTACTCTATTTATTCTCTTCCACTCAACTTTGAACCTTGTGTTAGAGAATCACAATGATCTATACCAAATAACAGAAACCACATCACTTGAAGACTTTCAACAGCAGCAACAGTAAAAATGGATATCACATATTGTAATTGACTACTGGTCTCAATGAAAAAAGTCCACATCTTCTACTGATGTTATCTTTTTATTTAGGAAATACACAGTGAAATCTAGAAACAAATAAAAATATACCATTCAAAAGGGGAAATGGATAAACAAAATACATTTCAAAGAAATGCACAAACAAGGAAAACACTTTTCAAGCAGAAATAATAACATTTCGGAACAAGTTCAAAAAATGATAAAGGAACACATAGTGTCTTAGGAGAGAATTTCAGACACTAATAATATTAGTAGTAGCAGAGAGCAGAATTACCATATTGACTGTTTGACCAGCAGGAGTTAAAGAACACTTGGTTGATTCCTTACTCCTAAGAGATCATGTAGTAGCAGACACACAGAAATTGCAGCTAAATGCATATATGATTAGATGTGTTAAATATCTATTTTTATATATTGATGGAACATTAAAAATTATTCTCATAATTTTAAGCCTATTACTACTGCTACTATGCTACTACTAAGTAACAAAGTTTCTCAGCATGTGAATGCATATACTGGTCCCTTTAGCGACCATTACACAATGACATAATTAAGATGTTGACATTCTACACTACTTCAAACAAAAGGTTAGAAAAAAAAGCTACTGTAATGTTCTGTGCAAGAGGCTATCGATACTTGCTAGGCATCGATTAATGCGTTGATAGGATGTTAGGATGGTTGTTGATTGTCCCTCGGGTGATGCTAGCCTCCTATTCCCTCTTGCTGCGAAGCTGCTGATTAAGATTAACCGGGTGTCCGGAGGGGACCTAATTCTTGTGTCTCTAGGGGTTATCTCCCTTCTGTTGCTGGGATATTACAGCTACCATCATTACTGGAAAGAATAACAGCTACTAGACTTAAGAAACCCATTTTCCATGAAAAATTGTTTTAATAAAAAGATTTTATAAATTTTAACCAAAAACAGCACTGGCTGCTGAATGTTTCCTTATAAGGAAATGGCTAATATTACCATTAATCAATAATTCAAAATTTTAAAGATACTTTCATTTTTAATGTCTTTCACTATGTGTAACTATTCTTCCACATTTACTGCATACACCTTTCATTAACAAATTTAATCTAAATTGCAGAAAAGCCTGGAATATACCTTAATTAGGTTCATATAGTGTTCTCTTATAAGCATATTAACTTTCCTTTGTTACCTAGCCTAGTAAGCACTCCACTGTATGTATACTAATAAACCAAGTTAATAATATTTCATAACCACTGAGCAGACTTTGAATTTTCTCTTGTCATGATGGATCATTGTGCTCTCAATGAGCGTTTTTCCTTTGAACATCTATTGGGATTTAAGCTCACACAAGAACTCAAGTGGAATTCAGCTATATGATCCATTGGTAAAGAGGCTAGCAAAATGCTTGGTTCCTTGTACCACATCAGAAAGTATCTAATTCCTCCTGCCATGCTCTATAATTATGAGAGATCAAACCAAAAATGGAGTATTGTTGCTATATCTAAGCTGGAGCTGTTCAAGAGTCTACAAAGCCTTGTAGGTGATAAATTATTTTCCACTCTAGAACCTCTTTCTCACAGATGTCATGTCACAAGCCTCTTGCTACCTTATTGCTATTTCCATGGAAAATATTCTGATAAGCTATGTTTTTTAGTTTTACCAGTTCAGAGTAAGACTTACTGTGCCATATGCACAGGGTCAAATCATTCTCATTCCCTTCACATTCCATTGGTAAGAAGGAAGTTCCATTTGAACAGTTTCTTCCCAAGAACTGATAGCTGTGGAACAAACTCATCTTTAAATCACAAAAAGTATCTTTAAAAATTGAGGGTCAACTTATCTACAATTTTAAAAAAGAAACCTTAAATTCTGAGTAATGTTTGTTGGTAGTCTAACCTCAGCCATGGTGTGATAACCAATAACGCACATGAAAAGATAATAAACTAATAATAAAAGTAATAAAAACATTTCTACATTATATATTACTGGCATAACTTCATAACAATTTGCTTGTTCAAAGAATATTTTCATATCAATGAAATCAACTTGCATCCATGCAACCAAGCTGAGAAAATGTAAACATCGAGTTATGATTGCATTCACAGCAACCTTTATCTTTTGCTAAACTTTCAATAATCATTATAGTAGTGTTAATTACAGTAGTAATAACATTTAGGATAACATAATATTAATTTCTCATTACAAATTCATTATTGCCAATGAAGTATAGGTAAATGGCCATTAGTACACCAGACTGTTTGTAACTGTTTAGATATAGGACAAAAAGAAGACTTAGTATTCACAAGAAATCGTGTGATGAAACGTAAACAAAACAATGGTTTCCCTTTTACAACAGCCAAAACATGATAAATATGGCAACAAAGATGAGGATGATAGTCCGAGCAATGTAAATAGTGTACATAATACTTCATCTCAGAAATATAGACAGATATTAAATAATGTTGTTAGAAAGATGAACCATGATAATTTGATATGTTTCAAAAGATATGTAAATTTAAATATTTTCATGTAAATTATAAGCTAAATTCTACTTTAAGTTGGTTTCTTCTTAGTTGGAATATCAGGTTACATTAATAATATTTAATAAAAATAGTTTCATTTGTTTTAAGCTGGTTAACTTATGAAATACATTTTAATGTGTTTGTTATAGTTAGTGTATAAGATTTATTTGTTTTGTCATATTTGAATCTATATAGATTTTCATAATTATTCCTGGTGCACAGTTAATAATTAGTATAAAATAATTCCTCTCAGAACTCCAGATAAAACATACATATGTGGAGGGCATACCAATAAAAATGCTGTCATGGACACCACAGAGATGAGCATATTATTTGGAATAATTCATGAAATAAGGATAACAAATAATCTGAGGACTTCAAACAATGAAGAAGAGCAAAGAGTACACAGGCCAAAATGTTGTAATGAGAATCATAGAAATAAGTGTATTACTTTGAATAATACATGAAATAAGAACACATAATACTTTGATAAAAAAAATAAAGATGAGAATACTTTATATAATTTTGAGATGAATAATTAGCATTCCAATTGAGAATACTTTATATAATTTTGAGATGAATAATTAGCATTCCAATTGCTGCTTTTCAGATTATTCATCTTATTCTTTTCAGTTGACTCATTCTTCAGTTCTCAAATATACAATTTCAATGAAATCTCTCCTTTTTTTGTCAGGTGGTGTCCAGTCAACTGCTAAAAGTCAAAACTGAGGAGCATTTGAAAGCAATACCAAAAGTTGAAATGTAAAAACTTTCATGTTGGTTGATTTTGTTTTGCTGCATATCAACACCTCTATGGGTTATTTAAGGCTGAAATCTAAATATTTTGCATGAAATTGTATGCCTTTAACTATAAATAGGTATTGTTGGTATTTTTTATATATAAAAAGGTATTGCTGGTATTTTTAGTAAAATAAGTTATTTTTATGCTTTCATAGGGTTTGTTTCAGAGGTTCATTATTTGCCCATAGCTGAGACCCTAACAAGTGCTACCACTCTGAGTCAAGGTGACTCTGAGAACAACAGCAATTAAGAGTTTTGAAGAGCTTGAACAACATTTTTAAATGGCTGTTTCAAAATTCAAAGTATTGCATGGATGTCCTTTCATTTGAAGATTCTTGAAACTCTTTATTTCTAGATGACAACTGTCTCTTTGTAAGCCAAATATTTTGGCATGCTATCTGATGAACTTTCATTTTTTTGTGAGATGAGAGATAAGAATTACTTTTAGAATGTTCAACATCATTTTTATTGGTAATTTCATTTTATTGCTTGATCTTTTGAATTTATCAATGCTCTACTTTTATTAGAGCAGATCAAAATGCTAACCGCTTAAAAGGATTTACATCATCTGTTTCTTTTTCAATAGAATTTTCAAGATGTCTACCCACTTCTTATACCATTGTAGGGATGCACAAAGTAGTGATTATCTGCCTCTTTACAAGACAAATTTACTAACATCCTGAGGGATTCTTGAGGCTCATGTAACAGCCCATATCGGTGAGATTAGCTCAGTTGCCTGCCAGTGACAGAGTGGGTAAGCAGTTCATGCTTCAACCTCAAGGGAGACAGATATGTTAGCAAATGGTGGTTTGGCTAATGAGTGAATACCATGCATCCTAAATAAAAGATATCACACAAGCTGGCTATGTCCCTCCTAGAATCATTACAAGTAAGACATTTTCTTTCTTCCATTTTTCACATAATTTTTTTATATGTATTTTCAGTTTCTTTGTATGGCACAAATTGTTATTTGTGAAGTCTAGTGTGTTATTTAAAATGTTTTCAGGCACAACATATTTTTGGAATTAATTTCTTTGACTTAGTTCTTGTTTCCTTCATGTTAAGGTGTTAGTATAGCATAGATATATTAATGCATAATGTGGGCTTTCAAGAGTGGAAAAAAACAAAGATATTTCTTTTCTTTTCAAGCACTTTATTACTATGCTTAAGTTTTGTGCTATTTAGAAATTCTTTAATTACAGTTTTTGTAGTTCTGTAAAATACAAAATATTCTCTATCATCACTTTTACTTTTGCCTTCATGTTTGCTTTTATGGTATCTTGGGCCATATATGGTGCAGTATATGCCCTATTCTTGGATTGTCTGGAAATTATGTTGGCAAAATATATGCATAGCAGTTATCTTGTTAGAATGTTCTTGTTGATATATAAAGAAAAGATTTTAGTCATAAAGCTTTGCATTATATGACAGAAAATATATTTATTGTTAACCGTAGTTTTTATATTTTTGCAAAAGACCTATTCAATATTTACCTTTCATTATTTTTAGAATTCTGCTTTATCTTGTTCTGTCAGAATAGAAACCAGTTAGTTTTACCAAAATAGAGGAAACCATAAAATACATTCTACACAATGATGTTTCAGTAAATCTCATTTTCGCAATAATACAACTGATATTAAAGGAAGAAAGGTTTTTTTTTTTTTAAAATATTTTCTTTTTATGTTGAAACCAAAAAGAAATACAAAAGAAAAACTGTGCAAATATCTAAAAATGAATCAATTGAAAAGCAAGTTAAGCAATATAATTTTAGGCATTTCAAAACACCTCATACATGAGAAGTAGATATCAATTCTAAAGTAACCAAAAATTTCTTTCCTTATTTCTCTGTCTTTTGCAAGATTCATAATGCTATAACATGATCATGTAGTAGTTAGCAAAGTTTAATAAATAAAAGAAAAGAAAAAATATTTCTTAAACCCCCTGAAAAGTATCACTTACTTATCTCCTTAACACCACATTAACATTAACACCAGCATTCTTAAGGACTGGTCAATCACTTAACTTAGTCTCTGAAACCAGATACTTAGATAAGCAAAACAAAAGATCCTGTACCAAAGCAAAGGACAATCCTAACCATTCTCACCACACTCCCAACCACTTACTGACTTCAATATAAACCCAGAAAAATAGGGCCTAAAGGTCAGTTCTCTCTACCCTTCTGCCAGAAAGTAGTACAGGCTGGTCCTGTCTACTAACCACCAAAAAACTAATCACGGTGACTGCCTGCTACAAAGAAGAAGGAGTCTCACTCTCTCTTTCTTTCTGTTTTAAAATACAATGAGCTTTGAAACCTGTCTCACAAAAGGATACAAATTTTTATTTGTATACAAAAGAAAATAAACCTTCCAAAACTTTGCTAAACGTTTAATCATATTGAATATAAAAATCAACATTCTGCATCAACCTGCACAAACTCTTTCAGGAAAATGATTTAAAATATAGAATAAATTATGTCATCCATTCATGATATACAATGACTAGTACATTGCTTTCTGTAATATTTTTATGACCTATCTTAATCCTTCTTCTCTCATTCTTATATTGTTTCTTGTATTTTTACCAAATAATAAAAGCTAATCAGAGCCCCAGTCTATTTAATCTTTCCTTAGAATATGACTTGTACATTTATATGCACAGATATGAGGAGATGGGCACTGATCATTTTAACATTCCATACCACATCCCAAATGAATTGACTAAGATAGCAATCCTGTTTTCCATCCCAAGGCCAATGTACTGATGATGATGGATGGCTATGCTGATGACATAGTTATTCATAATTGTGATGAGAATGATCTTGAACATCCTCTACCAAGTATTTCAAGAAATAGAACTGAAGATAAACTTAAATAGTTTCATTAGATTGAGACGTTCATATTGATGTCATGCATGATGCCTAACACATTCAGAAATATCTAAATTGTTAGCTGTATATAACCACTTTTTTAAGATCAATGGTTAAAAATGACTTTGAGCAAATGACGCCTGAAGGTCTTGTCAATGATCATTCTTCTTGGAACATTGTAGACTGGTGTTACAGAATCACAAACAGAACTGTACCAAATAACAGAAACTATATCACTTGAGGACTTTCAACAGCAGCAACAACTAAAATGGATATCACACGTAAATCAAAGGGAAAACAATGAAAAAATCAAGATGGTGACATTCCACATTGCTTCATGAAAAAAAGGATATAAAGGAAGCCTTTATCTATACTGAAAAGAGTGATAAAAGCTACTGGACTCACAAGACCTATTTTCCTGAAAAATTGTTTTAGTAGAAAGATTTTGTAAATTTCAACCAAAAGGAAACAGTCATCTACATTTTAGATTCTTACTGTTTTTTTGTGGGACAGTTCTTTCATTAATATCTATTTTGACATTATCAATGTACTTTCCATCAACTGTGCCTTCTTGTTCTTTCTCATTTTAAAATATTTTTCATTTTTTAAATTTGATGAATCATTTGAACCAGTATCTTCACTTTTGTTGTGTGACACTATTTAGGGTTGCGTAAAAAAAAAAAAGAAAAAAAAGGCGAGAATTAAATTAGGTGATAAGAATCTATCACAAAAAGACGATGTTATTTTTTTTTCTAACAAGGAAAAGTGGTAAAGATTTTATTTTCATTAGCGAAGAAAGTAAGGTCGCAGATCTGTCGCATTTGATTTATGACGGCGCACCAAGTGGAAGGTGGCAGTCTGCCCATGGCAATGGTGAAAATTTCAGGTCGGTCAGGTGGCCTACAGTGCAGAATTCTAAGAGATAAAAATTAATTGGGTCGCGAGAAAAATGTCTGCTGGACCACCCGCAGAGTACCAGGAAGTAAAGATTAAACCCTTAACTATCTGTGGAGGTATCATTTGAGAAAAAGCATCTGTTTTGTGTCGGAGCTGGCTATGATAGGAAAATTATTTTATCGAAACAGTTAATTAACAACAGAATGCAAAGTCGTCCAGATCACCACCCACTTGATAATTGGTGAAAATCTCGTTGACGAATTCCAGACGAAATTTGGTTAAGATAGAGATTAGAGTCGTGTGAGATCTGTTTGAGGAAAAGAAAGAAAAGAAAAAAAAGAAGATAAATTTTTTTTTCTTTGGGAGATAATTTTGAACTGAGGCCAGTCCGGCCACACCCACGCTGCTGAGCGCTCATTGGCTGAATGGTGGCGTGAGTGGCAGGCAAAGGTAATCATGTGAAGAAGGAAGGGAGGCCTGTTGACGCCCCCTGAAGGGATCGGTATGAGATGCCACTGTAAGAGAGAGGGGAAACCCGCCTTGCAGATAGCTGACTTGAGATCCCACGCAATCACGACCTCAACTTCTAACCAAGAACAATTTATTTTTGAAGAACGACTTAGACTCACACCACCAAAACAAGTTTTACGAATATCGCCTGAAGATACACCAAGAACCACTTTCTTAAAGAACAAATAACTTAAGATGTTAAGACTCACCTACAAACACAAAGTGTCATGAATCCATATAGAGGTTTGGGAGAAAGACGCAGTCCTGTATTCAGTAACCAGATATAAAATATTGTTATCCTTTTTTTAACACATTTGAACTTTTCGAATTATTACTTTATTTTCTTTTACATATACTTGTGCGGTATTACCCTTGTTCGGAATCGACTTGCATTACGGCCCAGCGACTGATTGATTTCGTTTACCTAAGATCAAATCACAACGTGGGTAGGTTAGACTAGAAGTCAAAGCAGTTACTTCGGTAACCGGATGTTGGAGGCGAGCTGGGAACGACAAGGCTGATACCGAATCTAACCAGATTCTCATCCGAATTAGCAAAAGGTTAGAACGTCACATTTGGTGCCGCGACCAATACCAAGTCACATTGGTCGTCACAGGACAGGATAGGATGGCGACGACGCGGAGACAGACGGGGTGACGTCACAATTGGCGCCGCGACCAGGACAGCACGGCGGGCACGGCCAGGCAGACGTCACATTTGGCGCAGCGACACCGGGGGACGTCACAGTTGTTTTCATCATTACATATTGCTTAATGAAATCTCTAGGTTTTCTCAATATTGTAATTTAAATAATTTATTTAATTTCAGCCCTTGTTATTATTTATCTTTTAGTAAGTATACTTAATATAAGACATAACAGAAATCTCTTGAAAATGAACTCAAAGGAGTAGTCAAAAACATTCCTTTTATTATTATAATATATTCATCTATAAATTGACTTTCAGTTTAAAAAAAACAGTTTCATTTTATATTTTCAAACAACTTAAAAATTATTTTAAAAGTTGCAACTATTTTTCTGCTTTCTATTGTAAGTCTACTTTCTAAAAACAAAGTGGGATGCTAAAAGCTTTTAAACACATCAGACAAAAATATGTTTTATTTAAATGGCATTAAAAAGATTCAAAGTTTTATTAAACATTAAACTCCAATTGCATTTTTTTTCTACTGCCAAAACAAACTAAATTGAGTACCAATCTTGTATATGCTGTTATTAGATTAGGGATTGTTGTTTGAAGCTGAGAGAATGCCTGTGTTGACAAACAAAACCTAAAAATATTGAATTGGTTGAGCAAATAGACAAACAAAAGAGGGAAACAAAATGCGATAGAAATATTTCTTTTACCAGGAGAACATTTTTGTGTAGAGAAAATTTCAAGGAATATTCCTGAAAGAAATTGCAAATTCCAGCAATGAGTGTCTCAGTAAAAAGTATGAAGAAAAAGTTAAACTTACTCTGTTGGTGAATTAGAGAGTGAGTGATGTGTATAGTCTAAGCGATGTGTGGCTACTGCATTGAGCACTAATTTTAGCATTCTATCCGGATTACAGCCCAAGGTGAAAGAGAGCTTACTTCTTTGAATTTACAGCATGTATGTCTAGCAAAATGTTTTAATGTCTTTCTACAGATATCTTCCATAAAGCAATGGTAGCTCAGTTTGTTAGTGGGAAGAGTTCAATCCTCATTGGGGGCACCATGACTGTGGCCTTGTAATAACTTTAAAATATTTTCTCTAAATTCTTGATATAATTTTTTTTTTATCTACTGGTATCTCAGTACAGCAGAGGAAATGACTTTTGTAAAATGGAGCTACAAATTCAATTTTTAATCTGACAAATCAAGAAAAAAAATTTCAGACATTATTGGCATCCACTAAAGAGATGAATTTAATATCTGCAATTATTTAGTTTGTTGTCCTATGAAGCTACATAACTTTTAAGTAAATTTTGTATCTTTAATGAAAGTCAATCAGTTAAGTGCCATCCGTTATACACGCTTGGGCAATCATGTCACTTTCAATTCATGTCCAACTAGGTAAAAGATTTTCTCACAGTAGATTGTCATTTATTTCTACAATAGACAGGTTTCCAACCAAAACTATAGGACCCAGTATGTCCTGCTATTCAACCTATATCTTTTAGAAGAGATGGTTTCTTACCTTCCTCAAGGCTATTTGCATATAAATGAACATAACAAACCCAACTAGAATTAGAACTCGGCTCTCTAGTTTCTCATTCCAAGCTTTTATCCATTACTCCACACTGCACATCCATCTTTAATGAAAAAAATGAACCAAAGACATCTAAAAAAAATCAAGAACATATTGAAGTTTACATTTATTTGATTATTTCTATTATATTTTCTTTCTTGAGTAACTTTTGAGTAAAGTCATTTCAAATTTCTAAACATTGTTCAATGCAATAAAATGTCAACTTTGAGAGAAATTCCCTTTGCAACTGCTTTTCTTTTTGATAACACTATCTTTATCTTTGTAGGAATAACCAATCTTGCCATTTTTCTGTATTTCGTTTCTCAATATTTTTCCATAAATATTACATATCAAAAATAGTTCATGTTAAATGGAATCTCATAGGGTTATTTTAGCACTACAAGAATTCTTTTTGTAGAATTCCTTTTGCTTTTGAAAATATGTCTGGTGTGAATTTCGCTAAATTCATAAAAAAAATGGATTCTTTTTAAAGAATCTGAAGCATAGTTTGTTTTTTATTTGAATAAAATAGTGCTTTTAAAGTAATAAAATAATCACAGGAAGTCCAACCAAAAATAAATGCAAATTATCCAGTTCATAAACACCCACAAACATGATAAAGATTTCTATTTGGAAAAGAACTGCAAATAAATAAATAAGATAAATTCAGCAAATGAATTATTTTTTAGGTTTTATTTGTTTGAATTAAGAAATCCACTTTATCATTATATCAGTGAAAGCTGTTTATTAGAAAAGAGCCTCTTGCTGTTATGAGACAAATAATGTGGGCCACTGAGAAAAAATAAAACAATAATCACAGTTACGTTTCAATATTGACTGCATGTGAACCTATTCATTTTTTTAATTTTCTTATTACTATAATGAAGTGGGTGTGCCATCTTAATGATAAAACATGCTGAGTAATAAATAACACAAGACTTGAATCTAGAATCAACTCCTGATTTCAACAATTTCTCTCAGCCAGTGTGAGTGTGCAGCCTCCATAGAGTTCTCAACTGAACACTGTCCTTACATTCTTATCTGCAATATATAAGAGACTACCCATTGGTACTACCCAATTTCTCCCTGGAGTGGTGTCTATATATCCAGCTGTCCAGTGTTTAGATATAATGTGCAATCTAGCCTGTAAATGTTTACTTCTAGAATCACCACTAAACAAATGTATTGCAGATCTCCACCTGTAGCTGGGGCGGGTGGAGGACATCTCAGTACAAATCTGCACCTGGCTCCCTTGGCCTGGTGTGAAAGCCTGTTCCGTCATAAATACTGAATTTTTCCTCACTTACTTTACCATTACCCCACTATTTACTTGCTTAAACTGATTCATTTTCTACAGTAATAGAATTAGATATCTCTGACAATAAGAAAAACAATTTGATAATTAATCACCAAATTTTGTAATTTTTTCTGAAATTTCTTTTTTGCAAGTTTCAGCATGCAATACATTGAAAATTAACAATAAAGGGATTGTCTTTGGTCAGGAATTAATATAAGCATTAAACATATAATATAGCAAATATATGCAGAAGACATTGCAGAAACTGCAAACTCACACTCAGAGGTAGTGTCAAGTCAGAAATGTTAGTGTTAGGAATATGTTGTAATGGAATATCCCACACTCCCTATCACCTATGTGGACTAAATATATCAGTATATATATATAGTACAGGATATACCTAGGGACTTGATTCGGCAATTAGTTGGAGATTCGTCTCCAGCTAAGCTAGTTGAACTCTCTGCCTTTAGGCAGAGAGGAACCCAGATGAGGCTAGGCCGACAGGCAGAGTCTCATCTGAGGTGGTAGACAGCTACCTGACCCCGTTTTTTTACAGGGTCTATGGGGAATTTTTGCTCGAGCGTATGGGCTCATTTTTAACCCCACATTAAAAACGGCCTTGTGCCATATTCTGCCATGCGGTGTGTGTGTGTGTGTGTGTGTGTGTGTGTGTAAATATTGTTGCTTCAGGAATTACTAGCCTGCTAACCAATTTCCTGTCTTTCTGTAGTGTATTCTCTTTTACAATAAACCTCTCTTTTCTTTCATCTACACCTGTGTTGCTCTTCCTTTCACTCAAGTACCACCTGTGTCTGTTTGTAACATCTTTAAGGATACAACAGAATATTCTAACTGACCTCAACAGTACAATATTCTTTATTTTTGTTGGGTTACCAACTATATGTTGGGCGACCTTGGTAGTGTCTGATCATAGATATCAGATAATTGCCCAAGTACTTATAATAAATAAAATAAATAATGATGGCTAGAGAGAAGTCATTATTTCCTTGAAAGTAAACAAGCTAAAAAGTATAGAAATGTATAAATTTGCCTTTTTTTCAACCCTGAGAAGAAAAACTTGACTGTTACAAAAGGTTGTTTTTACTCACAAGTCTGGATTGTCTTTTGCAAAAATTTTTCTACCCACACATCTAAAATTAATTTTCTCTTCATGCAATCTACACAAAGTCTGTGTCTTTGTACAGATCAGGTTCCATTGACTGACTGTTAGAGTCATATTACTGGCCAAGCATGACGAATACTAAGTGAGAAAGAAAGGTGACCCAATACTGTATTCATTCTTTCCCCAAAAGCTAACATTTATGATTGCAGGTAGGTATAGGACTCATTCTAATGTTTCATTGATTATTGGCCATGACTGTCACTATTATGCACTACAATTTTTGCATTTTTAAGTAAAGTTTCAATGTTTTTCTGATTTCTCAATTTTATACTGCAGCCATATTCACAATTTCATGGGTTTTCATTTCTTCAACAAAAAACAAATTATTTCTGGACTATCAAAATTACTTGTTCATATTTCTACAGACAGGATACAAATTGATTTTAATCCATTTAATTGTACAATGCATGATTTTAATATTTATGTCTACAAAGAAATTTTCATCTAAAATATTTATTAGGACCAAAAAAACAACTAATTTGTTAATTCAATTGCAAATCAAGGAAAAACCACTTTGAGAGCAATTAGCAAGCACACAGCCTAAAACAAGTATTACCAGAAGTAAGGTATAATTAAACATTTTCCAGATAAGAATAGATTTCACCCATAACACATACTGAATAATAATTAAGTACTTTAATCTTTTATTACATTTCATTCAACTTCTAACTTTTTCAATTACTCTCAGCCAGCTTTTAATAAAATTTTTCTATTATAAAGAATAAATCATTACATCAAGTTATATGTGTCCTTTTGGAATTTCAAACAAAATATGTTGATTTTATATAACATAGCTTCCATGGTTCCAGAGTCAGGTTAGATTAACCATCTGAATGGATTACCAAATCTTATAGATAAAGCTATATATATTCTTTTCAAAATTTGATGCCTTTTGAGTTGAGTAAAGGATAAGATTGTTTTGAAATTATCAACATTTAAAGGGAAAGGATAGCAGGTTTTGATTCATAAATACGAATAAAGTTTTAATAAATTTTTGAAAAATTCTGGACATGAAAAGTGGTTAAAATATTATACAAAATTAATTTCATGAAAGTTGTCTATTATAAAAAATGAAAATAGCATCTAATGAAGATACTCATATATTATAGAAATTTTACACCAAAACAAGGTTTAAAATCTACAATCTGACTTCCACGATTTTAGAGACAGGTGGGATTGGATATGTTGTAGATCATAATAAGATTATGAGGTAAAAACTCACTTTTAACCATTTATCTTGCTTTTAAATATCATGTATTTATAGAAGCACAAACAAATATTAAATGTGAATAAAATATTTTCATCAAATTTTGGTTAGATTAAAAGAAAACTGAACTACATGACTTTTACTGATTGACAGAGATGAAAACAGTAAATATGAATAAAACAGCTGATGAAATTTTGGGGACATTACATGGCTTGACAAGAGAATTTGGATGAGCAAAAATCATATTTCTAGTTTTATCTCTCAGCTGTAAAGAAGTTTCTTCTTTTACTTTGTTTAATGTGTCATCTTTGTGCTATTCATCTGCAATGAGGTCAAAGTTGAGCATTTCAGAATGTATTATAAGTTGTGAGAGAGTATCTGATACAATATTGTCTGAGCCTTTAATGTAACAGATGTCCAAAATAAATTGGGATGTGTCCAGTTGGTGGACATCTCTAGGTGTATATTTGTCAGAATTCGCATGTAAAACCTATGTGATGGGTTTATGATCTGTGAAAATAGTGAGGTTTTGGCATTGAAGCAAATGTCTAAAATGTTATATAAACAAATAAGTAGTGTCCTGTAAAAAGTGCTATAGTTTTGTTGGGCATTATTCAGTTTTATGGAGAAAAAGGAAATCGATTTGCATACACCATTTTGCTCTTGATGTAAAATTATCCTATAGAATTTGAAGAAGTGTCAATCGTCAATGTTCTCATCTTCAGTAATATATGAAAATCAAGAACTAAATGATATATATATAACATTTAAAATGGGATATTTGAAAGCCCTACAGTACTAATCCTGTGACAATTCCCCACAGTTCTAACAAAGGGTTAAACAAAAACATTAAAACTTTAATTTAATTTAAAGATTTACTTAAAGAGTGACATAAGAATTTCTGACAGAATGAATTAATAATCAATGTTGTATTTTTAGAATTTTGTATTTTGAAAAGGTTTTTTTTACTGAGGCAAAGTTTTGTTTCTTTCTCTAGTTCTCTACTCTACCTGACACTCTTTAATTTTAATCATTTTCTGCATAAAAAAAAGAATGATAATTAAACACTAATTTTTCAATAGGCAATATATACTCATCATATCAATTGTATTTCAAAATCCTCAAAATGTCTCATCTGGTTCAGGTTATTTCAATCATGTCATCAATAATATCTGAAAATATTCAAAATATCTCATCTGATGAAGGTTATTTCGATATCCTTCTAGTTAAGCAGTCTATATTAAAGCAACATATTTTCTGTAAGTCCTTACAGTGTTTTATGTAACAGACAATTTCATATTTTTTAGTCAGTGTCATTCTGCAATTTTTTTCTCCTACTTAAAAATATACAAATTAACCTGATTTTATTTTTTTCTGGATATGCAGATATCAACATGAAATGTGGAATTGGTTAGTTAAGTTCATTCAAGGTTAGTCTGTTAGATTAATTTTCCCACAAATACCATTGATAAATGTTTGAATCAGCCTCTTCTTCCTTAAGTTATAATTTTGATGTCAGGGAAGATTGGGATCTCTAACCTTGGGGAGAGACCAAGCTAAGAAAAGGAAAACTCAAGAAAGTATAACAAAAAAAAAAAATAATCTATGGAGAGTCATGAGTGCCTATGTCCTGAAAGGATATGGAATTAAATTTTTTTTTTCCTATTCTAGCAGTACTTCTAACTCAAACCCCATCACAAAGTGAGTAAGATGGTCTTTTTCCCCTTAAGATATGGTCTACCATACTAGGTTTTTCTAGTCCTGGGTATGACTATAAACTACATCTGGCAGCAAGGCCTCTGATTGTGAGATTGGGTTTTTGAGGAGTGTGAGAAAAAAAAAGGTTTTGAGGACCATAATGAAAAAGATTTTTACATGTTTGATACTTGCAATTAGCCTCAAATTATTTTAATGTTCAGATGAGTTACATTTCTTTCAGACATTTACAGCCTTAACCCATGATACCACATACACTTTTTTTTAAACAATTCATCCAAAGCAAGGCAATAATGCCATTAAGATGCAAGGGGATACTGAGAGTAAATGGGAATTAAAAGAGTTTAGAATGAATTGAAATACATGTGTGATTGAATCATCCTCATTCCCTTTCTATTCTATTCAGAGGAAGGAAGTTAGCTTCTTCCCAAGAACTGTTACTTTGTGGAACAGACTCCTGAGAAAATGCTTCCATGATTACTACAATCTTAATCATTTCAAGTCTAAGATAAACCATTATCTATCCTACATATCCTCATAATCTAAACTTACTTTCTCCTTTTATGTCCATATGACAACCTTACTCAGAAACTGTTGTAACCTAGAAAAGGTTACTGAATGATGAATAACCAAAACAGAGGTTGGAAATGGTAATCATTATAACATCAACAAAGTACAATACTGTATGAAGTGTGAAGTTGATAAACCACTGCTAGTGATGGACTACTTAGGCAGCATATTACTTCTGCTTACAATAGTGTCCAATGTATTTATGAGGATTGGGACACACTCGTTAGTGTTCATATATATGGTATATAACAGTAAACTTCGAGCTTGAGTGTCTCTTGGTCTTGTATTAAGTGAAATTTTAGTAAAAAAAAAATAAAAAATTGAAATGAAGTACTTTGAATATTAGTCAATGAACAAATTAATAAATTTTTGTATAGATATATTTTTCTTGTTATTGTTGCTTTTTATCACAACATTCACTGATTGTTAAAGTCAGAACAAAAAAATAACTTCCATCATGATTTGAACTCACACACTCTATTTCTAGGAATTCATATTTCCTCTGTCTCATTTTCAAATTTTCATACCATACTGTTGTTTCATTACCTAATATTAGGTAAGTAATTAATAAGCAATTTACATTTTGGGGAACCGTTTGTAATGACAAATGTATCATCCTAACTTTTAATCCCATGTGACAGTTAAGAATAAATTTGGAGTATGCTAACAGATGATAATGTTCAACATAAAAGGCAGTGGATCAACAAGGATAAATATCTATAACTGACCCAAAAAGCTGAGCTCCATGGGGAAAAAAAAGATAATGCTGTGCATGTGGTAAGAATGTCAGGGTATTATTCACGTATTGAGTTTTTAAAACACAATGAAGCACTAAATGCACATTTATATGTCCAGCAGCTGCAATGCATCCATAAAAGTTTGGTTGATTTTCACTATTGATGTGCTCATCAAGAGAAAAAATGTTGTTACCTTCCATGAGAAAACAAGGCCATACATAGCAAGAATAACACAGGAAGGAATTATGAGGAAAGAAGGCTTGGAGAATTTGACACGTGCAGGGCATATGGTACTGCAGAAAGATAGAGGAGAAATAGTGAATAAGCTACCTTGAGCTTGTGTAAATGGATGGCAGGGCAGGAACAAAGAAGAATGGCAAGGAATCAAAAGTTGTCTTGAGTTACAAGGAACAAGAAGTTGTAGAAAGCCACATTCCAAAGAGTTACAGCACTTAACAGAAAAAGGCCTTCAGAAAGATCTATGATACAGATTCTGTCACTAGAAAAAAAGAACAAGCCTAGAATAACAATAAGAAGCATATGGGATTAACTGGTGCTGCTAATTAAAGTTTTAAATAAGTCTTTTAATGAAAAAAACAAAAGACTATTGTTAATTATGAAATAAGAGAGAGAGAGAGAGATATGTTGATGGATAAAATAAAAGTTCATTTTAATATTTATTTATAGCTACTGTCTTTAGTATAAAGCAGAAGCATATTTGCATTCATCTTTATAATGTAGATTTTAGAATTACCTTTTGAACACCATTTTATGAAAAATGAAGTTATTTAAATGCTAATGTAAGCTCATGTGGTATAGGAATGTTTTTCTTTTACAGAAAAATAAACAAAAATCATCTCATTAATTAATCAATAAGATCATTGTTTTGATAATTTAAAATCAGTTGTATTCATTAATTATAGAACTCAAAGAATTTAACACATTACCTATTTTCTTGGTGATTGAAAGTATACATAAAAAAATCAAAGTGTAATATCAGTTCCATCTAGTGAGGTTGAAAAGTATTAATTCTCCCTCAAGTGAGTATAACAAGTTGAAAAAAGGGCATATAACTCTGATTTGGTATAATGTAGTCATGACAGTTTATTTGTTGTAAGCATGTTAATATAAAATTTATTTTTTATAGTGTAGTCGTAATATGCACTTTGAAGTCCTGGAACCAAAAGAAATATTATGTATGGTAAATTTCAGTTGAATCAATACAGTATCTGTATTGCCTGAAAAGGTTGTCTACACACACATGGCAGCTTCTTTATTTCAAAGACTTTAAGATGTTGCTTACTATCTGAATAAGCTTTACTCATATAGAACTGGAGTCACTGGATGCAGAATTCTGAAATTATATTCATAGGAAACAAAAAAAGATAAATAAAATCACTCTTCAAATTTCCTTGGATGATGTATTAGTTCCAGCATGTACAACAAATAAATGGCAAGAAGAGGAAATGATAGCTGTATTTTTCTATGCATTAAGCAGAAGAGAAGAAGATTTCCCAAGAGCTTGTGCAGGAAACCACCTTGGGAGAAGTCATCAGTATATTCCGGCCATCACTATTATTCAAAGACAAATAGGAAATCAACAAAACAAGCTGACAACTTACTTGTTAATAAAGCTTATATATATATGTGTGTGTGTGCAAATATGTAGAAAAATAGGAAAGAACTCATTAGATAAATAATAATCTGAAGTTCTTTAGTATTTTTGTTTTTATTTTAAAAAAAACAGTGCTCAATACAAAAGTAGAGCCTAAATTATATATATATATATATATATTAATATTTGCTATTCATACACTAGAATGTTTTCTGTTGTAGGATTACCCCCACCTGTCTGTCAGGTAACTTCTGCTAATGGCTACTAGGTGGTGTTATATAAAATAATATATAAAGAAAAAGGTGCATGGTCCTATATATATATATATATATATATATATATATATATATATATATATATATATACAGTGATTCCAGATAGTTCAGAAACCCGGATATAAGAGAGATTTTCAGGTCCCAAATTAGAGCCTTTTTTATATAAAATCCAAACCCGATATATGGCTTCTTCTCCGGTCTGAAAACTCTCTTATATCCGGGTTACACTATTCCTGTAGTTCATAAAACAAAAAATTTTTTTATAATGACCCATTGTGTCTGAAAATTTTAATTTTTTAAAAAAAATTTTATTATTCAAAAACACAGTGTGTATATATTTATTTTTTAATAATTTTTATTGTTGAAACATATAATAGAAGGCTCAAACACTAATATTTCATGGTTATGATTTTTACATTGGAATCGTAATCACAACGCAATTCATCAGACCTACAAATTCAAAAACAGGAAATATATCTCCAGGTTTATAAAAAAAAGAAAATTTCAGTGATAGTGTATATGTGGGAGTGAGAAACAAAGGTGAGAGGGAAATGTATATGTAAGATCTAGAGAGAGGTTTAAAGAAAGATGAAGGACAGGAAAGGGCCTAGGGTGGGGAATAAAATTTTAAAGAGAGAAGTTAAATAACAGTTTTAAAGAGTGAGATTCAAATAAATACAAGTTATTGTCAGTTGCACAAATCGACTTCCGATTTGTTGACCTAAATTAAAAACCAGACAACAGAAAAGTATGGATACATTTGTGGTGACATTATACAATGAATGAGGGAAATCATTAGATGATCCAAATTTAATGTCTAGCTAATTTATGATGCCGATGTTTATATGAAAATTTGTCATCTGGTTTGCATTTACTAAACTTATGTATACATTAAAGGAGAAGATGAGAGGGAGGAAGAGAGAGACAAGGAAAAAAGGTTGGGAGGAAAAGAAAGAAAGAAAGAAAGAGAAAAGGCCAAACAAAAACAGAGGTATTTAAAAGAGAAATAATATGTAATCAAGAACAATTTGAAAAAGCATGTAATTCTCCCTTACAGATGACAAATTTAACATAAACATATAAAAATATTTAATCCAGTAAAAACCCTATTGTTTATTTCCACATACATCTATCTACACATACACACACACATATATGCATGTGCACATATAACCATACACACACACACACACACACCTATGCATACATATACGTATACATACACCCACTCATATATACATACATATATGCATATATAAAATAAATATAAGATCTCATTTATCTAATGTACTTAAAAAACAAATTAAAATAAAGGAAGATAATTCATTTATAGTAATATGTACTATTTAAATTAGTCGGACTATTGTTCTCAATGGTAACAATAATCATCTCAAAAAATATAGAAAGACCCATAATAGTAATAATAAAATAAAAAATCACAACAATGATAAAAATAAAAAAGAAAATAAAGGTAATAAAATAATCAATTTCATAATCTGTTAAATAAAACTAATAATGATAAAATAATAATAATCATATATATGATAATAAGCTAATTTATATCAGTAAAGAAAAGAAAGAAAATACAGATGATAAAAAGGCATTGAAAATTAAAAGTTTCAAATTAAAATGGAAAATATTGTTGGTTGTCAAACTAAATGTTGGTGTTGGTTAAGAGAGGATCATCGGAGATTAACAAGTGTTGAAGCTATGTAAGCCTTGCCAAATCATCACTAAATTCTAACTTGATATAAACCTCCATATCATAAAATATCTTGAAAACTATCTGATATTATATTGTCAACTTATCCAGAAAAAATTTGTTGTTCATACATACCCAGGTCCATACATATATATACCAACACATAGATTAAGACCACCCGTACAAATTAAAAACATAGTGTACTAAAGTTTAACACGACAATGATATACAGGTAATAAAAAGTGTCAATCCATTTAAATACCATATCTGATGCCAAGGAATCCAAGTCTGAACATTTATAAAAATGGGAACAATATGTTATAAAACTTTGTTTATCCCTTGGCCAATGAAGTTTATGTCTACATTTGGATTTAATCTCACCGCCTGAAGATTCAGCAACTGTTCTTGTGTTTTTGGCCAGCAATTAAAATAATTTTTCAGTAATGCTATAGATCAAAATACGATCATGGAGGTTACCAAAGAGTTCTAGCTCTTGAAAATGACTAGCCATTCCAAATAGGTTTTGTAATATAACTTAACTAAAAGGTCTCAAGTCTCTCAGTGTTTGAATAAGGAAGATTGGTTTTTAGGGATCAATATTTGAAAGAGTGTCTGTGGTTGTACAGATGCTGCATCCAATTAGCAGTGGATATACCTATGTATCATTTTAACAAGCTGATTTTTTCTTTAGGGAGGATTGTAGCTTTAGATATTACATTCTCATACATACATTTTCCCCCGATTGGACATTCAACTCTACTCCTACAATTGCAGGTGGGATTATTAGCTAGAGCTTCACTATTATAAAAGTTCCTAAGTAGTTTACAATTGTGGGAAGATATAATTTTCTTCATATTACTTTCACATGAATAACTAATTTTTAATGTCTTCCTATAGGAAATTTTATATAGTGTATGTCTACTATCAAAGTGCCTGTCTATTAACTGAAAAACCAGTGTTAATAGATCCAAAAACAGAAAAAGGAAAGTTAACCCACCATCTATTAACACTGTGGTTTTTCAGGTCTTCTCGATAGTTTAATTCTTGTTTAATACTACTATTCTTGTGAGCCAGGTTGTATGTAAAATTATTTTCATTAAAGATTTTCTGGCTAGAAGATAGCCTATTTATTCTAGTGTTTACAGTTTTGGAGATGTGATCTATAACTGATTTCAGGTGGTTAGAGTGGACATTGATGCATAAAGGTGTATTATTAACTTTATGGAAGGGCTTAAATCTTATTTGAGAGGTTGAGGGTGATGTCTAAAAAATTGACTATTTTAAGGCTGGAAGATATATCAATCTTAAGGCCTAGTATTTGAATGCTCTAATAATCCTCTTGTGTAAGTTGGAAGTCTGTTAGGGACAATGATTAAGCCATCATCTCTACAAATTTCAACTCGATTGTGGTAAATTATTCTACTTAATGTGTCTAAAATATATATGCCCACCAAATCTGCAATTTTGGCAGAGTCAAATGCCCCCATAGGTACATCAAAACTTTCATTATACCTTTTCACCCAAGTAGCATCATTATATATTAGTATTGATCATTTCTCATAATTTCTGTATATCTTTTTGCAAAATTAAGGCTATTAATGAATAGTTCCTCCAAAATAGAAGGGTAGAAATCCAAGCTGTCAAATTGGATGAATGTAGCTTTCCCTTTATTGGGAGTCTTTAGCAACCATTTAATCGTATCTGCCAAGTCCTTCCAAAGATTGGCAGAATATTTATCTAGCACAGATGTTGTTATTCTCTTAAGAATGCTTTTAGAAATTAATTCTAACTCAGATTTTGAGGGATAAATTAAACAGGACTGTAAAGTTAGGTTTATGATCTTTGAATAAAATGTATGCATTTTTCATATTAATGTTACCCATTCTATCAGCAACTTCACATTTGTTAGTGAATTTAGAGATGTCTTCATTGATGAAGGATAATGTGCTATTGTCCTTGTCTTTCTTATAAGTGCTGATAATTTTTTTAGTGATGAGTTTGTCATATACAGCAGGTTTAATTTTATAGATATTTTTGGATTTGTCAGCCTTAATCCATAATTTTTGAGAGTTTTTTTTTAATGTTTTTTTATGTTTTGAATATCTTTACTAATTTTAGATTGGAAGTAGTTGGAAGATTTCCTAAGCTTAATCTTCCTAATTAAATATTTTCGGTTTTCTTTTTGAACTTGCAGGCCTGATGAATTGGGTCCTGATTACCATTCCAATGTAATAAATTATAACCATGAAATATTAGTGTTTGAGTCTTTTATATTATATGCTTGCTCTGTCTTTGACATAGAGCTCTACCTGGATTCTATCATCTAGGAAATATATATATATATATATATATATATATATATTGACCACTAATATCATCATTATATATATATATATATATATATATATATATATATACATAGGAATTACCATTCCAATGTAATAAATTATAACCATAAATATATATTTGATATATATATATATATATCTTGCTCTGTCTTTAAATATGTAGCTCTACCTGGATTCTATCATCTACAAATATATATATATATATATATATATATATATATTGATATATATATATTATATATATATATATATATATATATATGATATAAATATATATACATAGGACCATGCACCTTTTTCTTTATATATTATTTTATATAACACCACCTAGTAGCCATTAGCAGAAGTTACCTGACAGACAGGTGGGGGTAATCCTATAACAGAAAACATTCTAGTGTATGAATAACAAATATTAATTACCTGCATGTATTTCTGATTAAGGACTGACATAGATCTCTTATTTTATGAAATTCTTATTAATGTCATGCAAGAACTATCTATAAGTAGTAATCTTTTTCTATTTCTTCATAATGTTCATTATTTAAATATCTTAGATGGATGTATTTGTTGGACTATTTTAAAGGCCATGTTTAGCACAAAGCAACATTTCTCAAGGTCTTATTGAGGATCAAGTTTATTGCCAGTGGCTTGTGAAAGTAGTATACTGACAATTGCAATATCATGAATGATCTCTAGAATTTTTTATATAGAAATGACCATTACCTTGTATTAGGCACTGCTTTAGGCATTGAGGTCAAATTTAGTTTGGCAAAATTCTGATTTTCTTGGGAGTAAGGAAACTTTCAAGCAATATAATGAAGAAAGAATTCTCAAGTAATAACAGAAGAACTGACTTTAATATTTTTTGACAGATTTGACTCAAAGATTCTTGAGTGTTTGGAAATTTCAGGAAATTTTCCATCTTGTTAAATCCCTCACATGTTATTCTTGACGTTAAATAAATGTTATTGGCAGCACTTGATTTTGCTTTTATTACTAATATCTTTAGCGTTACTTTGATGGGCCTTATTATGATTTTGTGTTTTCACACAAGTAACTCTTGCTGGAGATCAAGTGACATCATGTTCTACTTCTGGTCTGGACTGGTGCTACTGCTATATATCTAGAGATTCTTGACAAAATCCAAAGAAGAATCTGTAATGTTCTTGTTCCTGACTTGGTATCTCAACTTCAATCATATTTCCATTGCTATAATGTAGTTTCTCTTTGTATTTTCTATAAATATTTTTATGGTAATTGTCCTGAGCTTTCGTCATTGGTACCTCAACTTCAAGAATTTAAGTGCAGTACTAGATTGGCAGCTAGGTCTCATAATTTTGAAGAAAGTTGCTAATTGTAACTGTAAGTTCTATGCTAATGGCTTTTTCTCTTGCACTTCTTGCTTGTGGAACTCTCTCCCATTTCTCTGCTTTCTGTCAACTATGATCTTCAAAAATTTAAATGCAATGTAAATCATCATCTACTGTCTCCTTGAATCTGGTTCTTTTATTATCCTCTCTGTTTCTTTCACTTTTAATAATCATTTCTATCTTGGTGGTTTTATTGCCTGCTCGGAGTGAAAAGAAAAACTCCAGCAATCTTATCACTATTCTTGTTGATTTTAGTAAAGCTGTTACCTGGATGATTTTGACTTTTTATTTTATTATTATTATTATCATTCACACATTCATTTCCGACAAGTTGTACCTGGTGACTTTCACTAGAGATCAAGTGACAGCAAGCCTCTTGAATATGTCAATACTTTCCTCAGAATTCCAGCTGATTTTTATAATGCTCGTGTCTGTATACTTTCAGTTTTTCATTAGATTTTGAGTTCTTCCAATCTCTTTGCAAAGCACTTTGGGATTGTTTCAAGCATGCCAATAATGATGGGTAGAATGTTCCCCAACCAGGATTTAATATCAGTGGGCACAATCTCAAGATGCACAGATAACATTGTGTTGGTGGCAGATACTGAAGGAAAACTACAGGATTTCCGAGGCAAGGTAGTACAGGAAAGCGAAAAGAAAGGACTAACCATCAATTGTAAGAAGACAAAATTTATGGTTGTCAACAAGAGAAAAAGCCCAAGATGTAAACTATAAACTGAAAATGTCAACATCAAATGAGTACAGAAGTTTAAACATTTGGGTAGTATTTTAACAGACAATGGAAAATGTAAAATCAAAATCCAAATATGCATTAGAATAGCAAAAGATGCCTCCCAAATCTAGGCAAAGTGTCAAGAAACAAGAAAATTTCATTAGATACAAATAAAAGAGTGCTGATAGTGATTTTCCGAGTGTAGCTTAGATGTGGCACAAGGCCGAAAGTATGGGGTACCCAGTGAAAATTGAACTCACTACTCAATTGTAATTGTTCTAACGAGACAAACTTGCTAACCATTACACCACCACAAGGTCTCCAAGAAAAGAGTGCTGATATGCTATGTAATATTAATCCTCCTACATGACAGTGAATACTGGATGATTTCCTCACAAATCGAGGCAACAGAGATGTAGTTCTACAGAAGGATGCTGAGAATACTATGGATGGAGCATGTAAGGAAAATGGAAATAAAAAGAAAATTTAAAATTAAAAATAGATAGGTGATATTACTCAGATACATAATGTGGTAAGTCCCTGGAGAAAGTAACACAGGAACATATTGAAGGCAAAATGGACAGGTGAGGCAGCAGGTCACCTACCTGATAAACTTGTGTGAATGGATGGCAGAACAGGAGGTGGGAGGTATGGTAAAAAGACAAATGTTACTAAGAGTTAAGGATAAGAAGTTGTGGAGAGCCATGATCACCCATATTCTGAAGAGACAATATTTGCTTACCATCAATTATTTTCTTTCTTCTTCTATGTGCCATATCTATTCAGGATGTTGGAGATCATGGCTCTCCACAACTTACTATCCTTTGTAGCCCTTAATAAAGTTTGTCTTTTTGCTATAACTCCTAATCTTTGTTCTGTCAACCATTTACACAAGTTCATTAGGTAGATTATTTACATTGTTTGGACTATTGTCCTCATCTTTGTCGACATATTTATCACAACGTTTCAGCCGTTGTACACTTCAGCCATCATCAGGTGGTTGGAATGTCGAACTGAACCACCTGAAGAAGGCCAGAGCATACAACGGCTGAAATGTTGTGATAAATATGGCGACAAAGATGAGGACAATAGTCTGAATAATGTAAATAATGTACATAATCCCTCATCTCAGAAATATAGACAGACTCTTTCATTAGGTAGGTTTTGCAATATTTCATCTGTCCTTCTTGTCTTCAATATGTCCTGTGAGTGTCAACTTTTCTAAGCCCACTTTCCTCATTATGCGCCCTAGAAATTTCATCTATCACTTTCTGATGCTATATATAAGTGTCCTTTTTGTTTCCATTTTCTCTAAAAATTTGTTGTTGCTCATGTGTTCAGTCTATGATATCCTCAGCCCCCTTCTGTAGAACCACATTTTTGTTTCTTCAAGTCTCTTTTCCATCTGTGATGAGATGGTCCAGCATTCAATGCCATATAGGAGTACTGATATTGTATAAAAATTCAGTACTCTTTTCTTTATTTCTAAAAAAAATTCCTGTTTCTTAATACTTTGCTTAACTTTTAGAATGCATTTTTTGCTATTCCAATGTGCCTTCAGATTTCGGCATCATATTTTCCATCCTATGTTAAAACACTTTTGATATTTAAATTTTGGCATTTGTGTAATTTTGGTATCTCCAATTTGTAATTCACATGTTGGGCTGTTTCTTTTACTGATTCTATCTTCTTGCAGTTGATGTTTCGTTCTTTCCTTTACTACTTTCTGTAGGAGTTCTTGTAGTTTCCTTTCTATATCTGCCATCAGCACTGTGTCATCTGTTATTAAGATTGTGGCCACCAATAATGAATCCTAGCAGAACTTCTAATTCTCTCAGAATTGCTTCATTGTAAACCTGTTCTGAGGTTTTTAGTACAAAAAAAATGAAAGCTAATTGCATCATACATATATCATTTGGTTGGCTGTATTTCTACTATGTACAGAGGCTGACACCAATCCTTTTACTGCAGTCTCTAATCTTTTGACACTTCAGTTTTCATGTATTCTTGTATGTGGATGTATGTATGTTGTGAAATAGGGCTGCATTTTTTGTTGAAGAGAATAACTTTGAGATTAAGACAACATATAGATATGTATTCACAAAAATGGCAGTCTGTTTAACATGAGGTAGCTTCAGGCTCACTCAAAGGCAATGAAGCAGCTGGTCAGAGAACTTCTATTTACTTATGAGACAACCCTGGTCACTCATACTGAATCAGCCCTGCAGTACATAACATCCTGTTTTTGCAAAGGTTATAGAACACTTTGATCTTGAGGTCAGCTTGGAGAAGTCTAATTCTCTCCATTGGCTAGCTTATTATTATATATATATTTATACATACATATATATATATATATATATGTGTGTGTGTGTGTGTGTGTGTGTGTGTGTGTGTGTAATATATCATAAATTATAGATATAAATATGAGTGTTGTGTAAACAGATCAAGAGATATATGAGATAGATAATGTTAATAGACTGAAATAGGTAGATACAAACATACTGAGATAGATAGATAGATAGATAGATAGATAGATAGATAGATAGATAGATAAATAGATAGATAGATAATGAGAAATATAAACTGAGATATGAACACTGGTAGATAAATATGAGAAAACTAAAAGAGAAAGGGAGAGAGGGATGGATATGAACAGAATTAAAATCATAACTAAGAACTGAGATAAAGAGATAAGAAGAGAAAGTTGGAAAGAAAGAGAGACAGGTATGAACAGAATTAAAATGATAGCTATAACCAAACTGAGGTATATACGTAGATCAATAGAAAGAAACAAATGATGCGTATAAACATAATTAATAAGATAGATATGAAGTGGCTGACATATTTTGTCACATTCTGTGTTGTCGGCGCATGATTTAATATACCTTCTTGACATAGATAGATAGATAGAGAGAGAGCAAGAGAGAAAGAAAGGAAGGATGCAAGATAAATATGAACTGAAATAAAAAAGATAGATATAAACAGACTGACAGAAAGAAAGAAAGAATAGATGGATATAATTAGTGAAAGACAGATCAGAACAGAGAGAGCTAGCTAATGATACACTAAAGGTAAATAAAATGTTGAGAGAGAAAGGCAAATATGTACAAAATTAAAAAGCTACCTATGAGCAGAGACAAAGAGAATGAAAGAGATAGAAAGAAAGAGAAAAGGATACAAACAGAATTAAAAAGACTGATATAACCAGATTGATATATATATATATATATATATATATATATATATATATATATATATATACTGAGAGATAGACAGACAATGACAGAGGAGGATTAATAGGGATGAACAGAATTAAAATGATGTATATGAATACACTGACACAGACAGATGGATAGAAAGAAAGAGATAGGTGGATAGACAGGTAGATATATAGATAGAAAGAAATGGACTTAGATAAAGAAAAATTAACTTATATAAATAGAAAGAAATGAACTTAGAAAGAAAGAAAGAAAGAAAGAAAGAAAGAAAGAAAGAAAACAATGAACTTAGATAGAAATGGACTTAGAAAGAAATGAACGTATATAGAAAGAAAGAAAGAAAGAAAGAAAGAAAGAAAGAAAGAAAGAAAGAAAGAAAGAAATGAACATAGAAAGAGATAGAGAGAAATATGAACAGTGAGAATAAGATTATGAAACATGAAAGATAAATAAAATGTTGCTTTCTCCTCAAGGGATAAAGTAAAAGCAGAATAATGAGATAATTTGCAAATAGTCAATGCATAATTTACATGTAAAAGAGTATTTTATTTTCTTTTAACATTTTTGCTAATGCTGATGTGAAGTAATCAATAGAAAAGTCTCCCTTTTGTTTGGTCATGTGAATTGACAACACATGAATACTTTACAAGCTGCATTTTCATCTTGCACTGAAAGAATGCTTCATCAATCACTGTGACTAGAATTGCAACTTGGGTGGTAAGGGAGTGGCAGCATTTGTTAGAGGGTGTGGCTGGTACAAGGCATTCTCTCTGCTGCACAACATTTTCTTTTTCACTATAACATATTCATTGCATACTTTCCATGATAATTACAAGAAATCTGATAATATTTTTATGCAACTATTATTATAGAATTATGATTATAATGGTTAACATCTATTTTCTCCACAGAGGAGTATATATATATATATATATATATAACATTTATTCAGTTAGCATATTTTGCCCTGTTGTGGTCACCCCACAACCCATTGTAATTGTGGTTCATGGTGAAATTCAAGGAAAAACAGTGCAACACTTTCCCAGTTCCTTTTGCACCAGGGATGTTGAGGCAATACCATCCTCCCTCTCAGATGTTGCTCTTCCCATTGGTAACTCTCTGAGTTTCTGAGGCGCAGCTCCTATGCCCAGGTTGGCGAATGGCCAATGGCTGCTTGGCACAGCTGGGTTAGGTAGAGGCATTCCCCTTCACTGGTCAGGTCAGGAAACCCATCCGACTACTCTCACGCAGTTTAGCTGGCAGATCAATGCTGTTGACCAGGGTGTGGCTGTTGCAGTGCCCATGCGACTTCTTGGAGCCATGTATGAGAGTTGGGTGTAGGTCATGGACCAGTACAGTTCTGCATAGCAATTCATCACTACCACTAATGATACACCATATGTAATTATATATATATATATATATATATATATATATATATATATATATATGAAGAAATATAGTTTTAAAGGTGTGCTATATTTACGGGTTGAAGTGCTCAATATTAGAGATAGAGCATATATAAATATAAAAGTGAACATCTAGCATGAAACAGCCTGTTGCCTCTGAGTGTTGACTTCAATGTTCACTTTTATATATATATATATATATATATATATATATATATATTATTAAAATACACCTTTAAGTGCTGAATCGAGGTGCATTGTCAGTGTCATTGCTCCCATGTCACTAGAAGTTTTGGGTCTAAATAAACAACAGACTTCTTCGATGGGCAACCCGACCAAATATGATCAGTATTCGTCCCGCACCCAGAATAGAATTTGCCACTAGCTTTATATATATATATATAAAGTACAAGAAAATATATATATATAAAAGTACAAGAAATATAGTTCAAAGTTTCAACTTTCTTAAGTCATCATCAGGGTAGATATAGACAAATGGTGAGTCTCATAGAATTAGTGAGTGTTATGACACATGGCCAAATACTCACTTGTTCTACAACAGAAAATATGACACTGAAATCTGAAGTAACAATGGAATAGCAAAAGATGTCTTCGAAAAGTTAAACAAAATTTTGTTAGAAACAAAGAAAAAAGTGCTGAACTACCATATAATATCAATTTTTCTATATTGCAGTTAATGATGGACAAACTCCTCACAGATGAAGTGAAGACTTGTGATAACAGAGATGTTGTTTTACAAACAGATGCTGAAAATATGTGTAGACTCTTGCTGCTTGTTTCTTCTTAGCTGATCTTTTTCTATTTACAATCCAGTCTTTATACTTTCGCAACTTTATTGGCAACACATTTTCCTGTCATCATTGATATTGGTTAATATCTTCATTGTAGACTCTTCTTGTTGATAATTTTCTAATTACCATACAGTTTTTAGACTTTCACATTAGTTATAAAATACACCACATTTTATGGTAGATAAGTTATATGGACTTTCTCATTTGAGTAAAAAATATTCAAGAAATAGTAGTTGTTTATGGTAGTAAATTTTAAATATTAGTTTGAGGAAGATCCTTATCTTCACACATCAAAGGCAAAGTGACATTTTGTTCAATCATTTGTTTTGTTAACAGTTGGAGTGCATTCCTTGGTGACCAGGTAAAACATGTTAGGGCTTGGCTGGGAAGTTTTTCACTCATCTGCCATATTCATTAGATATTGCACCTCCAAACTACCATTTATAATTGTCTACAGAGAATTCTCTTAATGAAAAGAATTTCAATTCCATGGAAGACTACAAAAGACACCTTGAGCAGTTGTTTGCTGAGAAAGATGACACATTCTGGAAGAATAGAATTAATAAGTTTCTCAAAAGATTGCAAAAGTGAAACAAAATAATAAATATGTTGTTTAATAAAGTCAATGTTTAAAGTAAAAAATCTCTTTTATTTTTACACAATGAATATATCTTTGGTAATAGCAATGGTGAAATTAGTCATTTTCCTACAATAAATATTCATTGACCGAACAGTTAGTGTCACAGTTTGTGGTTCTTGTTATTTGCTAAAGCTCTTCATTTGTGATTTTTTAACTTCAGTCTTATAGAATTTGATGAAGGACTGAAAGATTTATTAGTTTAACAGGATTAATCTTTTGTCTCCCAAATAAAATATCTTTGGAATGTAAGAATTTGATGGGGATAACAAGGATTTACTGATACAAGTTCTACTAATTCACCCATAGCTGGGGGAGAAGAGGTGGAATCATAGATTTCCCAAGGGTACTTGCACATAAGTTAATATAATGAACCTGACTGGAATTGAAAATCAGCTATCTGATTTCCAATTTTGATCCCTTATCCATAATACCACCCACACATTTAAGCTTACAGCACCTAGTATTCCCAAGTAGTCACCAATCTAGATACTGAACAAGCTCAATGTTCCTTAACTAGCATTTAAACTTGATATAGTCATAAGCCTCTTCAATCTATGAAATTAATTGATATAATTCTTACTATAAAACTGCTTATTTCTTTATGCATCTGTGAATCTGTGATTAATTAATAACTCTGCAAAACCAAAAATTAAATTTCATATTTTATTGAAATTGTTCATTTTATTTATTTGATTCTATAACTCTTTGTGGTCATTAAGAGGAATTCAGATTCATGAATATCAATGAAGTTTTTCTTATTTGCTTCAAAGAAAAATCAGTTATGAAAAATCAATGATGAAATATCAATATTGAAAGATTAATAATCATCATTTAACCAAGAAATAAAATAAAATAATAAAAAGTCTTCACATAGTCTTAAATATGTTATGAAAATCTTGACAAAATCTTTAGGATATGATAATATATTTCTTATTTAATTTGTTATCTGAAATTTGATGTTTGCCAGGATTTTAACCTCAGTAGCTAACACTGGAAACAGACTTACCAGCAATGTATACATTCAAGCACTCCCTTTTTCTCTTTTTTTTTTAATAATTACAAGTTATAATCATGATGATTAGTGTTGTTCTTCATATATTTTTCTGCCACTGATTGTGATTGGATGATGAAAAGGCTTTTGAAATACTTTGTCTTTTGATTTTCACTGAAACAAATACAGTTAAAACATGGATCACTTAATATTTCTATCCAAATCTGGATTAGACAATGTTCATTATTGTTGAATCATAAAACTTTTACTAGTATCTTGAGAGTGACTTTATTTATCTGCAAAAAACACTATATTGTTTTGGGGCTTAAATCCTGATATTCTGTAAGGATTTCTGAAAATAATAAAGTTAATGTCACAAAAAATGCAAATTTTAGCTCACATGTATTATTATCTTCTATCAGAAACATTGTTAGTTAAGTGCCACATGTGATACATGATTGGGCGATCATGTATTGAAAGATACATGACTGGTGAGGCAGAAGATTTTTCTTGCAATAGGTTGCTGCTTCTTTCTACATTAGACTGGTTCCTAAAGAACCCGGTCTGTCCTGCTATTCAACCCATAGATGGGAGGACAAGAGATAGATTCATACCTTTCCCAAGGTATTTGTGTGTAAATGAATATAACGAACTCGACTGGAATTTGAACCCAGCTCTCTGAGTTCTCATCTCAAGATGATATCCACTACACCACAATGCATTGCTTAAATTCAATTCAAAAATAATCTCTAATGAATAAAATAGAGCTTTGGTTGAATATATATAAATGGAAATGATTACACCATGAATTTAAGATATGTTTATTACCATTCTCCCCTAACTCTTGTTTTGCATTATCTTTCTCCATTTTTTCTTCTGTTCCCTTCTTTTCTTTCTTCATTTTCCACTCCTTCTCCATGTTTTTTCTTATTCCCATTTCTCTTTATCCATTCACTTTTTTGACTCATCCTAATTTTCCTTATACTTTTTCTCCTCCCCCATCTTTTAGACAGCTCTCTTTTCTTCTTCTCTTTCTCTTCCTGTGGTCCTTCCCTTGATGTCTTTTTCCTTTCCTGATTCTCATTTAACTTTTCTTCTCCTCCTCTCATTTTTATCTCTTCTTCTCCTCCTCCTCTCATTTTTAACCCTTCTCTTCCTCCTCTCATTTTTAACCCTTCTCCTCCTCCTCTCATTTTTATCCCTTCTCCTCTACTCTTTCACCTTCTCTTCCTCCTCTCATTTTTAACACTTCTCTTCCTCCTCTCATTTTTATCCCTTCTCTTCCTCCTCTCATTTTTATCCCTTCTCCTCTACTCTTCCACCTTCTCTTCCTCCTCTTCTCCCTTTTTAACCCTCATTTTATCCTTCTTCCTCCTCCTCATTTTATCCCTTCTCTTCCTCCTCTCATTTTATCCCTTCTCCTCTACCTTCCTTCTTCTCTCCTCCTCTCATTTTATCCCTTCTCTTCCTCCTCTCATTATCCCTTCTCTTCCTCCTCTCATTTTTATCCCTTCTCCTCTACTCTTCCACCTTCTCTTCCTCCTCTCATTTTTAACCCTTCTCTTCCTCCTCTCATTTTTATCCCTTCTCTTCCTCCTCTCATTTGTATCCCTTCTCTTCCTCCTCTCATTTTTATCCCTTCTCTTCCTCCTCTCATTTTATCCCTTCTCCTCTACTCTTCCACCTTATTATCTTCTTGACTTCTCTTCCTCCCCTTTATTACTACAGAGAAAACATTTTGACTGGGGTTTTCCATTCTAATTCCTTGTCTTTCATCAACAAAACAGATTTTTATATTTTTATTTATTTATCTATTTATTCATTTTCACTACTGCACTAATCACTTATCAGATACAATCCAATATTAAACCATCTCATTAAATTTATTTGTTGGTCCCCATCCCAAAATATCAACCTTATAACTTTCATCATGTTTTATTAAGGCTAGCTTGACTGATAAAAATGGACCTTTTAACTTTTCTACAAAACACAATAAAAAGACATTATTAAGAGTACAAATGGAGGAAAAGTATTTGGAAGAGAAAAATAAACGAACTTACCTTGATTTAAAAACCTTTCTCTGCTTTTCCAATGTGGCGATCAATTCCAAATAATATACTTTGGAGAGAAGTCTCAGACGTGATTTGCAGACTTTTATACAACCTGTAAGCTATGCCAGCAAGCACTAATTTCAGTAAGTTTTTCCTTTTCGTTCACTGTCTCAATGGAATTGGCTGAATCTTTTTCATCAGGAATGAAATTGGATTGATATTTCTCTGGTGTAAAGTGGATTCATGATCTGACTAGAACCAAGTTTGGTGCGAGGGGGAGGAGAAGGAAATATTGTTTCCCCAAGGCCAAAAAACAGAAGCAATTTTCTAAAGAACAAAATTGATCCAAGGAAAATTCACAAGTTCCTTTGTAATTGATCTTTCATTATGAGAACATTCATTCCTTTCTCTTCTCAAGTTGACAATTACATTATTGGATTAACTAAAAAGATTGTCCTGTTTTTGTTGTAAGATAGCATTAGGAGCATTTAGTTTTTAGCTAACATCATCCAAAAAAGGTTGTATTTGATATTATTGAGACAACTGTCTTATCAGCATGCATTATTATTTTTAAATGTGTCTTAATTGGCATATTTTTGTTTATTGGTTCAAACATAGATGAAGATTGGAAAAAAAATAACCAAGATTTGGGGAATTTTATGCATTTCTCAGTTTCAAAAAATAAAAATGCATCCCTAAGCATAAAAAATATTATGCAGTTTATGGAGAGAAAAAAAAAACGTGAATGATCATAAATGTCAAAAACGGTTTTTGAAGTTTCATGTTGGAGATTTGTTATTAAACAATACTTAACTCTCCCTGACTCAAGTCCTATAGACTTCCCAAGGATAGCAAAAAGAAAATGGTATATATGTTGTTTGAAAAAGTTAGTTGAAAATATTTCTACTTATTAACCTAAATTAATCTTTTGATTACATAATACTTCCTAATTTCTTTCTCATTCTACTGCCACCAATGTCACAATTACTCTTTTTTATCATTTCACCCCAAGCAAGGCATTAATGCCACTAAGACACAAGAGATAAGTGAGAGTGAAAGAATAAGAAACAAGAGAAAAAAGAGCAAGAACAATAAAAGAAAAGGAATCAAAAAGACAGTAGATAATGATTGACATTGCATTTAAAAATTTGAAGATCAAAATTGGCTGGAACGTATGGAGTCAGAAGAGAGTTCCACAAGGGAGAAGGACAAGGGAAAAAACTGTTAGTATAAAACTTACAGTTGCATCTAGACAATTCAAATGCAAATTGACAAGACTTTGTTACCAATGTGCTTGAATTTGTAAAGTCTAGGTACCACAATGGAAAGATTATCAGAACAATTACCAGGAAATATTTATAGAAAAGGCACAGGGAAGCCGAGATGCCAAATGAGGACAAATAACATTGTGGATTCTTCTTTAGATTTAATCAAGAATCTCTAAATATATAGCCAGAGCACTGGGCCATATGTGATTGCAATATTCAAAGCATGGATGAATGGTAGACTTATAAATATTTAAGATAGATTCTGGAGAGAAAAAATTTTCTAGCACGACACAGTGAACCAACTTTCTCAGCAGCAGACCTCACAAACTTCATGTCAGCAGAAAATGTTAGAGTGTATCAAAAGTATTTTCTGTTTTTAATCTCTTGAAGCTCTTATATCTTTTCCAATGCTGGTGGCTGGTTTCTCCTGTACCTTGCATTTTAAATTATTATAATCAACAACTGATGGTCATCCAAATTTTGGCTTTAGTTTAAGGTTCAATTCACAACTTTTAAAAGGCTAATACAAATTTTGGGTAGTATGGCCATATATTGTTTCATTTTCTTCCACTTCCAAAATTCTGTGAGCACTTTGGCAACTCTGAGTCTCAGTTTAAAATTGAGAATCTTCTTAATGATTGCATTCCTGATTATGACATCTGAAAGAAAAGGTACAGCAGGACAACATTGATAATTATATATATATATATAATAGATATGTTAGTGATACAGTGACATCATAGATAATGTTTGTCTATGATTCCACTGTATTATTAACATTAACAGCCATTGTTATGGTAATTTACCCACACACGCATGGACTCTACCAGGTATAAATAGGAGCAGGTACTCCCTTTTTGAGAGGGAAGTTTCCAGCAGTCAGCTCTGAAAGTCAAACCAAACATTCTTGCTGTAACACTCTCGTTTGTATATGTTTGTATTACTGTTTCTGTTAATATATTTGTTTAACTCAATTCTTCACTTTCTGTCTTTATTTCTGGCCCTAACGAGGCCACAACAATAATAAAGAGAATGAACATTCTAATAATATTTGTGTATGTTAGTTATTTTTATTTATGTACATGAAATAAACTTTGGTGTAAAGGTCTGTTTTGTGATGTCAGATGCCTTCAAAGAGCACTTGTGCTAATAACACTTGCCCAATAATAGTCGCTCAAATTGTAATCCATATAGTGAAGTAGTATAGAGAATATCAGTCTGTATAGTAATAGGGGATAGAGTAGAAATGATGATCTGAATAATAATAGGAGATAGAATAGGAATAGTGATCTGAATAGTAATAGAGGATAGACTAAAAATGGAGATCATTTAGACATCATGTGACTTCCTATGCATTTCCACTATGGTCACATGGTCTACTTAATTCAATAATGGGATCACCTGTGTTTTCTCACTGACGATCTATGTTCAAGTGTTAGTAGTGACCCTTTATTCCTATATAACAGTTACACTTAACACTTATTATTAAAGCAAACATTCTTGATGTTATTATTTCAACTAAATGCAAATGAGTTTCTTTCTCATATACTGCTTCCCAGTTAGGGCTTTGTGTTAAAGTTAATTTCATTTAACAATTAAAGTGTCCTAAAAATCAAAAAAATCAAAAATTCTTTAATATCCTTTTATACAGAAATAATAGCCACCAAGTGATATTTTTTTATATGTAATTAAAATTTATCTCATTTTGTAAATTGAATTTAAATAAAAAAATAATTAGCATACATAAATATTATTAGAATGTACATTCTCTTCATGACTTTTGGGACCTCCAAATATTTTCCCCTAAAAGCAGATTGGTAAACTAACTTGGGGAATATGTATATATATGATGTATATAACTGGTAGGTTTAAATTTGAATATATTCTTTAGTATGTGTTTTAAGCTCTCATTATTATTTATATGCCATAGAAAGAGTAAAAAAATGAAATTAGAATATGACATGCAAACTGGACATAGCTGCATATTGCACCATTAGGCTTCATAAATTTTGAGCCACTTGACCATGTGCCATGGTTTGACTGATTTGTTTCCTTGTTTTTTTTTTCCTGGCATTTGTAAGCAAGTTTTGTGATTTTCATGATGGCTGACAAAAACAGAACATAGAATGAGCATAAAGTTTGGCTTTATTTTGGGAGAAAACTGCTACTAAAACTATTGTAATGCCTTGAGAGACTTTTAAAAAAAACTCTCGATAAAAGGTCAAAATATTTGTATTTCAAATATGGTGAAAAGTTATTTGAAAACCAACCACAATCTTGTCAGCCTTCAACAAACTGAAATGATGGAAATCTTGAAAAAAATTCACAACACAATCAATGAAGGACGCCATCAAACCACTGAAGATATATCTGAGGAGACTGGTTTATCTTGAAGTTCATGTCAATAAATGTTCACAAAATATTTTTTTTTATCATTTCACCCCAATCAAGTCAATAAAGCCACTAAGATGCAGGGGCTTACTAAGTGTTAGAGATTATGAGAAAAATATACTATTAAGGAGAGAGGACAATAAAAGAACAAGAATTAAGAAGATAGATGATAATGATTGATATTGCATTTAATCTTTTGAAGAACAAAGTTGACTGGGAAGCAAGAAGTTTGAAAAGAGTTCCACAAGTGAGAAGTGCAATAGAAGAAACTGTTAACAGAGAATTTATGCTTACATCTACACATTTCAGCTTTAAAACTAGTACTGCTCTTAATTTCATAAAAACTGGGTACCATAGAGGAAAATGAAACATATTTTTACCAAATTCATGCCTCATTTGCTTTGAATATTCAATAGTTTTTATCAAAAACAATGTTGCACTCTATTCAACTGACCTTGTTCCATGTGACATGTTTTTTGTGCTCTTGTATGAAATGTGACCTGAAAGAGAAATGTTTTGCTGATGTTGAATTAAAAAATGCTCAAGGCTTTAGCAAAAAAAAAAAAAAAAAACACTGGAGAATTTCAGAAATGTTTTCAGTCATGGGGAAATGTTGGGACAAGTGCATTGAGACAAGAGGAGAATTTCAAGTTGTCAGACCTAATAAAATATTAAAAAATAATTCCAGTTATTTTCAGATACTCTCTATTATTATCATTATGATAAAAAAAAAGAGAAATCTCTACAATTATAATAACATGAGATTTTTTTCTTCAAGAGTGAAATTGACTTTGAAAAACAAGCTTATCAGTAATCAATATCTGATTTGCAAATAAATTGATTGTATTTATTGTTATCAGTTTCAAAACATTACTCTTGATGCTTATTTTATGGTAGGTGGTGGAGGTTATCTGATGACATTATATTTTCCCAACATAGATCTATATGGTCTTGTATAAGGATTGAAAGAACATGAACATGAACATGTTAATATTTACAAAATAAATTTGGGCCAAGTTTAACCTTCATACCTGTAAAAAAAACACTATATCAAAAGGATAGTTACTATTTGACACTGTTAATACTGTATACACTTTTCACTCTGATTGGTTGGTTGAAATATGAGTTTATGGCCTAGCAATTCTGAAAATACATCTATTTATGGTGAAATTTTGATCTAATTGTTATTATTATTTATTTTTCTACCACTCAATTTATAGTAATAAATGTTTATAAAAATAAATAGTCAAAAATAGAAAAAAAATTTACTTAGCAAAGAAACTCATCACATTCTTCTTCTTCTATATGCTGTGTTCCTTCAGGACATTGGTGATCATGGCTCTCCACAACCCACTGTCCTTTGTAGCGCTTAATAGATTTTGTTTTTGGCTATCTAACCTAAACCCTGCTCTACTATTTATTCACACATGCTTTCCTGGTATGTATTGTTTTCCTCTGTCTCTCTTGCCTTCAATCTGTCCTGTGAGTATCACATTTTCAAGCTCTCTTTCCTCATTATGTGTTCTAGAAATTTCAACTCTCTCTTCCTGAGTTTAAGTATAAGGGTCCTTTTTGTTTCTATTGTCTCTAGAACTTTGCCATTGCTCACATTTCTGTTGCTTCAAGTTCTTCTTCATCTCATGACCAATACAATAAAACTAACACTGTCCTTTTTACACTTTGGAAAATGAAAAACAGTTTTTTTCAAATAATAACAATGACTCATTTCAGATAATATTTATTAAATCAATTATCTTTTAACGGAATTGGGATAAAGGGAGACAACTCATTTATTTTGTGCTAAAGTGTCCAACACTTTATCATGAACTTTGATAATTAATCAATTGTACAGTTGAAATATTAATGATGCCCAGTGTCAGTCCCATATGTACAGTCTCCATAAATTTGCATATTTTCCAATATGGATTTTTGTCAGTTATATAACATTACTGGGTAGAATTGTTACCATGGAAACTATCACCAGGGTATGCAGTGTCATTTAAAGGATTAGAAATTTGGGATTTTAGCAACAGCAAAAGACTCCTTGACCCATCTTCATACAGTCATTGTAAATATTAGCCAAGTACTACACAGATAATTTTAGGTTTCGCCTTCTTGGTTACTAGAGCATATCAATGGTGTCTTCCATCAACTCAAACAAGAAGAAAACCAAAGAGGAAAAAATAATAAACTATAACTATTGCATCTCTGCAAAACCTACCAATGTGAACAACTAATATTATCATCATCTCATACCTCTGTTCATACTATTTGCCTGTATCTTCTCATTCTCTACCTTATCCATTACAACCTTCATTGATTGTTTCATATTTTTATCTAAATGTTATACAAATATAGATTAGTATCATTCATGAAAAAAAGAATGAAGAAATGTTTTCTAATGCATGTTCTTTATATTTTTTACTTTCTTCCCTCTTTATAAAAAAATATATTGGAACTTTTTCACCTTTCCATCACAACCTGCTTTTCAATCTTTTTTGTATTGTTTCTTGTTACCCAGCTAGTAGATCTTTCTCTATATTTTTCTTTAATCTCCACCTCTTCTTCTCCATTTATGCAAATATATTTATTTTTTCCTTTCATCTGGTTTCTTTTTCATTTTTCTCTGGATTTCATACATCTTACCTTTCACACCCTTCTTTTCATTCTCTTCTATTCTCTTGCTTTTCCTAATTCTTTCTCATGTTATGTAGTTTTCTTGGTTAGAAAATGTAAATGATTCATATCAGAATGACTGAGGATTGGGCAGATACTACACTCTGACCCTAGGTAAGAAAGTATATTTTGTGCATACAAAAAATGCAAATATATATATATATAATATAAATATATAATATATAAAATATATATATAATATATATAAATATATATAATATATAAATATATGTAATATATAAAATATATATATATAATATATAAATATATGTAATATATAAAATATATATATATATAATATAACGTCATCCACAGACAGACTGTTTCACAGCTCATCAGTGTGGCTAGACATCCGGTTGCCTCTAGCTAGGA
This sequence comes from Acanthosepion pharaonis, assembly GCA_903632075.3. Taxonomy (NCBI): domain Eukaryota; kingdom Metazoa; phylum Mollusca; class Cephalopoda; order Sepiida; family Sepiidae; genus Acanthosepion; species Acanthosepion pharaonis. The sequence continues at coordinate 1,987,192 of CAHIKZ030001835.1, read as the reverse complement.
TCGAAACCTGACTGAATTGGTGTCAGTCGGAGATTCTAACCATTAAGCCGTCGGTGCACAGTAGGGATGAAAGTGGATTTTTAGTGTATTTATTTTTAGAAACACGCCCAGTGACCGACAGTGACTCAATTCGCATCTGCGAAGAGTCTCGCTATATAGCTATAATAGTCACTGTTTACCAACCCACACCTCGTCCCCAGAGAGCTCAACTGAAATTGATATTTCAGGATATGAATATATGTAATATATAAAATATATATATATATATATATATAAATAATAAAATATCTATATACAGGGTGACCCAAAAAATGGGAACTTTTTAACAATCCAATAAAACCAAGAGTGATGGAAGAAAAATATTTTATTCATAGTAATTGAAACCTTAAAACATGCCATTTAAGAAACAATGATGGAATTTTCATTTTTTTAAAATTACGTCCTGTAGATGCTGTCTTCCTGTAAGAATGCATTCTTGAAATCTGCTGTTGAGATTCTTCATTGACTGCTGCAACATCTCAGCTGGGATACTGTGAATTTCATCTTGAATTCTAAATAGCAAAATGTTTACTTGCTCAAGGTCACTGTCTTGCAGTGTTGCCACTTGCTCATGTCTGACAATATGTACTTCAAAAATTCCCATTTTTTGGGGGGTCACCCTGTGTATATATATATATATATATATATATATATATATAAAAATATAATATATAAAATATATAATATAAATATATAATATAGAAAATAAGGATGATGATGATGATGATGAGAAGGTGAAGAAGAAAAAGAAGAAGAAGAGTTTGTTGATTCCATTAATAAGGTATGTGAGAAATAGTGAAAACAGTCAGGAAAAGCTATTTACAGCAATAAAACATTGCAATAAACTAATGTAAGAAAGAATAAGCAAGCATGAAATTCCAAAATGATTAACCAAAAAAATGGAAAGAAAAGCAAATATATGGCAATTTCAGAAGAAAAATTGAAGGAATCACCGACAAAAAAACAAAAATATAGTTGCAAAGAGGACATCTGAAAAGAGAAACTAAGTCATGATTAATAACAGCCAAAATAGCATCCTAAGAACTAATTATATAAAATACAAGATAAAAAGCCAAGATAGATAATAAACAGAAAAATAATACAAATTGTGTGGAGATAATAATAAGATCCTCTAATATTATAACTGAATGCAACAAATTAGGTAAGAAAGAATAAAAATGCACATGACTGGGTGGTGATGATGCCAACAGTCTCAGGCATCTCCACTAAGATGGATTTATTTGGTGGAAAGCAAAAGAGATAGTTTCTTGACATCAAGCCTAAAGTTGTTCAGAAAATACTTGAAAATCTCAAATGCTTGTAATTTACAACCTTTTTTGAGGAATTGTATAAGCAGTAATGACTTGCAATTAATTTGACTGGTCACTTATGCAAATGCACTAAAAATAAAAGCATATCTGATTAAAACAAGAAAAAGTTGCAGGTTTACAAAATGATGTGAGTTTATAAAGTTAATGCTATGAATGAAAATCTATTTTGTTAGAAGGAAGTCATTATTACTTGAACAACTGGCATCCACTGATTCTGAAAAGCAGCAAAATGAGGTCCATGTTTAGAAGACAAAGTTAAAGAAGGAAAGTTTGGGTATTGGATGGGGGAAGATTTTAAATAAGATCTACCTGAATAGAAGCAGCCAATATTTTTAGATCATCTTTGCAACCCCCAGCAATTCATAATTATCATTTCTTTTCCAATGATTTTGATTGGCCAATTACACATTTATACTAAACCCAAGCTCACAAATTTCTGCTTAAAATAGTATTATGAAAGAGGAGGAATAAATTTATGTTTACTTGATTTTAAGTAAAATATATTAATTTTGCAATATTTTTTGATAATTCATTCATATTTACAAAATTAACTAAAAATAGTCTCAAACTGGAATCCTCCTCCTTTGCCCTGAGTACAAAAAAAAGTTAGAGAGGGGAGGAGCAGGTTTTTAAAAACTAACCCTAAAATAAGCAGTTAATATTTTTATTTCTCAAATAAATCCACAAAATTCAACGGTTTATCGTTCTCCATATAAATCAAACACTTTTTTCTCCCACATGTGGAAGAAACATGATTCCATGAATCACAATCTTTTAGACGATACATTCTTTGACTTTCTTGAGGTCTTTCATTCATCATTGGAATAAACTCATTAAATACGGGACCTCACTACGGGATGTGTAAAATAAATAATGCTGTATTTAAAACAGTTTCATAAGTAACATTTAAATAGAATTCAACTGGCAACATGTACTGAGTAGAGTGAAAAAAACAAAACAAAACAAAACAACTAGAGCTTTCTATAACTGATATATTACACTATAAGTATGTAACAGATCTGCTAGTAGAATTGGAACATAATTTTTCTACTTGATATATATATATATATATATATACAGCTGAAACTGTTGAAATGTCTGGGATACATAATGAGGAATGAAGATATGGAGAATTTAACACTCATATGTTATAAATGAACAAAAGAAGCACAGAGAGATACAACAAAAAATCTAATTAATTTATTTATTTAAACAGATAGCAGAGCAGGGACTGGGAGGGACCATAAGGGACAATGTTTCTTAGAGCTACAAAGAACAGGAAACTATGGAGAGCCATGATCATCCAGGTCCTGAAGGGATAATGCATAGAAGAGAATAAGATGAAAGAAGTCATTTAGTTAGAGTTTTTGCCATTTTTAGCTTCTGTATTCAATAGATTTTGGTGCTCATATCTTGAAAACTTTACAAAAGAAACAAAAATAAACAAAACAATCAGAAGTACTATACACCTGAAGAAGGTAAGAAAACACATAGGTGAATCAAAATAACAAAGATAAAGATGCTAGTTTCAATAACTTTTAGTGATCAATAGTTTTTTTTTAAATAATCTACAAAATTAAAAAGCATATTTGTGCTTATTTCATTTGCCTTTTTTTTCTGCACTGATTCACAATGGTTTCTTTTTTGTTCTCTTTCTCTCTCATATTCAAATACAAAATGTTACTACTAATAAATAAAACAATGACCTTGATTCAGATAAAAACTCAATTCTTATGTTGTCAAGCTACATTGTCTATAACCTGCCAATTATGCAAAGATATGAAGAGAAACATGCAACAAGAAGCCCCAAATGATTCATCTTTGTTGATGGAAGTGAATGCTTCACAAAAAAAACAGTGAGAAACTGCTTGAAGTCAACACTCAACATAATCAAGTCTCCTTCTTGCCTCATCTTTTGTAGGGCCTCCTTCTTTATTTTCCAGTGAGTAGGAGTTGCCTTTTGTTGTACATTAGGACGTTGCTTCTTATATAAATCATGATAGCATGGGCCAACTCAAACTCAGCCTTCAGTCATAACAAAACAAATCTTGTAATTGGAAGAAAAGATAGATTTTAGGAAATTTCAAAAAATGCATACAATCAACCTTTCTCTTCTTTTTATCTGTTTAAAATTTAAAAGATTTTCACACAAACTGGAGGTTCAGAGTTGGCCTAATAGTAAACAGCAGAGAAAAAGGAATTGGTGAATCATGTTTCAATTTCAGCTTGGGAAAGATGCGAATATCTTTCTGCTCTAAACTGTAGGTAAAATGTTCTCCAGCCTTGGTTATAAACCAGCCTACAAGAAAAACAATTCTGAAACTGGGAGTGGAATCCACTCTTTCATTCACACTAGAAAAAATAGCAATCCCATTCCATAAAAATATACTTGTTAAAATATGATTGGTGCTCAAATTGAGAGTAGGATTCCTGATTCAAGATTCGGGATCCATAATCCAAGATCACCTTTATTCTTTTCTTATCAACAATGAGAAAATCAATTTCAACTATGAAAATTTTATAGAAAATCTGTTTTGTTGATCTTTTTAAATTTTTTTACTTATGTTGAGTTCCTTCAGAGATGTCTGAAGTAAAGAATGAAATTTTTAAGAATGGCAAAAGAAAGCACAAATGAAGTTAACATGGAACAATAGAAACTAATTATATATATATATATATATATATATATATATGTATGTATGTATGTAGTGAACATTGTTTGTTTACACTTTAAAGATTAACAATATCACACAAGGACAATTTTAATATTTGTGAACTACTACCAGACACAATGAACAGATGTACTTTTGAGTAGGCACAGTGCCTTGAGAGAATATTGTGACTCAAACTCACACTCAATCTCAAGTGGAACTCTTATATATGATCCATTGCTAAAGATGCAGGTAAAATGATTGGCTCCCTGTATTGCTTCACTAAGTACCTGACTCCTTATGATATCCTGTACCTTTATAAGAGCCAGATCAAACCGAAAATTGTTTACTGTAGTGACATTAATGATATTTAAAATAAAACTTTAAAATAAAATTTATGTCAGCAGCAGAATATAAAACACATGAACCAAAAAGTAATTTTCTCTCTCTTCTGATGTTTTTCTTCTTTTGAACTGCTGACATGAACTTTTCATGCTGAAATTACAAGGGCTGCGAATACTTCATCATAAACACACCAATAAAGTACGCTCCCACTATATTAGTGAACATTTTGTTGTGTATACAATTTAAGTCTAACAAAAGAAACTCTTGTTTTAAACTTTCATTTTATTTTAATAAATGTTATTTTGCATTGCAAATCCATTGGTCTGTTATTTTGTGTACATACTATCTACACCACCATTATTCCATGTGCTATAAAATGTTCCTGTAAGAAACTTTACACATTTAATTATTGAAGTAGCTAATCACTAAAGTATTATTGCTATATTTGGGCGGGAGCTGCCTAGTCTTCACTTTCCAGTCTTGATAGAGTTCAAAAGCATCTCCAAGTCCTTGTTTGAGAAGAATTATTTTCAACCCTACAAACTCTCTCTCACAGGTGTGATGTGGCAAGTCTTTCACTAAATCCATGGAAAGTGCTCAGACAATCTATATTTCATGGTTCTGCCAAGTTTAACCTTCACAGGTAGGATTGCTATGCCACTCACATAGTAGCAAACCACCCAAACTCCCTCTATTCTATTGGTGAGTTCTACTCAAACTGCTTCTTCCCACAAACCACTGCGCCGTGGAACAGACTCCCAAGCAGATGTTTCCCCGATCACTACAACCTTAACCTGTTCAAGTCTAGAGTTAACTGTCATCTTCCCCTCCTATCCATATAAACTACCCATTAATGTAACCCCCGCTACCTTGAGTGGCCCACAGGCTTTGTGCAGAGTGAACCTTACTGTAAAAAAAAAATACATACACTTCACTAAATCTTCACTCTTTCTTTAATTGTATCTGAGACAATCTGAAATGTCAAGTCAGCCTTGATTGTTAGTTGATTACATCAGAAATGAGTTAAATAAATAAATAGGATATAATTTAATAAATGTTACAGAAATGCATACCTTTGAAGAGTAAAGAATTCCTTAGATTTCACCTAAATCTATTCTTTCTTTAGAAATAAATAAAGTTATTAGTTTCTAAATAATAACCAAATTCTAACATTTTGGTATCCAGAATTAAGTTGACAACTGGAGTACATATTTCCACTCTCTCCACGTTCCTCATTTTTTTTTTTACTATTGTTCACTTAACACAAAGCCCAAGAGCCACTCAAGGTAGAGGATTACTGAATGAGGTTGTTATACGGGGTAAAAATAAGAAGTGCATATTACAGGGATGTGTAGGATTGATAATGGTTGACTCTTGACTTGAAGTGATTATAGTGATTAGAGAAGCATCCATTCTGGTGTCTGTTCTGCAAAGTAATAATTCTAGGGAAGAAACTCTTTGAGTGGAACTTTCTCCTTACCAATGAAATACAAAAGGAATGAGGAGCAATCAACCCAGTGTAAGTAAGATGACAGGTCCTAGCTGTCAGTTATGTGCCATGTGTGATACATGCTTAGGCGATCATGTATCTTTCGATACATGACTGACGAGGCAGATTATTTTTCCTGCAGTAGGTTGCCATTTTTTTTCTGTGGTTTGAAAGGGACAGTGTTTAGTTTTTACCTCATCTGACAGGGAATAATTTTTTTTTTAATTGATATCACCTCATGCAAGGCAGTAAAGCCACTAAGACGCAAGGGGTTACAGGGTGTAAAAGAATCAAGAACAGAAACATTAATAATGAGCAGAAAGAGGAAAGAGAGGACAGTAGAGAGTGATTGACAATGTATTTAAATTTTTGGAGATTAAAGCTGGAATGCATGGAGCCTAAAGGGAGTTCCAAAAGTGAGAAGTGTGAGAAAAGTAACTGCTAGCATAGAATTTACAGTTACATCTAGCCAGCTCAACTGTAAATTGAGGAGATCTCAATGCCAGTCTAGTGCTATACTTAAATTCAAAAACTCAAGGTACCATAATGAAGAACTCATCCAAACAATTATTATGAAAAAATTTATAGAAAAGACACAGAAAGGCAACCTGATGGTGTTGGAAAATAAACACAGTCTCATCCTCTGATTTCAAATTATTCAACAAACTTAGCCAAAACCATTTTTCTTCATGGTCTGTCATGGATCAGAAAATTCAGATTTTCTTTGTAAAGAATTGCAAGTTGAATGTTGAAATGGCTAAATGTAAGCATAAGTTCTATGCTAAGAGTTTCTTCTCTCACACTTCTTGTTTGTAGAAGAAGCTTCTTTCTTTGAGCTTCTTGCTTTTCAGTCAACTTTCATCTTTTTTCCCCCATATTCTCTCACATTCTCTAACCCCTTGCATCTTAATGGTAATATCGCCATGCTTGTGGTGAAATGCTTAAAAAAAACATTTTCAAAATACTACTTTCATTCTCTGAATTTGTTGAAATAAAACCTGTCTCATGAGGACTTTGCAATGAAAACAGTTAAAATATTGTATTTTTTAAGTCAATGTGAACCCTATGTGCTCTCTACTCTTCCTCATATTGTCTGAAGGTCTTATATGAACTATAGTCATTATTTCATCAATTATTAAGACTAGCATCTTTATTATTGTTGTTTTGATCACTACTTTTGTTGATGTTTTCACATCTGTATTTTTTAATGCTATATCCTTTCAAGACATCATTCCTCACCACAGATTCCTTTTATTATCTGCAAATTGCCATGATTTCTCGGGAAAGATAGTTGAATAGTTTCCCATTGCCTGCTCTACAGTGTTCAATTCAGATTTGACCTTCTTCTAGACTAGCAGTCACCCAAGGCTGAAGAGCCCAGCTTATCTTGCTATTTAACCCATTGTTGGGAGAAAGAAAACTGATTCATGCCTTTCCCATACCTAATCTCTGCACTATCATCTCCCCATTGCAAGTGAGAATGATCAAGAGTAATGTGTTCCCTGCAAGACAGTGGCCACAAAAACTGGGCAGGGTTAGATTTTGAGAAATGTACAAAGCCGAGAACTTTTCAGCACTTCATTGTATATCTGGTTGGTTGTTTTTTTAGTGGTATATCAACCAGTTAGTACCATTTAAATCTAAATATTTTTTGTACACAATTTTATTTCTTATTTTTGGAGATAATAATGGTTTAGTGATACAAGCCTTACTAATTTACCCATAGCCTGGAGGAGAGAAGAGATAGATTCATATTTTTCCCCAAGAGTATTTTCACATAAGTGAATATAACAACAAACCTGACTGGAATTGGAACTCGACTCTTCAATTAACAATTCCGAGTCATTATCCATTACACAACCCATACATCCAAGCTTACAGGACCTAGTATTTCCAAATGGTTACCCATCTAAGTACTGATCATGCTTGATGTTGCTGAACTTTGATGATCGTATGGGAACCAGTGTTTCAATTTGATGTAGCCATAAGTCTCATGTATCTGGATACATGTTGCATTTTATATATGTGGATTTATTAAGCTTAACTTTAGGATAATGAGGGTAAGAAGGTTTTCTTGTATTAATCTTCTTAAAGGATAAAACCCACTTGCCTGAATACTTTTTCTGCTTGCTTGCCTTGAAAATCAACATCCAATTTTTTTTTCCTAGGTTTCAATATCAACTACCGATGGCAGCAAGAAATATACAACTATTTCAGTTGCCACAGCAGACCTTGTATATATGCATGTGTTTTCTTCCTTGCCAAAGTAATCTATGGAGAATTGATTTCTCTATTTACCTGGAGAAAGAAAACCTCTATTTTACAATCATCAAATAAAAACAAATATTACACATTTGTACTGTTCATAAAATATAAGTTTCTAATACACAGCGGAGTGTCATAAGTGATATTTTATAACCAGGATTATTGGGGCTTCCAGTTTTCTACATCAGACTCCTTCTCCTGTTGTCTCAATCAGGGCTGATCATAAGCTGATCCACCTCCCTACAATTGAATACTACTTCATACACCTCTATAAACTTATTAAAAATTACTTTGAAATGATTTTTCAAAGAACAATTTTCTATTTTCTGCCTGCAGATATGCTATTCTGACTTCTACCAAGTTTTCACTCTATGGGTAATATCTGTTGGAGAGTAATTTGGCTAAGAGCTTGCTCACTTTTATCTCTGTCAAACTGACATGATATGGCTTCCCTCTATCTTTTCTAGAAATATTTTCATGTTAACTGTTCTGATGAGCTTTTATCCTCAGTGCCTTGACTACATGAATTTAAACATGCAACTAGATTGGCAACTAGGTTTTACTATTTTAATGTTGAATAAGCTAGATGCAAATGTCACTTCTAACAGTTTCTTTTCTCACACTTCTCACCTGAGGAATTCCCTACCAATTTCTTGCTTTCCTGCTACCTACAATCTTCAAAAATTTAAATGCAACATGAAATTGACATCTCCTGTGATCTTCCCAAACCCTGTTGCTTTTCTGTCTTTTCCACACTATAGGTTTCTCATTTGCTTTCTGTTATATTCCATGTTATATATACTTGAAAAACAAGATGGATACAATAAGTAAAGATTTATTGTAAAAAAAACCAGTGCAATAAGAATTGTAACAGTTATGCACAAGGTTGTTGCAAGTCAATCCAGTAGTGAATACTATTATTGGAAAGTCAGTAGTTCTCTCGTAAATCTGAGTCGTACTCAACAGATCCCAGCTAGTCTCTGTAGTCTGTTGACTTACCGATATCTATAGTTAGTTACTACCTATAGTGTAGTCACTCATGGGGGTGACAAGTTATTCCATTACATCAATTTCACTCCCTATTACCTCCTGCATCCAAGTGTTGCCTTTTCCAATGTTACTCATATAAAATAAATATTAACAGCCCTAGTTAGAATTTGAACATGGTTTGCCAATTCCATATTTTATATCATTAAACACTAAGTCAATCCACATAACCACAGAGAGACATCAGATAGAAATCTTCATCTCCAAAGCTTAAGCAAACATAATCACTGCTGGCTTCAAAAAGAATCTCTTCATGACTATCATTCATAACATGCATACATGAGTTGCAGAGAAAGATTGGATACTATTTTTTATTTCTTGTAGGCTAACAATTTTTTTCAATGAATAGTTTTTGTGATATTTATGAACATGCCATTAAAGTGAACAAAATAATTTTGCATTTTCTTTTACTTTTACTTCTTTTTATCCATTAGTTTATTTGTTCATATCTGTATGTCCAGTATTTAATTTATTTTTCATTTTATCTTCCCTGACATTAAAGATTTACTACCACATCTTAATAAGAGTCTTGGAAATTTGGATAATCTATTTACAATTAAATTTGTAACAAAAGCTAAACAGAGACTTAAGAAGCAGGAGAAGTTTTTAAAAACAAAGAAAAGAGTGCTGAACTCCAGTGTAATATTGATCCCCCTCTATGGCAGTGAATACAGGACAGAATACAGAAGTTTTAAGAAATATGGAAACAAAAATGACACATATTTACATGAAATATTTTTGATATTTTATATTTTTAATTTCAGACATGTGCATTGATTGTTTTTGATTTTGTCAACTGTACAGTATAGTAGGGTCAGTTGGGCACCATTTGTGAGAGAAAGAGTACCACCAGAGATTTAGAAATGACATTCGCTCCAATATGAACATTTCAGAGTGTTTGGGTGTCAATCTGAGGACAGTGTGGAGGATTCAGAAAGAGTTGATTAAAAAGATAGAGCAGCTGGGAAAACTCATTCTGATAAGAAATAAACTCCTGAATTTGTTGGTGAGGGCCTCAAACTCAACACAGAGGATTACATCAAGGGCCTTGAGAAAGTTGTGCTGCTCTGGGTCAATAGGGTAGTTGCTGGAAGACCCTAAGTCTGGTAGCAGAACTCTACACCATGCAACAAAAGCAAGAGAACCCAGTCATGGCTGTCAGACAATTTCTGCAACTATGTCACACCTTACATCTGGTCACTTAACTCCTGAGACTGCAATGCCCTTGATTATTATGTGTGGGGCACAGGTGAGTAAGAGACCAACAAAACTTCTTGTGACATCAAAGATGAACTGAAAACAAGGATTATGGCAGCATTCACCAACTTAAACAATGAGCTTGTTCAGAAGAGTTGCAGGAGGTTCCAAAGTCATCTGGAAACCGTTGTTAAAGCCAATGGCCATTTTATTGAATAAATTTACTCTTTCGCATTTCAATATATTTTTGTGTCATTTTGGTAAATATATCTGTTAAAATGAGATGTCAGTGTTATTTTCATTTATGCATAATTTAGATGACAATTTATCCATCGCACACTGTAGAATCAGAAAGGGACAATTGAAATTTCTATGACACATAATGTGGAAGGAAGGCTTGGAACATTTGACACTCATAGGGCATACTGAAAGCATGGGAAAACAGTAAGTAACCTACCAAATGAACTTATGTAAATGGATGGTAGAACAGGGAGGGATAGTAAAAGACAAACATTGCTTAGAGTTACAAAGGATAGGAAGTTGTGAAGAGCCATGATCACACACATCTTGAAGGGACATGCAACATAGAAGGCAATAATGAAAATGTGAAATTTACTACATATGAGAGACAATAAAATTTTTATATAGATTCTTAAAATTAATTCCAAGTTTGTATAACAAAACCATTAAATAATAGTAATGGTAATATTAGCTGTTTCCTTATAAGGAAACATTTGGCATTCATTGCTTTTGATTGAAAATTATAAAATTTTTCTGTTAAAACAATTTTTTAGGAAAACAGTTTTCTCAAGTCTTGTAGATATTATCAGTCTTTCCAGTATTGACAGTCGCTTCCTTAACCTTTTCTTTGAAGTAGTGTAGATGGTCAACATCTTGATTATGTCATTGTTTTTTCTTTGCATTACATGTAATATTCCATTGCAGTTATTGCTGCTGTTAAAAGTTCTCAGACAATGTAGTTTCTGTTATTTGGTACAGTTCTTTGTTTGTGATTCTGTAGCACCATAAGGTTTTAAGAAGGATGGTCTTCACCAAGACCCACAGGCTTCACTTGCTCAAAGCCATTTTTAAGTATTGATCTTAGAAAGCAGTTGTATACAGCTGAGAGTTTAGATATTTCTATATTGGTATGATGACATGTATAGCATCCATATAAAAGTCTTGATCTGATGAGGTTATTTAAGAATATGAGTTTTCAGATTAACCTTTTTGTTTTGTAATAATTTGAAGTGTTTGGCAAAACTACCTGTAAACACAGCCTATTCTATATTCAATTTATTTCCTATATTAAATTTATTATAACTGATCTATATACCAAAGTATATTTTTAATCATTTCATCCCAAGCAAGACAATAAAGTTACTAGAACACAAGAGTGTTAGAGAATATAAGAGATACTAATATTAAGGACAATAAAAGAACAAGGATTAAGAAGACAGAAGAGAATGATTGACACTGCATTTAAATTTTTGAAGATCAAAATTGACTGGAAAGCAAGAAGCTGGAAGAGAGTTCCACAAGTGAGAAGTAAGATAGAAGAAACTGTTAGCATAGGACTTACGGTTACATCTAATCATTTCAATAATTTCATTTGAAATGTTTAGTATTTACTAATTCCATGTTCTTAATTTTTATGATGGATTCAGAGTATGTGCCCTCACTGCTTTCATTCCCATACCAGATTACAGTTTCTGTTTTGGAACGATTTATTTTGTGTCGTATTTCTTGGAATATTTCTTAGAGGATGCTGATTTTCTGTTCTAGATCATTCTTATCCAAACTATGAATGTCTGTCATCATCATACATTGATCTCGGGAGGGAAAACAGGATTGTTATCTTCTACTGATAGATTCATTTTGAGTGTGTCAGGGAATGCTTAAATGATCAGTGGCCATCTCTTCATCTCTGTGTTTGTAAATGCATAGGGTATAGTCTATAAAGAGATGAAATAGACTGGGGTTCTCATTTCCTCCTTGTCGCAACCTATTCTATGTTCAGTTTTCTTATCTAAATTTATTATAACTGATTTATACTTTGAGATATTTGAAGTGTTTAGTATTTACTAATTCCGTGTTCTTAATTTTTATGATAGATTCAGATTATGTGCGATCACTGCTTTCATTGGAAAGGTTTATCTTAAGTCCCATTTCTTGGAACATTTCATAGAGAATGCTGATTTTCTGTTCAAGATCATTCTTATACAAACTAGGTATTTACTCTGTCTCCCCACTAAGATGATTTGTGACACAAGGTCAGTTTTTAAGGTGGAGACCTGAGTGTGTACATCCAGGCTAGTAACAAAAATTGCCTGCAGCCCCTGCAAATGTCGGTTGCATTGGCCTCAGTTTGAGCACCGAACCTTCTCTCTGGTGCAATGAGAGGGCACGTCCTCAGGCAGCTGTTCCCCAGGGCTGGGCACCTCTCAGTATAATTTTCCTCAGTTGTAACTGTGTCCTTTGATGGAGTTTGCACTGAATGCACTCTGCCCAATGACAGAGATGCAACTGAGAGATGATAAATAACGTGTTACAAAACACTCAAGAGAGTGGTTTATCTAAACTATGAATACCTATGTCATCAGCTTAGCCCCACTGCCTCATCATTAGTATATTGGCCTCAGAAAGGAAAACAGGATCATTGTCTGAGTAAATTTATTTGGGATGTGGTATAGAATGCTTAAATAATCAGTGCCAATCAAAGTGCCAAATGAATCATATAAGGACAGTATAAAATGATTTTAGCCTGACTGGATAAAGAAGTGAAATATAAGAATAGACACAAAAGTTTTCTAGTAAGGGGGGATTTCTCTCTTGGATAACTTACTCCTATGCAATAAAAATCCCCCTATTTGATTCTACAGAATGATGTTAAGAATATCTTGGATGGAACATGCAAATAGTGAGGAAGTTTCAAGGAAAATGAAAACTAAAAGAATCAGAGACTGTTGAAATTTTTGGGACATATGCTGAGGAAATAGGGCTTGGTGAATTTAACACACATGACATATTGAAGGCAAAGGAGAAATATTGAATAACCTATCTAACAAGCTTGTGTAAATGGATGGCAGAACAGGGGATGGAATGGATAGCAAGAGGACAAACATTGTTTAAAACTACAAAGAATAGGAAGTTGTGCCGAGCCACAATCACCCACATCCTGGAGGGGCATGACATATAAAAGAAAATTTGTGACTATCATACAAACACATATTGAGTACAACTAATGTGAAATATTTATGTTCTTTAATTTCTTTCTTCTCAAACTTTCCATTTGCAGTCAATTGGTAATCAATCATCCCATTAACTGCCACCAATCAAAGCCAGACTCATTGCCCTTTTCTCTTAGCAGTCACACCTCTGAATTGTTTGTACAATCATGATTCAATCAGCTTCTTATTTAAAGAGAGAGAAATAACAAAATCAAGAATAAAAATAGAAATTCAGTCAACAAAAACAGGATAGAAAACTGATTAAGAGAATAAAAGTAGATATCTGTTATATTTGGATTGAAAAAAGAAGGAATGAAGACTATACAAAAAAAAAGGAAGTCCTTTTGTAAAGGAGAAAAATTCTTTAAGAATGTCTGAACTAATAATAAAACAGGTAGGGAATCAGATTTTAAAACTCAAACCAGAAGTGAATCCTATTTTTGTGTTACCCTCACTTGGTACTGTGGGGTTTTCAAACACACCATTTAAAAAATAGATGAAAATTTAACTTACAACTTGCAAAACATTATGGAAAAATATCTGTGGAATGTTCAAACCAGCCTACAGAGTGGTAGCACCAGTTTGGGTCCCAGCTATGGGCAAGTAGTTAACTCCCAAAATGGGGTCAAAATACTATGTCATAGTGACTATGAAAGTATAAAAACAGACTTTTATAGTAAAAATATCAGCAATACCTTAAGAGAATATCTGTTATATTCAGACTGAAAAAAGAAGGAATGAAGACTATACAAAAAAAAGAAGGAAACCCTTTTGTAAAGGAGAGAAATTCCTTAAGAATGTCTGAACTAATAATAAATATATATATATATATATATATATATATACACACATACATTTATGTTCAGAATTCACAATTTTTTAAGAATAATAATAAAAGACGGATAGAATCGTATTTTAAAAATCAAACCAGAAGTGAATCCTATTTTGGTGTTACTTTCTGTTGGTAATGTGGGGTTTTCAAACACACCATTTAAAATATAGATATATTATTTAGTTCTAAATTTTCATGTTATATACTGTCTTGAGCATTCTCTCTGGTTTAGGATAAATAAAATTTTAAAAAAATGACAAATGTTTTATTTTGAAAGATCAAATTAAAAGATCAGTATTGTTTTTGTTTGTTTGTTTAATGTTTAACGACCTATTATTCTTTATGAGATCATTTAAGGTTAAACAATTGTTTTGTTTTTTTTTTGGATAAAGTTGAATTGCTTTCAAAAAAATTTTTTTTTTTTTTCAGTGTTGTGTTGCTTTTTTAAAAATATCCATTGCTTTCAGAGTTGTGTTGTTTTCAGAACTTTTCACCTGATAAATGTCAAAGGTCCCATTTTTATCATCAAATATTTAATTGGTATTATATTTTTTCCATATAATTTAACTTTTTTAAGAAAGGTTAGGTTATGAATGTAATTATATTGTGTATAGTTTTTTATTTTATCATCAGCTTTTAGGAAGGTTTCCTGTAGGCAGATGATGGTGGGGAGATGATTTGTTATAAGAAGTAGATTATTTATATTTGGTTTTAAGCCCTGACAGTTCCATTGTATAATTTTTTGAATCATGAAAACTTATGAGGATTTACTTGTCTATATTGTATTTTGTAATAGAGACGTCAATTTTTCTATGCTTTCTGTCTTATTTGCATTTTGTTTTTTGTTATGTTTTGACCCTTGCATTTCTTTTGGTTCAGTTTGTTTATTGAGTGATGTTCCTTTGGTTTTTTCCTTTGATTCATTTGATGAAAAGATCAGTATTAAAAATTAATGTATAATACAAATCTGCAAAAATAGATGTAATTTTATTTTCAGTAAACAAATAAAACTGTTTGTAATTCATATAAATATTATGACTAAAACCAGAAATTCCTTATAGCTACTTCACTAATCAAGAAAATTTAACTTGCCACTTGCAAAATATTAAGGAAAAATATTTTCTGGAATGTCTAAACAGCCTATGGGGTGGTAGCACCAGTTTGGGTCCAAGCTATGAGCAAATAGTTAACTTCGAAACTGGGGTCAAAACACTATGTCATAGTGACTATGAAAGTATAAAAATAAATTTTTATAGTAAAAATACCAGCAACAGATTTTTCAAAAAAGAAAAAATATTACCAGCAATAGATTTTTGAGAAAAGAAATATTACCAGCAATACATTTGACTCTAAACAAAAAACTCTTTACAAAAATATGTCAATGAAATCTGATTTCTTACAAAGACTACATACTCTATTCATATGAACCTACCTGAAAAATCTTGTTGGCATTAAATAACCCATTAACGTTGATTTTCCATAAAACAAAATAAACCAGACCAAATAAAACAGCCTTAAGAGGGTTAAGAGTTTAAAATAAGTATAAAGATTATAGCAAATACAAGAAGAGAAGTTTTTCTTTCTGACTAGTAATAAATTTATTATATTTTTGTATTCGAAGATATAAGAAATGAAGAAAGATACAAATATGTTCTTATTTTGAGAATTAATTATCTTCTGGTCTCAACTTTTTCAAATTCATCATCTTGAGAAAAAAGATTTTTTTAAAAACACATGTTTCCTTTGCTTTTACATAATTATACTTTGAATAAAAATTCAAAGTATTTAATGAGGTGCTTGGAAAGAGAGATAAAATGCCTGGGTCTTCTTCAATCTCAAAGGTCAATTATAGGCATTAGTATATCTATGATATACTAACAAGTTAACAAAAGAAGGAAGATAAGACTAGAATAACACAAAGAAATAAATTCTGAAAATGAAATTATTATGGTAATTTACCCACACATGTATGGACTCTCCCAGCTATAAATAGAAGCAGGTACTGCCTTTTGGAGAGAGAAATTCCCAGCAGTCAGCTCTTACAGTCGGACCGAACATTCTTGCTGTAACACTCTCGTTTGTATATGATTGTATTACTGTTCCTGTTAATGTATTTTATAACTCAATCCCTCACTTTGTGTCTATATTTCTGGCCCCTAACAACAGAAATATACATGAAAAACTTTATATACAACACTGTAGTACACAAATATAGGCTATACTAATATATAGCAAATATATATATATATATATATATATATATATATATATATATATATATATATATATATATATATATATATACACACACACACACACAGTGTGCGATGGATAAATTGTCATCTAAATTATGCATAAAAGAAAATAACACTGACATCTCATTTTAACAGATATATTTACCAAAATGACACAAAATATATTGAAATGCAAAAAGAGTAAATTTATTCAATAAAATGGCCATTGGCTTTAACAATGGTTTCAGATGACTTTGGAACCTCCTGCAACTCTTCTGAACAAGCTCATTGTTTAAGTTGGTGAATGCTGCCATAATCCTTGTTTTCAGTTCATCTTTGATGTCACAAGAAGTTTTGTTGGTCTCTTACTCACCTGTGCCCCACACATAATAATCAAGGGCATTGCAGTCTCAGGAGTTAAGTGACCAGATGTAAGGTGTGACATAGTTGCAGAAATTGCCTGACAGCCATGACTGGGTTCTCTTGTTTGTGTGACATGGTGTAGAGTTCTGCTACCAGACCTAGGGTCTTCCAGCAACTACCCTATTGACCCAGGGCAGCACTGTCTCCTCAAGGCACATCATGTAATCCTCTGTGTGAAACCTGAGGCCCTCACCAAGAAATTTAGGAGTTCTTTTTTATCAGAACAATCAGAGTGATTTTTCTGAGCTGCTGTACCATCATTAAACTAGTCCAACTCTTTTTGAATCATCTGCACTGTCCTCAGATTGAAACCCTAACACCCATCTCATTTTTTTAAATATTTCTTTTTAAATGATGCAAATTTAAAACCATGAACTGGCTGTCATTCAACAAAAAAGGACTTTTTTCATACAGAGTGGGAGGGGAATGAAAATGGAATTTTCCAATTAAAGAAATAAATTGTGTCTTTAGAGTTTAGTTTTTCTCTAAATGAAATGACTGTAGTTAACATTACACAAGAAAAAATATGACACAATGCAGTCAAAAGCAATCATTTTTAAGGATATTAGTTACAAACAGCTCTAATGCCATCTCTTGACAACAAAATAATAAATTTTATGGCCAATCAATTTTTTTGTTTTGCTGATAAATTTATGTTACAAAATTTGTATAAACATAAAAAAATGAAGTATAAAATTTCACAAAATTAAACAATTGACAAATGGATTTGTTTGTAGTGATAGCAACAAATAAATCTCTAAATAACCTCTTAGTACTAGCAGGAAAACAAAATAATAAATAATTAATAATAAAAGAAAAATTAAAAGT
This sequence comes from Acanthosepion pharaonis, assembly GCA_903632075.3. Classification (NCBI taxonomy): domain Eukaryota; kingdom Metazoa; phylum Mollusca; class Cephalopoda; order Sepiida; family Sepiidae; genus Acanthosepion; species Acanthosepion pharaonis. The sequence continues at coordinate 1,969,281 of CAHIKZ030001835.1, read as the reverse complement.
TAAGTAATAAAATTACTTTAAAATATAAATAAGAGTGATAATTAACAATAAAGAAAGAAAAAGTTAGATTATAAAAAAATAGTTAAATAAATACTGAAAACTCCCATCATGCACTGGAACAGGCATTTTGCCACCAAATGAAACAAGAAATCAAATATTCTCTCTCTTCATCTTCAATGGCCAAAATGAAGCAGATATCTGGGGACAGCTCTCTGACAGATCATGTGACCACCACCAGATAATCACAAGATATTTATCTCTGTATATGTTCCTTAAAATATACAATTTTTCTCAGAAATGTATACTAAAGCCTTTTTATCATTTTTATTTATGCTTAATGTGTTATATCTTGTATATGATTTGTTTGTAATTTATATATTTCTGTTGTGGGGTTGATGATGTTTTTTTTAACCCCCAAAGAATTATAATATTATATATTATATAAATTATATATATATATATATATATATATATATATATATATATATATATATATATATATATATATATAAAAAGAAGTACGTTAAGACAAGGCCAACACATCACAGTACAATCCATGTCATTCTTTCTAGATTAAAATCAGGTGAAACTTTTCTTCACTTAAAGTACACCTGAAAGAAAAAAAGCTTTGATCACTGAGAAGAAATCAAATCTTTGTACATAAGAGATTTATCTGTAATACAACTTATTTTTATGGGCCCTAGCCAATAAGACTATCATTTAAAGCAAATTTTAGCCAGATACGTTCTCAACCTATTGGCAAAAAGAAGCTGGACAAATAATTAATGCAAATCAATAATTTTCATAAGGTATGTAAGTAAAAACCATGTTCTTTTAAGACAGTGGTTCTTTTCTTATCTGGCACACACTGACATCTTGATATTTCATTCTGTATCACAAGTGGATAACCTTTTCAGGTCAAATTATCATCTACTATTTAATGAACTTGTATAAGTGATGAACACAATTTTTTTAGAAAATATGAAAAATATCAAATCAAATCACTTTAATCTTTAATAAAACTCCTGTTCTTGCTTCTCAATTATGTTTAAAATGTGGGGATCCATTTTTTTGCAAGGCACATGTGCTGAACATCAAGACAGTTACAAAACTTGGTTTTGACATACAGAAAACCTGTTACACAAAGATACGTTGTTGCAAATGGAACTCGTACTTCAAGTGCTTTCTTAGAACTGCTTCGGAATGCTGATATTTTTTATGCACAAAATTTTCCAATATCTTTACTTTGTAAACCATTTTAGTGGCATCATCATGCTGGATATTAATAATCTTCTCTTTCAAAAGATAATCATCAGGAGTGGCACATAGTTGAAATAGAAACATGTTCCTTATCCAATGGTCACAGCTTTCTAAATTTCCTGTAGAGAAATACCCATCAAAAGTTCTCAATAGTTCCTGAATATATATTGCAGAAGCAATGTCTGAGAGTAAAGACTGATCTGTTCCAACAATTTCCTCCAGGAATGGAAACCAGGTCAAATTTCCTTTCTCAGTATTATTCATTCACAGTGGAATTATTGCTTTGAAAACAGACACCTTTTTATGTGCAATAACTATTTTTGTATTACTTCTTGAAGTGAAATATTCAGTTCAATTAGTTGAGAAAATATGTCTATCAAGTAAGTTAACATTTAGAGAAATTTGGAAGATTCAAATGCAGAAAAGAAATCAAATTTTTACTCTTCTAAAAATATCTTTAACTCAACACAAAGATCAACATAATATCATGCACATCCACAGAACAGCTATCTTATGCCTGTATGGTACAGAATTGTGTGTTTGGAATCAATACTTTCATAAAATGCTTGAAATAATCAATGGTTCAGGGAACATCCTCTTATTGAATTAACAATCTTCACACAAGCTGACAAAAAGTCTTGCAAATTTTTTGGTAGTTTTCACAGCTAGTGCATGCTAATGAAACAATCAATGTGTGACACAAACTTCAGGAACTTACTTTTTCACAAGGAGATGTGGATGCAGACCAATTTCTGAGCACAGCAGTAACATCATCCGTGGAGACAATGACATTCATATTCAATTCATGTGTCAAGAAATTCACTTTTATGAGTTTGAATGCATCTTGTGCTTTCATGATAGTCCTCAGTGGTTCACAAAATAAAAAAATATGTTCTAAGACTTCATTCTTGACTTATTGGATGACCAATTAGTTGGCTACAATGAGCAACGTCCATATATACATCCAATTGCAACAATATTTTCATGGGAGTCACCTTGTTATCATTGATTACTTGCACAATAATATTTTCTGTTCTTGATGACAGTGTTATACACTGGAACTTGTACTGCCATCATTTCTGCATCTTTCCCCAAAATGATCTGGACAATTTCCAGAGCACAAGGCTTCATTAGTTCTTTGGCAATTGTATGCATTTTTTCTTTTTAGTCACTTGATAAGCAACTTTATAGAATGCTTCAAGGATAGGATTTCTTGTTGATGTAAATCCTAACTTTGCCTCTGTACCACCATGTACCCATTTTAAAGTGTTTGTTGAGCTTAGAAGGCTTAAAATTTGCATTTAAAATATCACTGAGTATAAAATGCATTGAGGCCTTTCTGTTCCATCTTTTTCGATTGTACAAGTCAACACAAAATGATAGTAACCATCATTCCATTTCCTTTTTTTGGGACATTTTTAGTATGCTCTCTGAAAAAAAATAACAATGCATTCACTATTCTATGCCACAAATCTGATAGCAATTAAGGAGTTAGAATGATTTAATTTCTCAAATTTCACACATACATAGGAATAGAAAGGTCACATGGGTCATTTCAGCAAAACAGATTCTTATTTATGGCCCAGTGGATAAAAGCATTGGTTGAGTGATCCAAAAGTGACTTGATGCTAAGAGTTGTGAGTTCAATACAATAGAGGGAACAAAAATTTGGAAAGTTGAGTTACGAAGGGAAATTAACTGAAACAGAAATCCAAAGGCATGGCATGTGGATTTAGAATAATCTAACCTCATGGACTAAATAAAGAGTTTGGTTTGAAATTCCAATGAATATCATCTGAAGAAGGCTGGAGCATACAACAGATGAAATGTTGTGAATATGGCAATAAAGATGAGGGCAATAGTCTGAAAAATGTAAATAGTGTAAATATTTTTAATTACTTTTTATTTTAAATTTAGATCTGATTGAATTTTTTGATTTGTATGTTATGACTGCAGTGTCATTTGATCTTTGATGTTAATTTCTTGACTTCTACTTTCTCTTACAACTTGTGTCTTGCCTTTAAGAAAATTTCTTGACACCTTTCTCAAACTCCAAAGATCTGAATTTTGCATCCTTTTCTTTTAAGATGCAGGTGGTCATAGCAATCTTTTTCTTTATATTGATAAATAGGTCATTTTGCAGGAAATATAGCAGAACAGTTTCCAGTTGCCTTCTTCCAAGATTTTAATTCAGATCTGTCCTTCTTTTTTACTGGTTACCTTACTAAGACTAAAAAGTACAGTCTACTCTACTATTTTTCTCAAGATGAAAAGTGACTATAACAGCCTTGATCAAAATTTGAACTTGACCTACCAATTCCATTTTCCATGCTGCTAAATGTTATGCCTTTGGTACAACCATCATAAGATACATATCGTTTTATGTTACATATTTTACAGGTGAACAAATAAATTGATTATAAAAAGCATAAGGGAAATGTATTCAAATTCTCTATCATTTTTCTATGATTTAAAAATCATCACCAACTGCTGCCTTCCCAATAAAGAGAAAGAAATTGAAAACGTAAGCTTCCACCCTGTCACAGATCAATAAAAAATAAATCACTTTATTGTCCAACTTGGTTCATCCAATTGGCATGACAAACTAGCTGACATAAAACATACATCCAAGCAGAAAGTGAAGGAAAAAAAGAGCTTGGAAATATTTACTGTTTTTTTATTGGTTGTCAATATATTTTGGCAATAGTTATGAGTTACAGCAGAAAGAATATTCAAAAGTAACAGCTGCTTCACTTGGCTTCCATTTCATTGCAGAACCAATCTCGGCTATTAGACAAAATCTTTAACTTTACAACAAAGGTCTCTTTCTTACATGTGATTTTTTTTTTTACAATATTTCATCTTCAAAAAAAGAAAAACAAGAATTTTAATGTGGCATAATGATTATCAATGCAGAAAACAGAGTTGGTACACTGTTTTCAAATACTGTTTATTTTTTCTTTAAGTTAATACTTTTTGGAAAGGCATAAACTCATCCCCGTGCTCTGTCCCATTACTAGATATCGCGACATAATTTCTAGTTACTGTCATACCACTATGATTGAATGAGGAAGTGTTTGTTGGTGGATTTTATTTAGTAGCACATCAACCTGTATAGGCTATTTAATGCCAAAATCTAAATAATTTGAACACAATTTTATGGCTTCAACTAAATATATTTTGAACACAATTGTATGCCTTCAGCTACAGATAAAATGTATTGTTGGTCATTTTATTATAAATATATATTGTTGATCATTTTTTATTTAAAAATCTATTGCTGGTATTTGTACTATAAAAATATATTTTTATACTTCCATAGTGTTTTGTTTGGGGCGGGGTCACTATTTGCCCATAGGTGGGATCCTAACATATACTGCCACCCTAGGTCAGGGTGGACCTGGAAACAGCAGCAATTAAGATGTGGTTCTATGCTCCTGAAAATTTCCAATCTCCTAATCACAGGCTTTGCTACTGGATGTATATCATCATACCCAGGATATAACAAAGAAATGAGAGAACTCTTATGTAAAATCAATTTCCCAAGAAAGTAGCAGCAAAAAGCTTTTACCGTCATTGTGAACCTTGACCTTAAACTAATGGTGTAGGCTATAAAATATTTTGATCATTATTGTTATACATTATAGTAATGATATATCCTGAATTTATGAGAAGACTTTATGAACATGTTCCTTGTGTTGTTCTACATTTTGGCTGTTTATTAATATGATGTCCAAATATGAAACCACAAAGTCAAGACTGGTCAACATAGTGTCCATTACTTGTTGGAAGATTGCCAGTGCGATGTTGATCCTGAAAGGTAGACATTGGAACTTGTACAAACCATGATGTGTATTGATACAGACCAACTTAGAACATTTTTCCTCTACCTGTATTTGAAGATATGCGTCACTGAGGTTGATTTTTGAAAAAATTTTCCTCCATTTAGTTTTGCAAAAATTTCTTCTGGGCTTGGTAAAGGATAGTGATAGTCTTTGAGTACAGCATTAAGCCCCGTTGAGAAATCAGCACAGATCCAGATCTCCTTTGACTTCTTTTTCACATAGATGGTCAGTGAAGCCCCTTGACTGTACTCAATTTTCAACAAGACCCTGGTTCTTTCTAGTCTGTTGAGTTGTTCGTTTATTTATGGTAAAGCACATTTCTTTTTTTCTTTAACACTGACTGGATGTCATCTTTTAATTCAAATTTTGCCATCATCTTATTACACTGACCAAGGCCCCTAGAAAAAATTTCTGGAAAAGTTTCTTTTAAATCTTTTATTAAATTTTTTGGCTCAGTGGTCAGGTTTTTGAGTTTTTTGGCAAAATGAATTAATTGGCATGTCCCACAACTTAAATTTCTCCATCCAGTCAGTGCCAAATAAATTTTCTGTATTCTTTAATATGTACATTTTTAGTTTTAACATCCTTCCATGAAAATTTATATTTGTGATAAGTTCTCCCTCAAATTTGATTTTCTCCCCTGTCACGGACGTGGCCATTTTATTAGATCTTAGCATGGTTGGTTTTTCCAACTTTTTCCAAGTGTGTAGATTTATGATTGTCAAATCTGACCCAGAATCCAACTGTAATTTGATATTTTTATTTAGGATTTGTACTTGCATGTATTCCCTAATGTTTAACCCATCTTGTTCATCCGATTTTGTGTTTTTTACGCAGCTCTTAACATTTTTTCATGTTCGGCAATGTGAGTTCTTTTACCCAATAGTGTTACAAGTTAGGCACTTCTTATTCTGGTTAGGGCAATCCTTATACCAATGTAATGACCCTCAACCAGAACATGGATTAGGGAGCAAGTTGTCTTGTTTTGGACTGGTTTGATTTAGAGGGAGAATTAGATTGTTTTTTTCTTTTGGCAGAACTTTCTTATGTGTGCTATGTCAGATTCCTTGATGTTCTTCAAATCTTGGCATACACTTACAAATCTCTGACAATCTTCCGCTATTTGTTGGAGAGTAAGGTTTGGTTTGTTTTCCAATTTGTTCAGAACTCTACATCTAATTTCAGTGTCTTTCGATGAAATGAGTCCCTGAACAAATATCAGACACTTGAAATTATTTAAACTCAATTCTGACAGTTTAAAATCATCGCAATCCTTGTTCACAAATGACACAAATGTAGTAAAATCTTCACTATACTTTCTGGTTAAACTCATACACTTCCATCTCTTATGAAAAAGTGAAGTTTTAGGACTAAAATGTTCTGTAAGAAGTTTAATCACTTTGGAAAATGTCAGTTTGCTTGTTTTACAGGGTAAAATATAGTTCATGAATTTGGTGTGCTCAATGGTGCCTAGTTTTCAAAGTAGTAGGCAAACCTTCTTAGAGTCTGCCCAATTCATGTAATCTGGCGTATAAATCCTTGTACCTTCTAAAATAGGAAGCAAAAGTTATATCCTTGTCCAGAGAATATGCAAAACTGTCTATTGCACCCCAGATCGTGTTTTGTGAAAACACATTTTCATTTTCACTAATTTGTCTCCTGTTTGTCAGTTCAAGCAAGTTTCTTTGCTCTTGTTGAGTTTGAAGTAGAATTTCTTCAAATTTTTGTTGTCTGATTTCTATTTTTGTAATGCAAGACTTTCTTCTTCAATTCACTTTTAAAGTTCAAACCTTTCCTTTTCAGTTTGTTTTGAATTTCAAGCCATTCTTTTTGTATATCCAACTGGGGTTGTTCCATTCTTTTATGCTGTTCAAATTGGAATTTAAGAAAATCGAGCCTGGCAGATTTGAACTCATCCATGTTTGCCTGTGTCTTTTTTAGGATTAAACTGAAATAGAAATTTAATTGAGGAGAAAAAAAAATGAAATAACTTTAATTTCTTACTCACTCAGGGAATCACAAGTGCTTTTTTCCCCTCTGGGAGATATGAATTCTCAGAAAATTCAGTGTAAGTTAATTACACTTTTTGTTTTTCTGTTCAGTTTCCTTTTCTGGATTGCCAAGTACTGTTGAGTAGCTATATTCAAAGCATGGATGAATGGTAGTCTTACAAATATGTAAGATAGATTCTGGAGAGAAAAAATTTTCTAGCACGACACAGTGAACCAACTTTCTCAGCAGCAGACCTCACAAACTTCATGTCAGCAGAAAATGTTAGCGTGTATCAAAAGTATTTTCTGTTTTTAATCTCTTGAAGCTCTTATATCTTTTCCAATGCTGGTGGCTGGTTTCTCCTGTACCTTGCATTTTAAATTATTATAATCAACAACTGATGGTCATCCAAATTTTGGCTTTAGTTTAAGGTTCAATTCACAACTTTTAAAAGGCTAATACAAAATTTTGGGTACCTGTTCTTATTTATAGCTGAGAGAGTCCATGTATGCATGCATAAATTACCATAACATGTTCATATTCTCCCATATATATATATATATATATATATATATATATATATATATATATAAAAAGAAATATAGTCTTAATGTGTGCTATATTTATGGGATAAAGTGCTCAATATCAGAGATAGAGCGTGTGTAAATATAAAAGTGTACATAGAAGTCAACACTTAGAGGCGACAGTCTGTTTCATGCTATATGCAATTGTCAGGCCACGTGTGCTGTTATTTTTCTCAGCTATTTATATATATACGGGTCAGTGGTTCATTGTGGGTAGTCTATTATGGCGGTTATTTTACCAGAAGCCGTTTATCTATTTATTTGGGTTAAATTATTTTGCTTGTTTTTATTTATTTTTATTTTTTATTTCTTATTTATTTATTTAATTATTTTTTTTTTTTTTTTTAATCAGTGTTTTTATTAACGTAGTAAAAGTTTGTTTATATCACTTATTTAATAGTTTTGTTTTGGTTTGAGAATTTAATTAAAGCTATTTGTTCGGTTTTGGGGTTGATTGTTGTAGTTCATTCTAACTATTTTTTTTTTTTTCTTGCAGAAACAGTTTTTAATTTGTGTTTATTTGGGTTGATTATATTTATTTGTTTTTTCTAATGGTAACTTTATTGGGATTGGTTTGTTTATTTATTTACTTGGATGAATTTAGGTCAATTTATTTTACTTGTATTTTTTTCTCTTTTCAGTTTTTGATTTTTAAGTAACGTAGTATTTATTTATTTATCTTTATTTTATTTTATTTTTTTTTCGTTATATAACAGTTATAGCTATTTTTTCGTCAGATTTTGGGTTTGATTTTTTAGTCTAACTAATATTTTGGTCATAATGGTTTGCTACTTTGTTTATTATTTACTTTATTTATTTGAGTTCGTTGTTTTTTGTTTTGTTTTGTTTTTGTTATTATTATTATCATTATTATTCTATTTCATCTACTCTAACATGTGTGATTTGGTAATTTGGATAAATTAATTTTGCTTATTTTATTATTTTGTTTACTTGTTTATTTATTTGTTTTTATCTTACATTTTCCGTTTTCAATTTTTAAGTAACATAGTAAAAATTTGTTTTCATGTCTGCATTTTGAGATGAGCTCGGATCTTTTATTTAATAATTTATTTTGGTCTGGGAAAGTAATGATAGCTATTTTTTCCTCTAAGCAAAGTTTGCAAGTTTTTGATTGGTTGTTGTAGGCTGATGATCTTTTCCTTATTTTCCAAGATATTTTTGGTGTAATGTGCATTTTTTTTTAATTTCCCAGATATACTTAGAAAGCATTGTACTCTTCGCATATTTACTATTTGTGAAAGATGTTTTGTGTGTATAATTTCTTTATTTCCAGGGTCCTTCAGTTACTCCTATGTATACTTTTTCTTCATTATCTGGTGATTTTATCGTGGCTTGGGATATTACGTTGTTTTGTAAACAATTTCTGTTTAAGGGACATTCGTTCTTTATTCTGCAGTTGCATGTGGGTTTAATTTGTTCCCGTGGTTTGTTGGTAATTTTCCTGTTGGGCTTTTTTATTATTTGTGCCATGTTCTTGATGCAGCTATAGCTGATTTTTACTGTGTTTTTGTTGAATATTTTGTGTAGGGTGCTTGATTCCGGGAAGTGTTTGTGTAAGAGTTTGAAGAATATTTTTCTACGTTTGTTTTTACGTTTTTGCTGTACGGTGGGTTGAACCATATGATATTTCTTCTCCTGTTAGCCTTTTTTGTGTTCTGTGGTGAGTATGTGAGTGTTGCTGGGAATCCGCTATTCATAGTCTTTCTTAGCTTTGTTAAATATGGATTCATTGGAGGAATTGTCAGAAAGCCTGCGGTTAATCGATTTTGGTATCTGTTTGATTATAGAAGGCAGGTGGTTGGAAGATGTGTGTATTTAGAGTGGTTTATCATTAGGTTTTCTATCTGGTTTATATGTGCCTTTTCTTAGGTTGAAGGTAACATCTAGAAAATCTACTTCGTTTAGGTTAGTTTTTATATCTATGTCAAATCCATTATTTTTAAAAATCTTTATTATTATTTTTCTAGTTTTGTCTGTGTTTTGTTTGTTACAGTTTCTTAAGATTATGAGACCGTCGTCCTTGTAGAGTCCTGTGTCATTTCTATGTATTATTTTGCTTAGTTCGTGTTGTAAGTATATACCTATGATTTCACATGTCTCCGCACCGTCAAAGCTTCCCATTGTAGTGTCAAATATCCCATCTTTCTTTATCCATGCTTTTTCATTGTGGAATAATAATGATTTACGGGAGTGCTTAATGATATTGATTTGGCTTGGTTTTATTATTATTTGTTCCTGAGCTAAGTTGATGGCCTTATCTAACATGCGTTCTGTTATGGATGGGTAAAATTCTTTTATGTCTAATTGTAGGAATTGGCAGTTTTGTTTGTTATTTATGCTGTGGAACCAGTCAATAGTTGTTTTTGTATTTTTCCACTGGTTTACTCCTAACTTCTTCCTAAGTTCAGAATTAATTCTTTTTTAGTATTGTTTATTTTTTTTAGTATTCGCATTTCGTATTTATTTGGGTTCGTTGTTTTTTGTTTTGTTTATATATATATATATATATATATATATATATATATGATATAATGATATATAATTTTGTATAATTTTATATATTAACAAACAGTAGTTAGAAAACTATGGCAAACTGGAAAATTTCTTGTAACACATTTCATCTCTTAGGATCTCATCTGACTGGGCTTTTTGATGTTGCCACGTCTACACATGAGAGATGCAGGTAGTTTCAAAATTTTTTGAAAGATTATTTTTTGTTTCAATCTAGCCAAATTCCTCTGTATTTTTTTTCTTTTTCTCTCCATCCATGTTTTCCCTGACTATCCCACACTGTGACAATATAAAATCTTCCAAGAATGGTGATATATTGTATTTTCAATACGCACACTTTTGTTTCATTACTTAATACAATCTTTATATATATATATATATATATAATTAATGTATGTATGTTTTGGAAGCAACCTTTCTTTCAAACATCTTTCATTGAATATGGCCTACAAGGAAGATTGAATTAATTTTTTTATTAAGTTTTTGCAGCATCCTAACATTTTTCTGTTTTTATAGTAGATAAGGAATATAAAAATTGTTCATAATTTTTGTTGTCCCAAGGCTGACATGTCCTCTGCATTTTAAAATGTTGGCTTTTCTCTTTACTATGTCACCCTGTGCTAATTTCTCTCAATAATTTTCTTTGTTTTTTAATCATTTCATCCCAAGTAAAGTGATAATGTTACTAAGACAGGAGGGGTTACTGGGAGTGAAAGAAAATGAGAATATTTTAGGAGATGGAACCGGAAATCTAATCCTAAACATCAAACAAAGGATAAACCTCTACTCCTGTTCAAATAACAAAGAAGGAGTGTGAACCAGGAGATAAGTGAACCTATCTATTCCTATTAAAAAAATAAATGTAAGAAATGAAATTTAAAAAAATTAGTAAATAAAATTTTGGATTTTAGGTGTTAGAAGTGTAGAGTTAAACTTAGAGCAGGTGCGATTCAAGAGCATGCATTCAGTTTAATTATGTAACTACAATTCCTTAATGGATTTTAACATGGATCAAAGTACTAGAGACAATAGCAACAAAAAGGACACTTATGCTTAACATCAGGAAGAGATAGTTGGGGTACATAATGAGGAAAGAGGGCTTGGTAAATTTGATACTCACAGGATAGATTGAATGTAAGAGAGACAAAGGAAGGTAAACACATGACCTACCTGGTGAGTTTGAGTAAATTGATGGCAGAGCAGGTTTTGGGAGAGATGATGAAAAGAAAAAAAGTTATTAAGAGCTACAAGAAAGAGGAAATTGTGGAGAACCATGACCACCAATGTCCTGGAGAAAAGAAAGAAGAATTCAGTTTTGATCTACAGTGGATTAAGAAAATTTTATTTTCTTATGACTGAAGTCAGAGTCTGAGTTGGCCCATGTTATCGTGATTCATACAAGAAGCAACGTCCTAATGTACAACAAAAGGCAACTCCTACTCACTGGAAAATAAAGAAGGAGGCCCTACAAAAGATGAGGCAAGAAGGAGACTTGATTATGTTGAGTGTTGACTTCAAGCAGTTTCTCACTGTTTTTTTGTGAAGCATTCACTTCCATCAACAAAGATGAATCATTTGGGGCTTCTTGTTGCATGTTTCTCTTCATATCTTTGCATAATTGGCAGGTTATAGACAATGTAGCTTGACAACATAAGAATTGAGTTTTTATCTGAATCAAGGTCATTGTTTTATTTATTAGTAGTAACATTTTGTATTTGAATATGAGAGAAAACAAAAAAGAAACCATTGTGAATCAGTGCAGAAAAAAAAGGCAAATGAAATAAGCACAAATATGCTTTTTAATTTTGTAGATTATTTAAAAAAAACTATTGATCACTAAAAGTTATTGAAACTAGCATCTTTATCTTTGTTATTTTGATTCACCTATGTGTTTTCTTACCCTCTTCAGGTGTATAGTACTTCTGATTGTTTTGTTTATTTTTGTTTCTTTTGTAAAGTTTTCAAGATATGAGCATCAAAATCTATTGAATACAGAAGCTAAAAAAGGCAAAAACTCTAACTAAATGACTTCTTTCATCTTATTCTCTTCTATGCATTATCCCTTCAGGACCTGGGTGACCATGGGTCTCCATAGTTTCATTGTAAATATTCACTTATTTTTGTAAATAAACAATCTAATAAATAAATAGTGTTAAATATTTTTTGTTGCAAATTCTCAAAAACAAAAAAATGTATTAATTCTCTTTCATCATATGTTTAGGTTTTATTCTAATATTAACTATCACTTTTTAGAACAATAAACATTGCTAAGTATGGAAGGTTGTTAAAATAATAACAGTGTCAACAGGAACTTTTTTAACACTCCATATTTTGAGGGCATTTTTTGCCAAAATTCTATTTTATGTTTAAATACTTCAAGCCTCAAAAATCAGGTAAGATTTGATAGTGATCATCTTTGATTAAATTGTCAAAAAAATTCAGTGCTTTGAAAGGTAACAGAAAGTATATTTTATGCAGTAAAATAATGTCTAGGTTTCCTGAATATTTTTTCTAATTTCAAAATGTCTGACAGAAAGTTGTTTTTATCTTTGGTAATGTTAATAGTAATGTTGTAGTCACTTACACAGAAATACCCCCAGGAAAGGTATGAATCCACCCCCTATGAGTTGAATAGCAGGACAGACTGGGCTCCATAGCTTTGGTTGGTAACCAGTCTACTACAGAAAGAAATGGTAGCCTACTGTGGGATATCTTCTGCTTACTCAGTCATGAATTGAAAGAGAGATGATTGCTCAAGCATGTATCAGGTATGGCGCTTGACTTTGAATGGTAATGGCATTATTAGCCATCTCCTTATAAGGGAATATTTGGCATTCATTGACTGAATAGCCAGTGCTACTTTTGGTTGAAATTTATAAAATCTTTCCATTAAAACAGTTTTTCTGGAAAATAGGTTTCTCTATTCCAGTAACTGTTATCACTCTTTCCATTATTGATGAATGTTTTTTTCCTAACAAAGCATTCAAAGTGGAATTTGTATTAATAATAGAATTTGTATCAATGTTATGTTAAACTACAACTTGTGCTATTATTAATCCCATAAGTAGCCAGCCACTCACATAGAAACAAGAATAAAAATTCTTGAACATTTAAATCACTTTTTAAATTAAAAATTAAGAATAGAAATAAAATTAATAATTAGATTTTCTTGGTGAACAGGAAACCTATTTTGTTTGAAGCAGCACCAGCAATTTGGGAATTGATTTTACACAAAACCTTCACTAGTTTTTCTTAATGAGATTACCAATTTCTTTTCCAAAGTAAAAAGAGAAAAATTAAGTATGTAAATACCTATGTAGAATAGAATGTGAAACTCAAGCAGTTCATCTTATGTACACAGGAGAGCAAGATAAGTTCTTGAAAATAAAAGAAAAAGATGACATGTCAAATAATAGATGACATATAAAAAGTATTTTTTATTGATTTCAAATTGTATTACCTTGGTGAAATTTTTTGGTTTTGAAAACGTGACTCATAGCTTCTATTGAAGAAATATTGCTGACATCATGATTTTATCAGCTGATCAACTAGCAGTTGCCTGACCCCTCTGATATTTTTGTACTAACATTGTTGTGCTGAAAAAATCCATTTACCTTAAAAAAAAGGATGAGGGTGTGCACCTGCTGTTGCCATTGTGTGGTAAGACAGCCTAATTACCTCCCCTGTTTTATGACTTGTGTAAATAAGCCATGCCTTCTTAGCCAAAATAGAAAGACTCTTCAGTTATATTCAATAAAGGCACATTAAGCTGAACTAGACTCTGAGTTTTCATTACAATTTACAATTTATTGAATATAACTATGGATAAATAACTTAAACCAGAACATCTCAGCTTGGACTCTGCAGACATATCTCCTATTGATGCCTGGCAATAGTTGCTTGTTTGTAGGTATGAACAAGATTGCTTTTCTGCCATCTCCAAGGTAAGTGCAATCTTGTTCATACCCACAAACAAGTGTTGCAGAGGCTTCACTGAGTACTCACATTCTTACTAGTCCACAAGTTCAAATGAGCTAAACAGGTAAAAAAAGACAGGCTTCCTCATTTCTGCACCCTCTCCGCCAATTTAAAATTTTCTCTCTTCGAAACATAATGCATATACTGCTAGTGCTGCAGCCAGATGAAAATGTTAATTTTTTTTGTCTCAAACTGCTCTCCAGTTCATGTTTCCCAGCCAGGGAAACTAAATGCCACAAGTGCAGGAAGAAAAGACATTTCTCTAAGGCTTGTTGATCTAGCTTTTTTTTTACCTGCTTCAAATGTTCCTATTGCAACTAGTATCATATCAATTGCAATCCCTAAATGTTTTTCAAAGGCTATATTAACATTAAAAAAAAATAAACAGGGTAGAAATGAATGCTCCAGTCAACACAGGAAGCTCAGAGAGCTTTATTAGCACTGGTATTGCAAAAAGAAACAGATTTAAAATTGTACATTGTAATAGTCAGATGGCTATGGCAAACACTTCACTATCTTCACAGGTTAAGGATATATTTTGGCCAGCCTAGATTTAAATCAAACTAACTACACTAACACCAAATTTCTCATGATGTCAAATCTGAGCTGCAGTGTCATACTGGGCCATGATTTCCTCAAACAGCATTCTAACATTAATCTCCCTTTGGGGGGGCCCTAAACCGACATTGAACATCTGTGGATTGGCTGATATAAATGTACAATATCCCTCTCTTTTCAAAAACTTAAGCAAAAACTGTAAATCAGTGGCTACCAAATCTCAAAAATATTTTCTTGAAGACAAAACATTTATTCAAGCAGAAATAACAAGAATGTTAAGGGGAGGAATAATCAAAGAAAGCAAATCACCATGGAGTATTAACAATGTCTTCTGATAATATTTAAAAAAGTGATGGTCATAAACTTATCCCAAACTATAAATAGGTACACCCTCCTGGATGCATACACTATTCCCCATATTGATGAGATGAAAAACGAGATCATCAAATACAGAATATTTAGCACATTAGACCTAAGGATTACTTACCACCAAGTAGTTATAGACCTTAAAGATAAGCCTTATACAGCTTTTGAAGCCAGCAGGTGACTTTATCAGTTTTGACAGATTCCATTTGGGGGCACTAACAGGGTTTCCAGTTTTCAGAGGGTCCAGGATAAAATAATTCTTGAAGAAAAACTACAAAAAAAATGCATAGCATAAAAATAGAAGGTAGTTAGTACTCACTTCAATGTATTAAATATATTAAAAGCAGTTTCTGTCTATATTTCTGTGATGGGGTGAGGTATTATAACTATTTACATTATTTACATTGTTTCAACTGCTGTCCTCATTTTTATTGTCATATGCACAACATTCTGGCTGTTATACGCTCTGGTCTTCTTCAGGTGATATACGTTGGAATTTATAACTGGGATAGATTGTTCTAGTTCCATGTCACATGGACAAGGACACATGGCCCAGTGGATAAAAATGTTAGTTGAAGTAATCCAGTAACTTGACCCAAAGAGTTGTGAGTTCAATACCTGGCCACAGCAGAGGTGAACTTGGAGAGTTGAGTTACTAAAGTGAAATAATTGAAACTGAATATCCAGAAAATGCATGGCATGTGGAACTAGAACAATTTACCTCAGTGGATAAAATAAAGGGTTCAGTTCAAGAAAACACTAAAAAAAAAAAAAAGAATAATAAAGCATCACTTGATACTGAGGGTGATATTTTGAAAATAGTGTACGCTCTTCCTAAATATAAAACTGTCTATATTTCATGAAGGAAATCTGAAATCAGAAGCACATTCCCAAAAAGTGAGGTATATCACACATTAATGCACTATGGAACTAAAAAAGTAGTCATCAAGACCCTTGAACATATAGAGGTATCTGAATTAGATCCATTATGCTGAAAATATTAATGAACATTGAATTAACTAGGTTCTCCCCATTCTATGAAAATCAACTCCTAATAATCCAATTTGGTTTCCATTTTGGTAACAAGTGTAGAAATAGCATATATGTCATGAAATAACTCCATGAAATTGTATACTTTTCTAATAGAAAATTGTATAAGTGTTATCTAGATCTTACAACAACATATGACCACATCAATAGACTTCCTCTTCTCATGCATTAGAAATCAGCTTTCATGTTCTGACTCCACTGAATGTAGATAGAGGAACTATATATCGGCCCATGAAGTCATACATGTTTGAAAACTCCAATACAAAATCATTTCAAATATCACCAGGAATACAAGGAGGAAATGAGAGCCCCAGCCTATTTAATCTCTTCTTAGACTATGCTCTGTACATAAACAAACATAGATGTTAATCTTCTCACAGATGAGATTTGAAGTAACAGAAATGTGGTTCTACAGAAGAATACTGAGGATTCCATGAATGGAACATGTGAGTAATGAGGAATTTTTAAGGAAAATGGAAACAAAAATGGTGCTTATACTTAGAATCAGAAAGAGAGAGTTGTAATTTCTAGTTCACATAATGAGAAAAAAATGGAGGCATGGTTGGGTAATGGATTCCAGCTCAGATTGAGTAATAAGAGAGTTGTGTTCAAATTCCAGTTGAATTCATTACATTCACTTACATGCTAATACCCTTGGGAAAAGTATAAGTCCGTCTCTTCTCCCTCCACCAGCTATGAGTTGAATAGCAGAACAAATTGGATTCTATATTCTCAGGTGGCAACCAGTCTAGGAGAAGAAAAACTCTAAATTCAAACCAACCTAGAGAGGGTTGGGCTCTATCTGGCTGTCTTGCCCAAGACACACCACTTCTGCTGTAGTTGCAGTACATGTGGTGCCCCTATGACTGATGAGTTACAGAACTCATGAGCAGGATCGTGATAATAAAAAAAGAGGTCACGGAAAATTTGACATTTACAGGACATATTGAGGAACAGAGGGAAACAAAGAGTAATTTAACAAGCTTATATAAATGAAGGACAGGGCAAAGAATGGGAGAGAATGGTGAAAAAAATAAACCTTACAAGGAGATACAAAGGCTAGGAAATTATGGAGAGCTATGATTGCCTGCATCCTGAAGGAACATGGTACATAGAAGAAGATCAGAAATTGCTTGAACATTTAGGTCTCTCCTTTGTATTGTTGCTGCTGTAAACACAACATTTCAGTCAATCCATTCTTTAGTCCTATGTAGGAAATTTGATGTGGTAGCTTAAGTTCAAAGCAAAAAAAACAAACAATTCATGAGTCCAAATACTGTAGATCCAGGGGGCAGAAAGCAATGTTACAATCATGAATTGTAGGTCCAATGTTAAAAATACCAGTACACATAAACAGCAATAAATCTACTACACCATTCAACAGTCACTTCCAAAACAACCAAGCCCCAAAACTGCCTGATCCCAAATGCTGCACTCCCCATTAATCTGAACACCAACCACTTTTGTTTACAGAATCATTTCTTTTCATTGGTTGATGGTTGTATAAACAAGAATCAATGCACGTTTTCTTTCTTTTCCAGCATAGAATACACATGACATGCTGTTGCTTGGTTTGACGAGATAATTTTCCATTTTCTTCATTACATCCTCATCATGTGTAATCCATAAAAACAAAGGAAATCTTTCAAACTGGCAATGGAAATTGTGTATAAATGAACCCAGTAGACTAATGTATTTCTACAAGGGATAAGTACATCAAGTACCCTGGTGATTTCAAGTTGTGCCAAGGTGAAGAATTCCCCAAAATTAATTTTGCTAAGCAAAGAAAATGACCATAGTGTTAAAATATATACAAGCTCAACTTAACACACCTGGTCAACAGGTTAATATATGCCACCTCCAGTTTTCTTATTTCCCAGTGATGCCACCTGCCAATTATCTGGGTTTTATCTCAGACAGAATAATGCATACTTTTTTCTTTCCAGATGTCATCTGCCATTCTAGAATGTACCACATCACATTTGATTATAGTGTTTCTGAGTTCCTTGCAACTGACAGCTTGTTTCCCTCTTGCCATATATGCATGGTAAGCTATAAATGCAGATTTAGTCAAACTTTTCTTATAAGTCTAGGTCATCTTTGAAATTTGAGTTTCAACTACTCTTGTATGAAGAAAGCATTTTTTTTTGTGACCTTATAGTAACATGAAGCTCATGGGTTGAAATGAACAGTTGATTTACCCACACCAAGAAGATTAATAGAGGATGGTAATGACAAGGAAACACACAGGCAATTTTAACAAAACAAGATGAGAAATTACATTTTGGCCATTGTATGCTCCAGCCTTCTTCAGGTGGTTGGAATGTTGAACTGAACCTTTTATTTTGCTCACTGGAGTAGATTGTTCTAGCTCTACGTACCATGTTTTATCAGTTATCTCCTGTTAATTCCCCTCTCCAAGTTCTCCACTGCCTTAAATGAGTATTGAACTCACACTTTGGGTCCTGTCACTGGATCTAACTAACAGGAGATAACTGATAACTGACATCCATTAAAACATAGCACATGGAATTAGAACAGTCTACCCCAGTGAGCAAAATAAAGGGTTCAGTTTGACATTCCAACCACCTGAAGAAGGCCAGAGCGTACAACAGCCGAAACGTTGTAATAAATATGGCGACAAAAATGAGGACAATAGTCTGAATAATGTAAATAATGTACATAATACCTAATCTCAGAAATATAGACAGATACTGAAGATGAGAAATTTATTTATGAATTTATGTTTGAAGTTGTGTCAGTAGCTTGTTTCAGGAAAATAAATCAGAATTCTTAAAGTTGTTAATTTTAACTACTGTCATAAAGAGGAAATGTTCATATGACATTAAATAATCTAACACAAAATAATATTCAAAAATGTTTAAAGCAAAATTAAGAGACTTCATTGCTCACCAAAGGGATATATGGTTTGCATATGTTCAAAAGTAGATGAAGAGAGTTAGTTTGAAATACTTAGCTTTCTTGGATTGTTGAGAGAAAATTCTTTGAACCATCATGTACTTGGTTAAAGCCAATAGTATAATTGGTGAGTAATTTGACATTGATGAAAACTTCAACACTGGATGTGTGAACAGAAACATAACCTTTCACTGACTCTTCTCTTATTTAATTTTTCTCCTCATTTTATATCAAAAGAAATTTTGCATAGGCTTACCACTTTCTTTTTTTCTTCTTCTTGGCTCATTTTCATTGATCCAAAAACAATTTCACATTGGCTCATGAACTGGAAAGAAAAGGAAATAAATTTGCAAGCCTATCTTTGTGAAGGCAAAGTTTTCATTGGTCCAAAGAACATTTTTCACATTGGCTCACAAATTTCTTTGTCTTTTTCATCAGCTCACCCAAACTTGAAGGGAGTTGGTAAAGGGAGTTATTATTTTGTACTCACTACAACCTTCAACACCAAGTGCAATTTTATCAGAACTGATCCAATGAAACTAGAAGAAGAATTAAGTGACATTAATAGCAGCCTCCAGCATAACAACTATCCATCCTGTCTTGTTTCTGGGATGAAGAATAAAAGAACCTCCAATATGACTAACAATAGAACTAAAACAAGCATTCCTTATGTAAAAGAGGTGGCAGAACAAATTCAAAGGATTTATTAACATTACAATACTCATGTGGTAGTTAATATTAAAACCAATATTTGCAGGAAGCCAGAAAAGTGTTCCACAAGCAAGAAGTGTGAGAAAAAATATTAGCATAGAGCTTATGTTTACAACTAGCAATTTAAACAGTGAAATTATGAGACCTGGCAGCCAATCTAGTACTACACTTATATTCATGAAATTGAATTACCAAAAACAAAAGTTCATCAGAACAATTACTGTGAAAATATTTATAAAAGAGACATATGGAAGCTATGTTACCATGGTGTGAAAGTGACTGAAGCCAAGATGACAGGTTAGGATCAATTCTTCTTTGAATTTTGTCAAGAATCTCTAGATATATAGCAAAAGTACCAGACCAGATGTAGCAGCAGTATTCAATACTTAGACAAATAATAGATTCTGGTGACAAATATTGTCTAGCCCAACATAGTGCACTGACTTACCTCACAACACACTTTGGAATTGCTTCAATATAATGATTTCACTTCATTTCAGTAAAAAACACAAGACAAGGAAGTTGCAGTGAGTTGCTCTCTTGGAAGTTATCATCAGCTGTGCTAATGGAAAGCAAAAATGATTCTCTAAGATGTCAAAAATATAGCAGTTTCATTTTGAAGGTATTAAAATTTATTAGCCATTTTTTGCATCAGTTAACAACAGATTTAAGCTCATTTTCAAAATCAGCTGCCAGTTTTACTTTATTGAACCTGTTGAATTAACTATTAAGGCAGAAGTAATTGTGTCATCTACATAGATACTGAATCACAAACTGATGATATCTGGAAAGTCATAGATGAAAATAAAGAACAAGTGGGTTCAAGAATAGAGTCCTGTGGGACGGTCACATTAATGTAAAATGATCTAGAGGAGTGGCCATTCAGCACAACTTTCCTTACATATTTTGATAAAAAAGATTGAATGAAATTAAAAAATTGGCAAGAAACATCATAGACCAGCATGCTAAATCTTGTCAAATGTCTTTGAAGCTATAACGTTCAGCTTTCAGCAATAACTGTCAATGCCATGACCTCAAGAAATGAAAGCCATATTGTTTACCTGAAAGAAGACCCAGCGAGGTGAAATACTTAACCAATTCAGAGTTGATTAGAACTTCTTGTACTTTGCCAAAGAGAGGTAGAAGACTAATAAGTTGATAGTGTGTAGGATCAGACAATTCTCCAGAGTTATTAAAATCACAAACTACAGAAGAGGATTTCTATCAGTCCAGAAAGGAAGAAGCAGAAAAACATCTATTGTAGATCATAGAGAGAGCAAGTGCCAGTTTAAGGGTACATATCTTAAAGAGAATTGTAGGGAAAACATCAAGTCCACATAATTTATTTGGTGATGGTAGTCAAAATCAGGGACAGTATTAAATGCATATCATACAGTACTGACTCTCTTCTAACTGAAAAGTTAGACAAAGGAACTTTTGATGAGTCAAGATTAGTATTGAAAGAGAATTTGTAGGCAAAACATTCTGCTTTATTTGCAAAAGATTATAGCACTTCAAATTGATTGAAGAGATGAAGGATTGGGGACTTAACCTTATTTAACACACTCTTACAGGGCCTCCTGTAGTAATGAGAACCAAACTTGCGACAGGCTATATAAATGTTGAAACTTGACTAATGCATGGAATAATAATACAACACAAAATGTATTGAAACAAGAAAGGTACACACTATTTACATATAGTATTTTGTATATTCTTGGGAAGACCGTTTCTGGAGAATGTGTTGACTTAGTTGCAGTCGGGCAGAGTCTCTGGATTGAATCTCTTGATTCCTTCCCTCGTCTTCCCGGTACCAACCATATTTATATGGTCGGTACTCCACTATGCAAATTAGGTGGATCCTACCACAACAATAAAGTACCTCACTCTATCAGCAAACAATGATTTAGCTTCTCTTAGAGCATGTTTGCACTTATTACAAGCAGACAAAAAGAGGCATCTGTTGTGATCAGAGCTATGACATTGGTATTATATCAAAAAAGTGATTCCTGTGGGTTATAACAGCTGAACATGCAGATGTGAACCAAGGGGAAGATTGCAGTTTTATCTGGTATTTACTAGGAAGGCACAAAAGTCTCAATGCTGGCTTTCACCCAAGAAACTTGAGAGGCACAATTTTCAGTAGGAAAAAGTGAAAATTTCATTTCAAGGGGCATCATGAAGGAAATCAGAAAATGAATCCCAATCAGTACGTTGGTAGCAGAAAGAAGAATTTTGAATAGGGACTTCATGTCTAATAGATGAGTCAAAAGAAATATCAACAGTATGGTCTGAATTGCTAAAAGAACAGAGTTGCAAAGCATGACAAGGATTTGAGTGATTTATTTCGTTTTTTACGGTTTATCAACCATTTATAAGTGTCAGGAGAGTAGTTAAGAAATAAATTGAGTAAAGAGGCATGTTAATCAGAATTATAAAGGAAACATGTAAGAAGCCAACAATTTAACAGAGAAAAACAATTGAAAAAATAAGTCTGAATACGGCAACATTTGTAGTATTAGAATAATGAAGCGACTTGACATGATGAACATTAAAATTTACACTTTATCTGTTCTCATAAGTTTTGCCAACCTCAACTTTCCTTAGGTGGTTCAATTTGTTCTCATTAATTATATCTAATGAAAGCTGATGAATGAATTAGCAGAAATGCTGTTAGCAACAGCAACTATACAAAAAAAATTCAAATGACCAAATAGTGTTGAATAAGTTAATGAATCTTTTCAAAGTTATAGGCAAGAACAAGATCCAAATATTTCCTTGCATCCAAAACTTTAGCTGTCAAAAAAAAAACTGAAGGGTGCAGTAGTTTGAAAATGTCTCTCTAAAACATACTTTTACCCAACAAATATAGCAAGTTTTATTTCTTATTAATGGTAATACGGAATAATCCAGGGAGCTTTGCAAGGAATTTCATTGACACAAATGGCTTAGAATCAGTTTTACTACTTTTGCCAGTTTCTTTGACATTTTAATGTAAAAGGATTGCTCAGTGCTGTAAATAAATGTGCAGTTTCTCTGTTCTTCCTGTCTTTTGGACAGAAATTTTATCACGAAAGTATCAATAGCATAACCTTAAATGAATGAAGTGAATCATAGAACCTTTGATTCTGATTGGATGAAGCAAAGATAGAGGGATAAACAGATTTGAATAGAAGAATTTCAATAATATGGGATTTGAAGAATGAGAATGAATAAGCTTGAATCAATGAAAGAAACAAAGCAAAATAAATGTACCAAATAAGAAAGAGTGAATGAAGAAGAGAAAGGATGAACAAGAGAATGAATATATTTTTAAATAAAGGAAGGAAACAAGTGATGTTGATTTGAAGGTTGGAGCAAAACAATGAATGAAAAATTAAGGAATAACAGATCAAGTAAATGAAAAACTGAATGAAGAATAAAATCAGAGAATAAGCAATAGAGCGAGTTATGGATAACAATAAAATGAATGGATGATTAACAAAAAGAAGTGTTTTTTAAGTGAATAAGAAAATGGAAATGAAAGAAAATTATTGAGTGAATGAATGATAGAATGAAGAAATTAGTGAATGATGGAACAGAGTCCAACACTGAATGAGGAAGTGTTGTTCATTAGTGGTTTAAATAAGCCAATCAGCTTCAACTCATCCATAAGTGGCTGAGGGTAGGAGTAAGAGGAAAGTTGTGATGATGAGAGGATAAGAATAGAGCATGCAGAGATATTGTGAATTAGAGCCAATCAGCTGCTGACAAAAAAAAAAGGAAAGAAAATGAAAACAAAGTAAAGAGAAGATAGAAAGAATTCTGTCAACAAAAGACAAGGCAACATTCTGTCAATGAAAATAAGGTGACAATTAGATGGAAATGAAGAGTCGGTTGGAGTTTTGTGGGCAGCCAGACTAACTACCTCAATATGGAATTTGTATAAAAAGATAAGGGAGAAACTGAAGGAAGAAAGCCATAGATATACTCACATATCTATCACATTCTCTTAATTATCTACCTTTATAATTATCTTTCTCAGCCTGCATTATCTATGTCTTTTGATATCTTTCTCAGCCTGTATCTATCAATCTATTTCTTTCTTGGCCTGCATCTATCGATCCATATTTGTTTGTCTATATTTCTGAGATGAGGTATTATGTACATTATTTACATTATTCAGACTATTGTCCTCATCTTTGTTGCCATATTTATTACAACGTTTCACTCCGGCCTTCTTCAGGTGGTTGGAATATCGAACTGAACCCTTTATTTTGCTCACTGGGGTAGACTGTTCTAGTTTCACATGCCATGTTTAATGGATCTCAGTTATCAGTTATCTCCTGTTAATTTCCCTCTGAAAGTTCTCTACTGAACTCACACTCTTTGGGTCCTGTCACTGGATCTAACAAATGCCTTTATCCACTGTACCATGTGTCCTTGAGGACATCAGTGTATGAAATTCTGGGTATTATAAACCTAATGTCTCAGCAACCATTTTTACCAGTGCTCATATTGCAGTTTTTGCTGTTATCATTCCATGTTTTTACCAGTGCTCATATTGCAACTTTTGTTGTTATTATTTCTTTTCTCTTTATTACTGGCTCCATATTGTATTGGTCGGCTCAGGAGATTTTTGTGGCCTAGCATATGTGCTGATTCCTTAAGTTTACGAATTTTCCAATGGTGTTCCTTGTCTATGATCACAACCTATCCCCACAGTGGGCGGTGATCTCCCTTCTCTCTCCATATGTGGTCAGCCACGCCTGATTTTTCCACTTCCCCTCGTGTTACAGCTTTCTGGTGTTCTTGAAGCCTTACCTTAAGTGGGTGGCCTGTCTCCCCTTTATATTTCTTTCCACAGCTGCATGGGATAGTGTACACACAGTCTTTAGTCATGTTCTCCTCTATGGGGGGGAGGCTCTTACTCGGAAGAGATATCTGTGAAGTGTCGTCAAGCTTTTGAAGATTGTCCTGATGTTATATGGACTGCTGATCCTTTGTATTTTCTCTGATAACCCCTTTCACATAAGGCAGGCAGACTCGTTCCTGAGTATTGTTGTCCTCATTATATTTGTCTATTTTTCTCAGCCTGTATCTGTCTATCTACATTTGTATATTTATCTCTTCCTTGTATCTATCTATCTACATTTGTATATTTATCTCTTCCTTGTATCTATCTATCTATCTATCAATCTTTGTCTATTTATCTCTTTCTCAGCTTGTATCTATCTTTGTCTATTTATGTCTTTCTCAACCAGCATCTATCTATCTTGGTCTACCTGTGTCTCTATTTCTCAGCCTGCATCTATCATTCAATCTCTCAGCCTGCATCTATCTATCTATATATAAGAGTCTGCATCTAACTAACTTTGTCTATTTATATCTTTCTCAGCCTGCATCTATCTGTCTATTTATCTCAGCCTCTATCTATCTTTTTCAGCCTCTATCTTTCTCTATCTATTTTTCTCACACTCTATCTATATTTTTCTATTTATAGCTATCTATCTATATATCTATCTTCATCTGTTCATATCTTTTTCAGCCTGCATCTATTTATTTATATCTTTCTCAACCTGCACTTATCTATATATCTATCTATATTTGTCTATTTATTTCTTAGCCTCTATCTAATGCTCTCAGCCTGCACCTCTCTCTCAGCCTGCAACTATCTATCTTTCTCAGCATCTATGTATATTTGTCTATTTATATCTTTCTCAACCTTTATCTATCTTTCTATAATTGTGTATTTATTTTTCTTAACTTGTACCTATCTATCTTTGTCTATCTATATCTATCTTTGTCTATTTATATCTATCTTTGTCTACTTATATCTTTCTCAGCCTGCATCTGTCTATCTATATTTATCTGTTTGTATTTTTCTCAACTTGCATCTATCAAGTGCCTTGAGGAGATAGTGCTGCCCTATCTATCTATATTTATATCTTTCTCAACCTACATCTATCAATATATCTACCTATATTTGTCTATTTATCTCTTTCTCAACTTGTATCTATCTTTGTATCTGTATTTGTCTGTCTATATCTGACTCTGTCTTTCAACTTGCATCTATCTATTGCTCAGCATGTATCTATCTCTCAGCCAGCATCTAACAGCCTGCACCTATCTATCAACTTACATCTATTTATTGATTTCTCAGCCTACATCTATTTCTTCTCAGCTAGCATCTGTCTTTTTCTATTTATTGCTTTCTCAGCTTGTGTCTATGTATCTATCTTTGTCTATTTATCTTTCTCAGCTTGTATCTATATATTTATATTCCTCTATTTATATTTTTCAGCCTGCATCTATCTACCTATCTCTCTATGTCTATATTTTTTGGCCTGCATTTAACTATATATAATAATCTATCTACCCTGGCTTGTTCCTGTCTGTCTGTACATATAAGCATATATTTATATATATGCATATGTCTGGGAGTGGGCTATAAATTGCTAAGGGGAGTCACGGTGTGTAACTATAAAGATGGAAAAAACTGTAGCTAACGGAAAGTATACAAGTCGATACTCAATCAGTATCGGCTGGGTCACTGTGGAGAGGGGGTATGATGTTGAAAGACCTAAAAACCCTAATGAACCTCAGCTAGAAACATCACTGACGATGTCTACCAAATCATCCAATAGATGTATTTTATGAATATCTCCATTTACATAATGACAGACTATTGCAACAATTGTTCAGACATATTTTCAACATTTTCAATCTATATTCTTATGCATGTATATATGTTTATAACAGACTTTATATACAAAGAAAAATATTCTCTTGTTTGAAGGCTGAAAAAGGTATAAATAGATAAAGATAGATTGTACTAAATACAAATGTAAGTGTACTAAGTATATATATATATATATATATATATATATATATATATATATATATATATTGTGTGTGTGTGTATATATATATATATATTGTGTGTGTATATATATATATATATATATATATTGTATGTGTGTATATATATATATATTGTATGTGTGTGTGTGTATATATATATATTGTATGTGTGTGTGTATATATATATATATATATATATATATTGTATGTGTGTGTGTATATATATATATATATATATATATATATATATATATGTATGTGTGTATATATATATATATATATATATATATTGTATGTGTGTGTATATATATATATATATATATATTATTGTATGTGTGTGTGTATATATATATATATATATATATATATATATATATATATATATATATACATTGTGTGTATATATATTTATACACACAAATAGGACATGGGTAAATTGTTGCAATTTTATTTTCTTTAATTTCACACATGTGCATTGTTTGTCTTTTATTTTGTCAATTGCACCGTATAGTAAGGTCAGTTAGACACCGTCTGTGAGGAAAAGAACACCATGACACAATTCACTCTTCCAGAAAAATGCTGTACTGCTTGGCATTCATGCCAGAATCTCCAATACAAACATTTCAGAGTGTTTGGGTGTCAATCTGAGGACAGTGCAGAGGATTCAGAAAGAGTTGGATGAGTCTAATGGTGATTACGAAGGTGTTTGGAGTGATGACTAGTGATGGCAACATTATACCTCCATTCATCTTTCCACAGGGCTTCAGATACAACATAGAGGCTTCCATCAAGTGCCTTGAGGAGATAGTGCTGCCCTGTGTCAAGAGGTGGTTTTTGGAAGACCCTATATCTGGCAACAGGACTCTATACCATGCCACAAAATAGGAGAACCTAGTAATGGCTAACAGACAATTTCTGTGACCACATCACTTTTTACATTCAGCCACTTAACTCCCTGGACTGCACCCCCTTGATTGTTATGTGTGGGGCTGTGGTAAGACAACCTGATTACCTTCTCTGTCTTATGATTTATATAAATAAGTTACACTGTCTTAGTCAAAATGGGAAGACTCTTCAGTTATGCTCAATAAAGTTGCATTAAGCTGAACTAGACTCCTAGTTTTCATTAAAATTTATTAAATGTAACTATGGATAAATACCTTAAACCAGAACGGCACAACTTGAACTCTGCAGACCCATCTTCTACTGACACCAGGCAATATTAGAAATGATTATTTGAAGGATTCTTGCTTGCACTGGAAAAGAATTCATCCACTCCTATTATTGATACAGACAGGCTTAACCTGCTAATGCACCATGTTTCCTTATCTATATATCTGTATATACCAGGTTTGGCCCCTGCTGGCAAGTTAGCAAACCAGAGAGGGGAGCTGCTCTCCACTAAAGCAATACCACTCCCTCTTGATACTAACAGTGACACAATGCCATTGGATTCTCCTGAGGAACAAGTCCTCGATAGTGATGATTCAGAGATTGACACCAGAATAGGTCCCTCAAAATGAGAGCATACTACCACAAACTCTGATAATCAGCTTTCAGAATCAGTATGTCCCACTCCAAGGAGATAAAAACGATATGAGATGAAATACTTCTGGCTGATTGTTCCCATAACACTTGAAAGCCCAGATAAAATGCCACCAAGATGATCCCAGAGAATTGTCAAGAGACCCAGTCACCTGGATGATTTGTCAGATTAGGAAAAAACAAATCTGGGGAGAATGTGGTAAAACGACCTGATTACCTCCCCTGTCTTGTGATTTGTATAAGTCAGTCACACCGTCTTGGTCAAAATAGCAAGACTCTTCAGTTGCATTCAATAAAAGTATATTAAGTCAAACTAGACTCCGAGTTTTCATTACAGGGTCACATTTGGGTGAAAGACCAACATAACTCCTCCTGACACCAAAGATGAAATAAAGGCAGCAATTATGGCATCATTCACCAACTTAAACAAGGAGACTGTCTAGAAGAGATGCAGGAGATTCTGGAGTTGTCTGGAGGCCATGGTTAAGGTTAATGGCAATTTTATTGAATAAATTTACTCTTTATTATTTCAAGATATTTTTGTGTAATTTTGATAAATATATCTGTTAAAATTAGATGTCAGTGTTATTTTCATTTTTGCATAACTTAGATGATAATTTATCCATCACAAGCTGTTTAAAAGTTGATATGGAAGTTAACATCCAGTGGTTGACAGTCATGGGTTAGGGTTATGCTTAAGCCTTAATCTTCAGGCCATGTATATTGTGTTCTGGCTTGACTATTTATATATGCTAATTAATGATGCATTATGGTAGTAGTAAAGTCTATTGTATTATCCTAATGTTTATTGGTATCTTATAACAGTCATGTTTCAAATTATTCCAGAGGCTATTGAGAGGAAATAATTTTGCATCCAAATGCAGTTATTTGTAGTTATTTATAGTGTTTTATGTTAACTTATTTTACTCATTATTTAATATTGTTTGCTTTATTATTAGTTATTGATGGCTATTGTTACATTTATTTGTGTTTATATGTGTATTTGTAGTTTGTTAATTTGTTTACTTATTTATTGATTTAGAGTTTTTATTTTATTTTACTTATTTGTTTTTATTTTTATTGTTTTTTGTTTATTTTATTT
This sequence comes from Acanthosepion pharaonis, assembly GCA_903632075.3. Taxonomy (NCBI): domain Eukaryota; kingdom Metazoa; phylum Mollusca; class Cephalopoda; order Sepiida; family Sepiidae; genus Acanthosepion; species Acanthosepion pharaonis. The sequence continues at coordinate 1,939,996 of CAHIKZ030001835.1, read as the reverse complement.
CTTTTCATAGTCCGTTTTTAGTTTTCAATTTTTAAGTAAGTGTGGTAAGATTTTCTTTTGTTCCTGCATTTTGAGATGAGTTCTGATTATTTATTTAGTGATTTGTGTTGGTTTGGAAAGGTAATTACAGCTGTTTTCTCCTCCAGACAGAGTTTACAGTTTTGGCATTTATTGTTGTTGATTGATGCTGTTTTCTTTATTTTCCATGATATTTTTGGTGTGATTTGGTTTTAATTTTCCATATATGCTTAGAAAGCATTGTGCCGTTTGTGTATTTATTATTTGTAAACTGTGTTTTATGTGTATAGTTTCTCTGTTTCCAAGATCCTTCAGTTACTCCTATGTATATTTTTCTTTGTTATCTACTGATTTTACAGTAGCTTGGTATATTAAATAATCTTGTAAGCAGTTGCCATTTAATGAACATTTGTTCTTTGCTCTGTAGTTATATGTTAATTAAACTTGCACATACTACAAAAATACATACATACAGTGACAGGCAAAATTGTTGGACATAAGAGATTTCTAGAAACAAAATAATAATTTTTATTTTTGCTACTAATCTTATACTGAAATTTATATTGAAACTTGTATTTCTATTATCGCCATGAACCTAAAATTGAACATAATATACTAAATACTCAGGATAGACTAATCTTATAGAATGCAAAGACCAGGACCAAGATGGTCAGCCAGCAAATAGTCAGAATACTTCATAGGCATGATATTCTGACAGTGATGAATTGCCTTTGTCTGGGTTTTGGATATAAGTTCAAAATGGCATGCCTTCAACAGGGGGCCCGCAAGAAATTTAAAGTGTCGATACACTTCTCACACCCAGGATTGAGAGACAGGCTAAACCACATGTGGAGGGACACTAAGCCAGTGAATGACATGCATTCCCTTGAAGTTTTTCCTCCCACTACCTCTTAGAATCAGAGCTGACATGTTTTTCCATCTCTAATAAAAATGAACAAGATAAGAGAAATCATCTTTTCATTATTACCATCTATGCAGTAGCGTTGGGATCCAGAGACAACATGAAATGCAACACTATGAATGAAAATAAATAAAGAAATATTTAAAATTAAAATTAAATTTACTGACAAATAGAATATATGGTCACATGCAAAGGTTTTGAGATGTGCATGAATAAACAGTGTTGTATATTTAATGAAATATCTGTTTTTTTATATGATGGTAGTCAGAAATTAACACCAATTCTATCCCACTCATACTGAGTAATTACATGTTTTGCATGATAATTTCTGTTGTATTTTCAAAATAAATTTGTGTTGGAAAACATTCTTAATTTTCATTTATATATAGTATTCAACAACAAGAGAAATTATTTTCTTAAAAATCCTTTATATATCCAGTATTATATATATATATATATATATATATATATATATATATATATATATCATGATCAAGAGTCCTGAAACCATTTAGGGTAGTAGGGACACCACATGTACTGCAAGAGGGGAGCAGTGGTGTTTTCTGGGTAAGAGGAGGCTGGTTTAAATTCAGAATTTTCCTTTTCCTAGATTGTCAATCAGGGCTATAGGACCCAGTCTATCCTGCTATTTACCCATAGCTAGGGAGGAGAAGAGATGGATTTGTGCCTTTACCAAAGGTATTAGCAGATAAGTGAATGTAATAAACTCGACTGAAATTTGAACTCGGCTCTTCGATTCCTCAATCCAAGCTGCTTGTGATGCTCTAAAATGTTGTCTTTTCCCTCAATAATATCTGAGCTCTGGAGTCATTCATCAGCTTGAAAATATAAACATTGCCCAAGTAATTGGTGTCCAGTTTGCTATGTAAATTCATTGTAAACTGACCCTCCTATGGAAGCCAAAACAAAATTTGCTCATGCCATATGATTTCTTAAAATATAAAAAAGTAAAAAGATTTTTAATTTCGTAACCTCAAGTATCTAATCTATAGTAGTATATGAAAAAAAATGCTCCAGATTACTAATTTCAACAATTATTTTATTTCTTTTCATTTTAAGAAATCATGTGGTGTGAGCAAATTCTGTTTTGGCGTCCATATTTATTTAATTTACAATGCATTTACATCACAAACTTGGGCCTTCTATTAACTTTTATAATTTTTTTTATATAGTTGTAATCTGGAGTGCTTAATCTATAGGAAAAATAATTGAAAATAATGATTATCTCTGGATGCAGTGTCTATTGTACAACTCCAGCGTGCTTTTTATCCTCATGTATTTAACCAAGTTGTTTTCTGTCTGTGGAAATTTAAAATAAATAACTTTGAATGAGACTCAAACTCACATCCCAGACTTTAGCAGCCTGTTTTTCAAAGACTTACACAACTGTTTTTCAAAGACACACAAACTGTTTTTCAAAGACTCACACAACTGTTTTTCAAAGACTCATACAACTGTTTTTCAAAGACTCATACAACTGTTTTTCAAAGACTTACACAACTTTTTTTGAAAGACTCACACAACTGTTTTTCAAAGACTCACACAAATGTTTTTAAAAGACTCATACAACTGTTTTTCAAAGACTCACAAAATTATTATGGTCAAGCAAGGTCCTCATTTGTAGTCTTTCTGCTCCTGTTTTTTCTTCTAATTTAAGATGCAAGTTACAAATTAGAGATATGAACATCAAGCAGGGGAAGAAGTTCAAATATATGGGAATTATTTTAAGAGATGCCAGAAAATGCAACAGTGAGATCCCAAAATCCATTGGACTAGTGAAAGAAGCATTCCAAAAGTTAAGCAAGGTGTTTAGAAACCAAAAAGATTAATTAGAAACAAAGAAAAGAGTGCTGGATTGCTCTATGATATCCATTCTCTTATATGGCTGTGAATGTTGGACAATCTCCCCATGGATGAGGAGAAGACTTTGAGGCAGTGAAAATGTGGCTCTACAGAAGGCTACTGAAAATTCTATGGATGAAGTGAGTAAGCAACAAAGAAGTCTTCAAGAAAATAGTAACAGAAAGAATACTTCTACTCAGAATCAGGAAAAGGCAGCTGAATTCCCTTGGACACATAATGAGGAAAGAGGGCTTTAAAAGCTTAACCCTTACAGGTATATGGGTGACCTATTTAATAAGAGCTATGTCTTAATCAAGAACCAATGATGAGTGAAAAAGATGACAGAAAATGAAAGAAAGATATTTTGAACTGGAAGAGCAAAAACAGATTTTGTTAATAATCTTTCAACTTGAATGCTTTCAAAGAATAATATGCTTTGATCTGTTCATAAAATATTTTCTTTTAGTTGCTTTTATATTATTTTCTTGGTTTATTTGTAATCTGAAACACTTTAGAATTTTTCTCATTTCAACTCTTTGAATACATCTCTCTTTCTTTCATCCTCTTTTCTCTTACTTAAGCTCTTTGAATACATTTCTCTCTCTTTTCCTCTCATTCTATTTTTTTACTTACTTAAGTTTTCAAATATCTCTTTCTCTTTTCCTTACCATCTTTTTCTTTCTTAAGCTCTTCAAATACATTTCTCTCTTTTTACTTCCTTAAGCTCTTCAAATACATCTTTTTTTCTTTCTCTCAATTTTTCTCCTAACCTATATTTCTCCTACTTAAACCCTTTGAATACATCTCTTTTTCTTTCTCTCAATTAAGCTCTTCAAATATATCTTTCTCTCTCTGTTTTTCTCCTATCCTATATTTCTCCTGACTTAAACCCTTTAAATACATCTCTTTTTCTTTCTCTCATCTTTTCTCTTATTTAAACTCTCTGAATATATCACTTTATTTTTATTTAATACGCCAACAAAACCTTTTACATTAGTCAATATTTGTTTTTTCATTTTGTGAATGGCTGAATTAAAAAAGAAGAGATCTTTTCATTGTTTAATTCCATGGTTTACAGAAACTGCAAATAATAATTAGAGGACACCTTAATGGCATCATATATAGTGATAAATAACTGCTGATACCATATAAGAATTTTATTCAGCATTAACACACAACATGACTAGGCAAGGGTAACATAATCTAAGTACTGTTATACACCAATAACCCCAAGACCTCAGTTACATTGCCATAAAGCAATGGGTAGCCAACTGTTACTATTGAAATGTGTGTGATTCTCAATATATACTTGATTAAATGGAGCTTAAATGCTTTGCATACATTGTCATAAAACAATGGGTAGCAAGCTCATCTTGCAATCCATAGCAATTGTAGTAAATTTGATCCCAATTGAATGCCTCATACTTGTGGCTTGATGCCAGACTAAGTTAGAATGATTCAATATCAATATTCCCCAGGCAATTAAAATATCTGCAAAATCTAGTGATTTTTTATCAACTGGTTTGATTTTATTTCTAATGTCTGTCTTTATTCTTTAAGCCTTTTTTCATGAAAGTTTATTTTTAGTAACATATCAAGAGTTTCAAATCAATACATCAATCAGAAAAGGAGCAGTATCAATTAAAAGTTATGTGCAGGTGAAAAAAAATCCCTCACTTCCTGGGGATAGGGTTAAGATAAAGTCAGGGGTTAAGTTAAATCAAATAAAGTCATTGTGATATAAATATAACATAGTTTAGTTTAAGTTTACAAGTGGGCATTTTTTCTATAAGAACATTTCTAAAGCACTTTTCTCATTAAGAAATTAAGAGAAAATCCATGTTATATGATAATAAAAATCTGAAATCATTATTATTTTTACAAATGAATGCAGCAAACAACACATTTACACATGTTTGTACTTATTTACAGATCCCAGGATATGTAATGTTAGGCATAGAAATGAGTCCATGCCAATATGGGTGACCTATTTAATATGAAACAGTTACCTGGATATAATAACTGCAATAGAGGGAGTTTTGCTTAACCCTGCAAATTGCTGCAAAATCAAAACATTAACCTGAAAACTCAAATCAAGATCAAGATTTTCATATGGATGCCATGCATAGTACCAAATGCATCTAGAAATATGTAAACTGCCAGCTGTATACAACCACTTTCTTAGATCAATGGGTAAAAATACCTTTGATCGAGTGAAGCTGATTGGTCTTTGTAAAGCCCATCCCTCTTTGAACACTGTGGACTGGTGCTACAGAATCATAAACAAAGGACTATACCAAATAATAGAAACAACATCTTGAATACTATCAATAGAGGCAACAACTAAAATGGATAGTACATGTAACTTGAAAAGAAAATAATGACATAATCACAATGTTAACATTCCATACTATTTCAAGCAAAAGGTTAGCAAGGAACCCCCCATCAATACTGAAAAGGGTGATAACAGCTACTGAACTTGAGAAACCCATTTTCCTGAAAAATTGTTTTAAGAGAAAGATTTTATAAATTTTAACTGAAAGCAGTACTGGCTGCTTGGTCAATGAATACTAAATGTTTCCTTGTAGGGAACAACTAAGACTTACCATTACCATCATGCTTGTCTTTTGGGCCTGAAGACTTTGTTTTGCAATTCATTAATGGATCTGAAGGTGACTTTGCAAGATAAGTCTGGATTTTAGGGTCTGAAGCAGTGTGTACACTTAAATTTGGTTTGTTGTGATCAATGCCAAAGTTGCCTAGTGGCATTATTCTATTTGAGTGGCAAGTTTTTGATACTGGGTTTCTTTGAAGTTTGCAGGAATTTGGCAGACATTAGCATGCCAAAGCAATCAGTCAGCAGCATACTCCTTTGGTCTGATCTTTTACTAGTGGAGGTTAGTTCTGAGTAAGTCTTTGTACTGTTTCTTTGTTCAGTCTTACTGCCTTCTGCCACATAGAAACCCTCCATAGAACAGGTATGTGATGTTGCACCATGTGAATGATGTGGCCAGTCCATCAGACTTGTACTTTATTCAGTGTTTCAATAATGCTGGGATTGAATGCTCTGAGCCACATGCACACAGTTGTAGAGTAATAGTAACAGATTTTCCATCTTCTGAAAAATAAAATATAATAAAAATTCAGATGATAAAATTTTCTTTGAATTAATGATGAACAGTTTGTCAGGTATGCTGAAAATATACAATTTTATTCAAGGAATCAAACTATGTCTATTATTACAATTCAAAAGGAACAGAATGGTTCCTTGCCTCTCCAACTCAGTTATGTGCCATGCGGGATACACGCTGATGAGGTAGATTTTTTTCCTGCAGTAGGTTGCCATTTCATTTTGTGGTAGACCAGTTGCCATCCAAGGCTACAGAACCCTGTCTGTCCTGCTATTTGCCCATAGCTGGGGGGAGAAGAAGAGGATCCATACCTTTCCCAATAAAAAATTTGTGATTAATCATCAAAAGAAATCTATATGAAAATGGTAAGTAATATTCAAGCAAAGATATTTGGAAAGTAATAAAAAACTGCTACATGTAATTTTGAAGTTGAAAGAATAGAAAGGTAAATAAAATCAATGATTGAAAGATTGATGAAGGTTATATAATGTCAGAGAGCCCATATTAACATATGAAATAATTAAATAATTATTCAGTTATATAAAATATTGTGTTAATCAAATATATACTTCTATGGCCTGTATCTTTTGGTTTTATTCATAGTTATTTTTATATTATACAACCTGACAACCACAAGCAAGTTATTAACAATATTTTTAATGTATAAAAATATGTTGAAATTTAGCCAATATATTTGCTTATAGAAATAAAAGTATATCTCCCCAAAATTTACCAAACAGAAAATGAAGCTCTTCTCTCAGCTTTTCACTGACTGGACAGTGAAACCTCATATTTCTTATCTTTTCTTTTACATGTTGGTGTGCACCGAAAACTGGGAAAGGGTTATTGGATGTTCACAAGGGAAATGAAAAGGGGAAAAATAAATGCCATTCTGATAAATGAAGACGCAAACATTTTTTTCAATATTTTTCATTATTCATTTCAGGGATTCGCTCATATGGTTTAGGTAGGCAGGTAGTTGACACTTGGGGGACAAATTCTGCCAATTCTGAAATCTCAGACTAACAGATCACAAAGCAACTTTCTACTACCAACTCTGTGCCTATCTCTACATCACAATACATGGCTGGGAGCTCTCTCTTGATGGATGCTATTCATCCCATAATAGCCAACATGGCACTACTTCAATCCCATATGTTCACCTATTGTCCAGTTCATACTCCTCCCCAGTTTCTTGAACAGGAATAGAGGTTTATCCCCTTTTTCCCTGTTCCTTCTAATTTCTTTTCATTCTCTTTCACTCCCGTTAGCCCTTTTATCTTATTGACATTATCACTTTGCTTGGGATGGAGTAATAAAAAAATCCTGACTGTTAATATAAAGCTTCCAACTGGAAATCTTCAACATTTACTTTGTTGTTTTCTTGTTCCTAAAAGTTTTCACTTATTTATTTATTTATTTTATTCACTTTTGGTCAAGTGGCTTGATGCTTTTGCAGACTCCATTTCACAGACTTTATCACTGGTTATAAAACATGAAACACTTAAGACAGATAAAATTACACACCATCCCCACTATGCGGATACCATTCATAGTGTCACAAATTAATACTAATTTTATTTGGAAAATATTGACTTGCATAATAAAATCTGACATATAAATATATAAAATATTCAAACACAAGTGTATACTATACACATAGTTCTTACAATATCTTGACTTCTTGATAGCAGTCGTATTTTTTCAGACTCGATATATATAAGATCAGTAAATATCTATCGATTTGTCTTGACCAACCCAGATTAAAATTAAGCTGCTCACAGACAGGATCTGACAATGGACGGCATTTTTCACAAGATTATCAGCATTTCAATTTGTACTGATTTACCAGGCCATGAATGTTTGCATCGATGTAAAGGCATAGTGAAAACTCTTAAAGACATTAATGTCAAAACTGATTAAAAAACTTCTGAAGAAATTGTGTTAATTCTATCAAACATAGATAGAAATCTGTTTTTAAATCTCAAAATTGAAAAAGGTTTACCTATTTTGATGAATGGGTATTCTCTCAGGGAGGCCCCATGCCTTATGCATCTATTGAGACTTAAGCTCAGCCCAGACCTCAAGTTGAACTCGTACATACAATCCTGTACTGCTACTGTAAATACCTAATTTGTCCTGTTTACAAGAGCCAGATTTGGATGAAGATAGATTATTACTGCCATATATTGGCAGGAGCTGCCCAGTCTTCACTTTCTAGTTTCAACAGAGTCCAAAAGTGTTTCTACATCATTGTGAGTGATAAATTATTTCCTACTCTACAACCCCTTTTCTCATAGATGAAATATCAGAAGCCTCTTGCTGCTCTATCACTATTTATATAGAAAGTGTTCAGATTTTACATCCATAGTATTCTCAGCATATATTCTTAGCATCACTGTTGCTTCAAGTCTAATATTCATCTGCAAGGATATTATTCAGCATTCAGGTTTTTTGGTTTGTTTGATTTGTTTTATTTTACAGCATATCAACCACAATGGGTTATTTAATGCCGACAAAATATTCACATTTTTTTTCAAAAATGTATAGCTGGTAATATTTTTTTCAAAAATGTACAGTTTGGTTTGTTTTGTGCCATATTAACCTCAATGGGTTATTTAATGCTGACAAGATTTTTATTTCTGGTAATATTTTTTTTTCAAATATTTATTGCTGATACTAAATTTTTTTAAAAGTATTTCTGGTATTAAAATCTATTTTTACACTTTCATAGTGTTTTGAGTCAGGTTGTAGGGTCAGCTATTTGTCCATAGCTGGGACCTTAACAGGTGCTATCACCCTGGGTCAGGGTGGACCTAGGAACACCAGCAATTAAGAGGTGGTTCCACGCTCCTCAAAACCTCCTGATCAGAGGCCGTGTTGTTGGGCGTAGTTTATCATTTTACCTATGACACAGATGCAGTTTATCGTCATACCCAGGACACTCAGCATTCAGGAGAATAGATATTATACAGCAGTTCAGCACTCTTCTCTTTGTTTCTAACAACACTGATTTCATAAAAGATGCTAGTATTTTTATTTAGTTTTTGGAGAATGACTTTATATTAATTATACTAATACTTTAAAGTATTTATTAGAATAAGTTATGACTGAAGAGAATTTAAATCTTTAAGGTATCAAAATTTCTGTTTCAATCTGGGTTTTTTTGACTTCCAAGCTTTCAAAAGAAAGAAAAATTAATATCAAAATAATAAAAAGGTTAATTTTTTGTATTTAATAGGAATTTTTCCTGATTACATGTGTGTGTTTGCCAATAAGAGTGGAAAGATCAAAACACAAAAGGCTTGAAATAACTGTTCAACAGCTTTTATTCATTGTTGAAAGGGAATGAAAAATACTAGTCTTTTGTGGGGAAAAAAGGGGGTTTCCCAGTTAATAAAGTTCTTGAGTAGCTGATTTTGTTGAGAGAGATTTCTCCACTGGTTTCCATGGCAGGGATGAGAAATTTAAGTCAAGGTGCCAGGACAGATCTTATCTTCAGCAGCAAGGGTTGTGTGTAGTTTTCCTTTGGTAGATGTCTCGAAGGGAGATTTCTTCAACAGTTCCTGCAGGAGGAATGAGAAATCTGAGTCAAGCTGCCAGGACAAGCCTTGTCTTCTACAGCAAGAGTTGTGTCTAGCTCTTTGAATTAGGCTTGAAGGTAGAGACCATTGAAAATAAAAAGTGGGAAAGAGACCGAATAAGACTCAGTCAAAGCTTTTATGATCTCTGGGTCTTCTGGTTGTACCCTACTGATTATTTCCATTGCTGCTGCTGAATTGGGCAAAGTAAGGATGCCCTCACATGCCCCAATAGCCAACAAGTGAGATAGCTTCTATAATTTAGAACTGAATTGAACAGTTTACTTGTGGATAGCAAAAATACTATTTAATCTGCATTCAAAGACAAAGGTTTGACAATTCATTCTATTTATTTTTTGAAGATTTTCTAAGATATAAAACAACAAAGGTTTCAATAAAAGACAAAGACATAACAAAGCTCCTCTTTTCATCATATTTCAATTGAAATAAAATCAAACATTAGATCTTTATGCAGTTAGTTTTTGGACCTCTCATGCATACACTTGCTGTTTTTATTCCAATATTTTATCTAGTGAAGATGGTTGAAAAACATGTTATCTGCAATATAGCAATACAAACAGCAAGCATGGAGATACTAGTCTAAATATTGATTGAATAATGACAATGGCTCATTTCAGACAAATATTTAAACTTTAATTTTGTTTTATTCTCATTATTTATTCAACATTTTCAAATTTGCTTTCTTCTTTTATAAAAAAATGTGTTTAATTTACTTAAAGATTAATATTGCTAAAAATAGCCAGATGAAAAAGCAAAATCTTAATTCTGTGATTTTTTTTTTTTCTGATTCAGTCATTGCTTTTGTTAATCCACCAGATTTCTTTGGAGCAATCGGCTGCAATCACACAAAGAGAAACTGATTTCATTATTTTTGCATGTTTCATGAGAAAAATCATTTTCTCAAAAGTTAACCCACTAATTACAATTGGAGAAATTAGCTTAGTTGCAGTTTTAGAAATATGGTAATTAGTGGAAAAAAAATATCATTTCTTCTTTTAATATTTTTCTTTTATATTGGAATTTCTTAGATAAGGAATTATCATGATTTATATTCCTTTGATATTCAGTTTTGTTGTTATACTCACAAACATTTTGGCTGCTGTTCTCTCCAGCCTTCTTCAGTTGAGTAACTTTGTACAATAACCTTCATGTTGAGTATTAATTGATATGTTATCTCCCCTAAACATGGAAAATGAAACGAATAAAGGATTAAGTTTAAAATTTCAAGAAAGTTACTGAGAAGAAAGCCATAGACTTGAAGAAGGTTAGAGTGTACAATAGGAAAAGTTTTGAGCATATGACAAAAGATTGCCATGCTGGTCTGAACAGCAATGCATATCATAATACTTTTTCTTAAATTAATTTGATTTTAACAGTGGGAATAAAAAAAAATCCTTGCTGAAGAAAATAGTTTAGAAAAAGATTTCAAAGGATGGTGCAATAAATAATGCAATATCAAATCCTTTACATGTACATTTTTTTTAAATTTCCTTCAGCCACACAAAGTACCTTGCATAAATATTCACCCACATTTTAATATTTCCATATTTTGTAGTATTACCAACTGAAATTCAAACTGACTTATTTGATCAGTACAAAATGCAGTCCTTTGAAGGTACAAAATGTATTTTATTGTGACACACATACAATAGATTAGTACATGAAAACAGTCATCTCTTGGATGCATAAGATTACCCCTCCCTCACCCCATCGATACTTTATAGAAACACCTTTTGCTAAAATTACAGCTGAAAGTCTTTTTATAAAGCAATGGTTTTAATTTTCTAGGTGTTATAACTTAAATACTTTCATAAATTGAAATATCAATGACAAAATCATATTTATTTGATTTTGCAAGAAGCAAAGTAAGGTAAAGAATATTTAGTTTTTGCTATTATGTTTCAAGTAGATAACATGTTTAATTTTATTTCAGAATATTTATATAATTTTTTTATAAAGCAGTAATTTTAATTTTCTACATATTATAACTTCTAAATAGTTTAATAAACTGAAATGATATCAATATGACAAAATATTTATTTTAATTTTTTATTGTCATGCTAGTTATAAAAAATGTTTTTTTTTATTATGGTTGTGTTGAAATATATGTTAATTTGGTTTACAATAAATAGTAAAATGATAGTATTTCTTAAAGAATATTTTTATTGCCAAACAAATGATAGCTATTCTAGTTCAGTTAACCTTTATCACTCTGCATTATTTACAAGTATGACTTCCGCAAGACTTTGCCTGACAAGTGCAGTAGCCTTGTTCTTGATTTTAGTTATAATTGTTTTTACTGTTACTGGAGCAGAATATGACAACACAAAAAATGTATTTCAAATATACTGTTGTTTGCGGGCAGAGCTGCTTGCAGTAGAAAAACAAAATTACTGCCAGATTGTTAAAGGTTGAAGAATTTGCAAAGTTTACTTCAAGCTATATAAATGTTACTAAAATATATGATGAATAAAAAATATTAAAGTTGCAAGTTAGAGGGTGCTTCTGTCTGAGAGGGAGCCCATAATTTATTATGCCTAGGGGCACCAAAAGGTCATAATCTGGCCTTGGGTATATTTCTACCAGCTTTACACATCTTGAGGCTGAAATTTTGACACATTCTTCTTTGTAAAATAGCTCCAGCATAATCAGATTGGATGGAGACAATCAGTGAACACTAATTTTCAAGTTTTACCATTTACAAATGATATCTTCACCACAGGAAAGATGTATTTAATTGGAGTTAATTTTGAATAATTTTTAAAACCATGAAATATTTTCTCCTCATTTCAAAATGATGCATTGTTTTGGGTTGGTTGATTACACAAAATCCAAATAAGATACATTTAAATTTGTGACTGTAACATGATATAAGGTGAAAAAGTTCAAGGATGGTGAATACTAATGCAAGATACACTATATTCCCTTCAACCAAACATTTATGTCCTTTCAATTTCTTCCCACCACATTTATTATTCTAAGTCAACTCTTGAGGTTTTTTGATTTTCTGAAGTGCCACTAAATACAAAACTTACTTTAGTATCATTTAGAGTGAACTTTGTACATATTGGGATCATCAGTGATTGACTCTTCTTAAATCAAAGGTTCCTTATGGACATTTAAATTTGATTCATACCTGTCATATTTCCTGCTATGAATCACATACTACAAAACTTAAATAGTGAAAAATATGAGGTATTTTTTAAGATTTTTCTATTTTTATCATGTCTAATTATTAAGCCTGGATAGAAAAACCCCAGTAAAACAATCATTAATTATCAGGCAATTAGAAAGAAAAATCGGCAATGTTTAATCTTCATCCCACAAAAAAAACAATGTGTCAAAAATTCCCTTGGCACCACTATTATGTATACACTTTTGACTCCCTCGGCAATGTTTATTTACAATATTCTAAAAATATGTGAACCAAGTACAATGCAATATTTATTATTTAGCTTTTAAAAAGATTTATTATTTACCATTTTATGAAGAAGTAAATTTGAAATGAAATCTTTTTATTCAAAAACTTATCAAAAATTACAAAATTATCAAAATATGTAGAAGGAAGAAATGCTTTCAACCTATTTTAGTGAATTTATGGGGTAAAAGCAAATGAAAGAAATGCCCCCAAAATGCATTTTTATAAAATTCATAATTACAGTTACTCATCATTATGTGTTATTTAAATTTTCTTATTTACAGACATTTTTATAAATTCATGAATAAAAAATTTCTTTTCATATTTATTTCTTTATAAAATAGTAAATAATAAATATTTCATTATAGTTGGTTCACATATTTTTATAATCTTTTAAATGTAAAATTATTCTTGTAATCTAATAAATAAATAGTGTTTAATATCTTTGTCAATTCTCAAGAATAAAGAAAATGTATAAATCCACTTTCATAGGTTTTGATTTTATTAACCTTTTAATCATCACATTTTAAAACAATGAACATTGTCAAATGAATCAAGAGTGTATATAGTAATAGCAGTGTCAAAGGAATAACCAAACTTTTCACACACTGTTCTTTTGTGGGCAAAACATTGCCAAAAAATGTTTAAACTTTATATACATAAAATAATAAAGCCTATAAATTAACAACATACAATTCTGAAAACAAAAATTCTGATACAAATCATTTATTCTGAAATATAAGATCCTTACCCATAAAATCCAGATATTAGTCAGTCATCTGTTAACTTTCTTAAATTTTGAATTTCGTTAATTATAACAACTTTTGCACTTGTCACAATAGCCTGCCATAAGTCTTCTTAATTGTAAACTAATGCCCATCTTCAAACACCTTCCCCTTGAAGATACTCTAGAGATTTTCAGTTGGGTTTAGATATGGAGAAAATGCTGCCAGCTCATAAATCTACCGTTACTGAAACATATTATTATCAGGTAATTGACCGTTGTATACAGTTGTGTGAAGGAACATTGCCTTGCATGAAAATAAGATTTATATGTAAACTGAGAAACTTGCTCATGAATAAAGATTGAAATTGTCTTTCTGAAGTATAATATATACCTGGGAAACCATCTTTAGTCTATCTGGTACATGCCAAGGTCCAACTAACTTGACTCCTACAATTCCAACTCCAAACATAACACTTCTATTGCTCTGATGACACCTTAGACATACAGGACAATGCTCTGCCTTTGCAATCCAGTGTACATGCCACCTATCGTGTCCATTAAGACACTCAGCAGTAAAAAGGACATTGAAGCCAGTTTTCAAATACATTTTAGCTTGTTTTAGATGTCTGACATGTATGCTATGGACATATGTCATGAGAGGCAGCAATTTTTCCACTACCATTCTACAAGATTACACTTTAGGCAAAAGAAAAAAAAGCAGACAGAGAGGAAAATGGGTTATCAATGTCACTGAGTGGACTGGAAGATCATTCATAGAGACTCAAACATTGCCATACAACTGAAGCATATTGAGGGAGCTAATCAGGGGTTCAGTTATGTAGTGACCCTATGACCACACCCAGTCATGGGAAACTAATGATGCTAATGACAATGGCCTGACTTTGTGAATCAGAAAATAAAATAAACAATATCAAACTCAATATATTTTGCAACTTAGCTTAGAATTTGGTATCAAGATTATTTAAGACACTGACTGTCAACCAGATAATTCTTGATTGGTCATTTTTATTATGATGCTGACTATGAGTTATCTCATGCTTGGAATTTTCTGATAAATTTTCATCTGAAGACACCAACAACCAGTTTATTCACAGTGATACATTTTAGTATAGAAATAATATTAAGACTTCAGTGGAAGCTATAAATCAACTCATAAAACTTTTTAGGATGTAAATTGATTATTATAAAGTTGGTGTTTGAAGTCAGATTTCGTAACTGACCTCCAGCAGTCAACATGTTAAACTCATATAAGTAGGTACCTGTGTCATTCAGGGCAAAAGGAGCTACCGTTTAGCTTGACATGCCTTTCTGACTTGGCCACAAAGAGCTGTTGGACAGGTGAGGCAAAATTTCAGTGCTTTCAAGTCATAGATCTCTTGAAGAGTTTCATATCTGCAGTTTTGTATCCAAACTTAAACAAAGAGAATTTTACTTTTTAGAACGGATTTTTTATTAATCCGACAGATTTATCTTGTGCTTGGCATTTTCTGAAACATTTTCATCTCGGACAGTCAACAATAAATTTATTCACAGTGGTACTTTTAGTATGAAAACAATGTTAAGACTTTAGTAGAAGTTATAAATTGACTCATAAAAAATTTTATTGCCTAAGTTGGCTGTTATAAATTTAAAATCAAATTTCATAATTGACCTCTGGCAGTGAATGCGTTAAACACATTAGCACCGGCAACCTTCTAAAATTTAGTTTTGCTCTTCAGGACTATTTTTCTTTTTTCCTAACAGTATGCTTAATTCAAGATATTTTCACTGTTCTATTTCTTAGACTGAACTTCCTTTTTTCAAATCTTCTTTGTGATGCACTGGGGTATTCAATTTATTACTTCAACATTTGACAGCCTTGGTTAAATATGTTTTGCTATTTCAGGAATTGTACTGCTTTTTCCAAGCTGTGTGATGATAGAATTATTCTCAGACTTATTTACAACCCATAATCTAATAATTTGGTAGCAGTTACTAATTTGGCACTCTTAAAATGCAAGACTATAATAAGAATGGCTTCTCTTTGTCTGTTAGTACACAGAATGTCATTGTTTTTTGTTACATTGGAATAGGTCTATGTTGCAAATTAGTTTTTTTTTCCATCTTTCCAGAAAATAAATTTACTATATAGTTGTTTTACATAATAATATGGCATGCACTTTATTTCTTTTGTCTGTGTGTGTATGCATACACCTCCTGAATAGAAGCACTCTAAGTGAAAGCTATGTTTGCTTATTGAATGAAAATTCTATATAGCCAAGAACAAACAGTAGGCCTATTTTTTAAACTCATTTTTTTTGTCATCTTTGTTTTCCTATGTGTCTCACCATATAAACATGCACACACACCTTTCTTTTATGTAAAAGAGATAAAAAAGTATAAAACTTGGCTATTGCTTATTTAATCATTATTTGTCAATTGTTACAATATTAATTCAGTTGATAAGTTTCCTTTGGTTTTATTCATTTCTTTTCTGTTTCAATGATAATCCAAGGTCACCTGACAATATATGAACAGCTTGCAGCAGATAAATATTTTAAATTAATTTTGAAATGTTTGCTTCTAATGTAAGCTCTTTATTATCAGTTCATCATCTTCCAGTTCTTTAATATCAATTAATTATATTTACCACTAACATCAGTTCTTTGTTATTTGATATTTGTTTAAAATAACAAAAATAATATATAAAATGATAAAAGAATTAAGCGAGTTTGCAGTGTGACCAACATAAATATTATTTAATTCATTGGAGATACAATCTCCCAAAGGGCACTTGAATTTGTAAACTATGTTGGTTTTTTGCAAATCACTAACTGGGGGAGAAGAATCATTGCGAAAAATTGAGTTGGATATACTAGATTTAGTGTAGTATATGATTAACTTAATTTTTTGCTAGGATCTGTTGTAGATATATTAGTATTTACTAATTTTTTTAATATATTTTCATCTTGTTTAGAATTAGTATGCATTTGATTACAATATAGGAGATTAATAAATTTGAGATTAATAGAAGCAGTATTATATACTATTTGCTATTGGAAAGCTATTATTAATAAGTGTTTGTTTTATATTCTTTAGTTCACTGTAAAAAATCTGTTTTGTGGATGAATTAGTTTCTGCACGATGTAAACAATAGCTTTCAAACTTGAACAAATAAGATGCTTTCTTAAAATCTCAATACTAAGCAAATGCTGCCTTTATAAACAAGATGGGAAATATACTAAAAATTTAGTAAATACACCAACAGATCCTAGAAAAAAATTAAATTAATCATTTACACTAAATCTAGTATGGTTCATTCATCACAATGATTCTTCTCCCCAAACATAGTTTATTTCATGACACCAACGAATTAAATAATATTTATGTTGGTCACATCTAAACATTTGACACTACATTTGAATGAAAACTCTAACATTTTTAGGCATTTAAAACAACATGCCTGGTCAACACACACAATTCCGTAAAATCCTTGTCAAAAACAATTATAAACTTAAACAAAAACTAAAAATTCTTTGAAGCTATATAAAAAACAGTTGAAACCTAAAAAAACTAAAATTCCAATAAATATCCTTTAAATGTCTATAATGGTTTTTATACTAACGACTTCCCATACTTAATACTTCTCGTTTTCACTCTCGTGTGGTCATGTGTGATGTCATGAGCTGCGGTGCGATTTTCGCTTCCAGCGTCTTATATGCACGTGTTTATCGTTGCTTGGAAATCATCCATGTAAACAGAAACAGACTATCATCACATTCTAGTCCGTGTATTGCTTAATATATTGTACAGTAATTGTCATTTTTGATAATGGCTTATGTAAGCTGAAAGCTTAGATTGGATTAAAAAATATGGATCAATATTGTGATTTTCTTTCTTCGTTTAATGATAATGTTATTAAGCTTATCAGACATTATGAAAAGAATTTACATAAAATAAATAGATAACACTATTATTTAATAAAACATGTATTAATGAAAAATGCTGCCTAAATACATACAAATATATATATTGTCATGGGTCTTTATCTATAACTACAGAATGAACTCTTCCTAACACTATGTATACTACGCCTCTCAAGAGAGAGGGTCGAATCGAGTTGAGCCGATAGTAGTTCACTCCAAACCAGACTGACAGTCATACTAACACCTTCCACATGTATTATTATTTCGTGTAATATACCTTCGTTATTTCCACTCTTGTGTTCGTGTTGTTCTTCCTTGGTCCTAACCTGGACCATAACATATATATATATATATATATATATATATATATTTGTTTGAATAAAAAACAGACCACGTTAAGATTCCATGTAATAAGCTATTTCACCATAAACCCTTTAACAGGTATATAATTTCAACCTGCAAAAAATACTTTTTACTTATATGTTCACAAGTTCAATATTGCTGCTTATCAGACAGAATGTGTAAACTTTAAGACAATACAATTTATCATTGTTTTTTTGGTGACCTAAAAGACACTTGTCTTATAAGAGTATTTGTAGAACTAATGCTCACAGCAGGTTATCACTAATTCTCTAGCAGTGCAATTTAAACCTTCAATACCAGTGCATTAGACAAAGTGTCATATTCAAATCCCTATTTTAAAGCTCAGCACATCTATTTGGCTATCAAATATGGTAATTTCATTATGGGTATCAGATCAAAGCTTCATAACATGATTTCTACTGACCCTTACTTCATTTGACACATTGACCCATGCAATCTAATTTAGAAATTCTCTTATACAGAGCTGACACCAGAACCCAAAGCCAACCCTAAAGTATGTGCCTCACTTCTTCTTATATAATGTTGTGGTAAGTTAATTATACAAGATTATACTCAATTTCTTTTATAAGGATTTTAGTTCACTCAGGGATTGTCTAGTCTGCTTTGTGACTAGAGCTAATCCTGCTCTTATATAACTTTAAAAATGGTAATACACAAGCATTCTGGCCAATATCTCAACTTTTTATTTTTTTATTTTTAATCAATTCACCCCAAGCAAGACAAAAATACCACTAAGATTGAAGTGGTTATTGATAGTGAAAGTGTATGAGAAATTCAAAATACAAGGAAGGAGTGTGAACCTATGTACTCCTAAATCAAAATTGTGCAGCTAAATATATCTTCATTTATGACACATTACTGTTTAATATCATTTGATATGCAAGACATTTTACTTTAATCCTATAAGGGATTTAAAAAAATGAAACAATTTGGAACTACATTTCCTTTCAAGTATACACTATCCCCAGACAGAAAACATATTTGTGTCTACTTTCATGAATTTACTGATAGAATATGTATAGGGGTTAATCTGAGATACAGCTTGCTTTGGGTGGCAGCCAGTCTAGGAGAAGTTCATTTCAAACCCAGCCTGAAGAAAAATAGCATCCATTACTGTGATAAAGAGTAATCTCCCTTGCTTCATGATTACCTCTCTTTGAAGAACTCTTTTGTTTGTAGAGGACTATAGATAATCACTATGTTGGTATCAATTATTCTAAGCAGAATAAAGCTTCTTTAAGCATGCTCTTGCTCTCTTAGTTATTACAGTTATCTTCCCTTAGATACATCTACAGTTGCTATGATGACAGTACAGGTGGTGTTCCTATGACTCTAATGTCTAGTGTAAATTGGATATATTTAGCTTATTGACTCTAGGGTAAGCTGGACATATATCTACCTTTTTGATGACACTGTAAACCAGGCCTCTGTCTCCATTTTAGACACTGGTATAAACAAAACTTATGTCTATTTTTTCTACTCTAGTGCAAGCCAGGGATGTTTATCTTTCTATTAATTCACTGGGATTTTTTCTTATATAAACATCCAACATTAAATAACCCAGTAAGGGTTGATCTGTCATTAAATTAACCAACATTTCACATGATTCAATCTAATATTTGAAGCAACAATAAAACTGATTTTGGTAAAAGTCAGAATTTTGATTTATAATACCAAAAGATCTAAATTATTTTGTTTTAAGAAATTAGAATATTCTACAAATTGAATCACACAGAAATCATTAATTGAACAGGATTGAAATTGATTTAAAAAGGTAAACTTGATGATTAATTGGAGTATTTTGATTTTTTTGGTTGTATCTTGATTATTTTAATAATATAATAATTCAGGTGAGCTGGTAGTGAATGTGGAAGAATATTGGCTCAACTATTACATTATTACATAATGTTTACATTATTAGTCTACGATATTGCATGACATATAATAAGCAAAAGGACACCCCCTTATAGCTGCAGGATGCAGGAAGGATTCAGAAATTACTAATTGTCCATTGTAGTAAAGGCTGAAGAATATTAGCTTAAGAAAGAGACTCATTTTTACATAATGTTTGTATCATTTATCTGTTATATTTCATGGCACAGAAGAGACAGGAGCCAAGATAATACCCCTTATATCTGCCAGGAAGATTCAGGAAATACTGATTGTCTATTGTCCTAAAAAAGTCATTTTTTTATCCAGAAGGGCATGATGGTTCTCACCTTTGATTTTATCTCATAGTCTGAATCTTAGGTAACACAATTTTGGATAATTCATTTAAAAAAGTACAATTTGTATTTTATCATGTTTATACAAATCTTTAATTTCATGAATGCATTCTCAAATATTCTAATTGATGTTGATACATTTTCTTATATTTTTGTTACCTTCAGTCTCCTGCCAATGTTTTCTGATTGCACATATAAAAACCTTCTGATAAGAACAAGTGTTCTCCAGATATATTTTGGTACTTATTTGGTGCCTTCCAGAAGTCTAAATAATTATTAAATAATGAGTATTTTTAAAGCTTAGATCAATTTATAATAATATGGAGACATTTCAATTTCATATATCCAAAATACCAGAAGGAATTAACATTTGAGTTGACATAGGAAGCAAAAAAAAACAAAAAACAAAAAAAAATGTCTTTACAGCAAAGATTATAATTCTACTCATAAATATCTCTCCCATTTTCAAAATGAAACCATGCAAGCCATTTTAATTATAACTCTGCCAGAAGGCATTATTTCCAAACCAAAAATAAGACATAATGATAGGTTTAAAACATACATTTCATCATCATCATTTTCGTGATTGTTCACTTTACAGCAATCATTATTGTTTTATTTCAGTTCTAAAACCTTAGCTGTACTGAACTTAGGGTTTTCTTTCTTTTTTAGAGTTTAGCTTTGGAAAAAGAATCTTGAAAAATTTTACATGTGAACAAATGCTTCTTTTTTTTTCTTTTTTTTTTTAATAAAATAGTAATAATATTAATTTTCACAAAAATATGTTCCTCAAGTCCAATAACTGTTATTGCTCTTTCCAGTATTGATGGGGGCTTCCTTACTAAACTTTTATTTGAAGTAACATTGAACATCAACATCTTGATTATATTGTAGGAAAATGAAATAAAACCAATAAACAAAATAATAATAACCATTTGCCATTGCATGGAATATTGCTGTCATATATGGTCCTGCTGTTCATCTTAGGCTCCTCAACAAAATCCACAGATGGATATACAATATTTTTGGCCCTGATCTGGTGACTTGTTTACAGTCACTTTCTCAGAGACATGCCATCACCTCTCTCTGTCTTTTCTACAAATACTTTCATGGTAACTCCTCTGATAAGCTATTTTCACTATTTCCCAAACTGTATGGATTTAAATGTGCCACTAGGTTGGCATCTCAGTCCCACTCTTTCACTGTTGAAATGGTTAAATGTAGCTGTCTCTTCCACTCCAATAGCTTTATGTCTCATACTTCCCATCTGTGGAACTCCCTTCCTCTTACTTTCTTCCCTGATAGCTATAATCTCCAACTATTCAAATGCCTTGATCTATTCTATGTCCTTCTTTTCAACCTTTCTTCTTTCACACCTCTTTACTCTTGCTCCCACTTTCTGTAACCCCTTGCATGCTAGTGGCACTCCTGCCTAGCTTGGGGTGAAAAGTTTAAAAAAAATAAAATAATAAAAGAATAAAAAGATAAATTAATTAATTTTCCCCATGATGCAAGGTATGAAGAAACCGGAAAGTGTTTCTGTTCACATGTACGATTTTATGACCCCGTTTTTAGAAAGTACAGAATTTCTCTCTTTCCACTGAGATCATTCAGATATGTTTTCAACAGCCCTACTACTGAAGTAGAGATTTGGTCATTCCAACTCAGCACAAGGCTGACTTGAGCTTGACCATCTTTACCTGGTTTATCTTTACTTCCCATAAATTATTTCTGAACCAAAAAGGAAAACAGACACACTCAAGAGACATTTGTTTCAGTACAGCCAACATAAAAGAAATAAACATCCATAGCAGACACACAAGTTTTTAGTATGCTTTTTCTATCTTTGCTTATATATTGAACACAAACCTTCACCTAAAAAATACACACAAAACCCACAACCCTGTTAACAGCCACAATATTTTTATTTACTCTTCAAGATACAGATGCTATCCATATTAGTTGTTGCTACTGTTGAAAAACCTTAACTGATCTGTTTTCTGTTATCTGGTACTGATCTTTGTTTTTGAATCTGTAGTGCCAGTGATGAAGAAGGATGGTCCTTGCTGAGACATAGATGTGTTGCACAAAGCTATTTTTAACCATTTATCTGAAAAAGTGGTTGTATTAAACTAAATTTAGATATTTTTTAACATGTTTGGTGCCATACATGGCATCCATGTGAAAGTCTTGATCTGACAAGACTAATTAAGAATATTACTCTAGTGGAGGTACAGTGAAGTAATAGATAGTGGATTGGATTGAGAAATTGCAGAACCATGTTTGAATTACATTCATGTGCTAATACCCTTGGGAAAGGTATGAAACCTCTTCCTCTCCCCCAGCTATGGGTAAATAGCAGGACAGACCAGATGGCAACTGTTCTACAACAGAAAAAAGTGGCAACCTACTGAAGGAAAAAAATCTGCTTCATCAGTCATGTATCGAAAGATGCATGATTGCCTAAGCATGTATCACACATGGCACATAACTGACTGACTCTAGTTTTTAGGTTATGGTTTTGGTTTGAAGCCAATTGTGGTATTGGGTGAAACTACCCCTAGCACAGCCTATTCTATGTTCAATTTCCTTATCACTTATACTAAATTTGTTATAACTGATCTATACTCCTAAGTATTTGAAGTATTTAGTATTTACTAATTCCATATTTTGAATTTCTATGTAGTATTCAGGATACATGCCATCATTGCTTTCATTTTAATTCAAGATCATAGTTTCTTTTTTAGAAAGATTTATCATGTCTTATTTTTCAGAAAACTTAGTAGAGGATGTTGATTTTTGTTCAAGACCATTCTTGTCCCAACTATGAATACCTATGTCATTGATATAGCCCTCTTCATTCCCCTGTATATTGGCCTTTGAAGGGGGAAGCAAGAAAGGTGTTTTCTACTAGTGGATCAATTTTGGATATGACATGAAATGCTTAAATGATCAATGCCCATCTCTTCACATCTGTGCTTGTATATGGGCAGAGTCTAGGAAGAAATTAAATAAATTGGGACTCTCATTTCCTTCTTGTCATACTCCTGATGAGGTTTGAAATGATTTGGTATTTACCTGACTTTGTGGACTGATGTAGTTCTATCAGATCTAGACATTCAGTTGAGTCGGAGCTTGCAAGGCAGTTTCTAATGGAGGAAAAGAGGATGTCTCTATTGATGTGGTCATATGTTGCTATGAGGTATGCATAGTAGGCATACAATTTTCTATTGGCAAAGTAAGCAATTTCTAAGAGTTGTTTAATGATATTAAATATTTACCATTATTGCACCAGAACAAAAGCCAAATTGGATTGTGAGAAGTTGATTTTGATAGAACCGTGAGAGACTCATTAATACAATATTCATTAGTATCTTTAGCATAATGAATCCAATTGGGATACTGTAAGCATTCTGAAAGCAAAGAAAATGTTTGTCACAGATTAATTCCACAATGCAGAGAACAAATCACTGTAAGTTCAGACTTAAATATAGTGGACAGAAAGAAATGCTGAAAACTCGATTCACAGGTACTATCTCACAAATCCCAATGCATGTAACTAGTCAGAAAAATAACTCATTCACCAACGAACATGGTAGCCAAAATACATCAGTTTTTCCTCTCGATTTGAGAACACCAACTTCTTTTATCAGCTGAGCAGTTTTTTCATTTGTCAACAACTGGGAGAGGATGCCAAGTATTTTGCATAATAAAATATTTTTATAGAGACTCCTGCGATGGACTTGTTCTTAATCTAAATATTTCATCTTCAGCATGTCATGTGGAATACATGCCCTTTTTTTGGGTAAGTAATTTTCTTTTCCATTGTAGGATACACGCGACGCGTTGTCGCTTGGTTTGACGAGATAAGTCGCCTTTTTCTTTGCTATAGATACCTCTGTATGTCAGGGTCTTAAGGTTAAAGGAGTTTGAATTTTAGTTAAGTTTTTTACATTCAGTTGCACACACTCTATAAGAATCCCTCTCTCCTTTCACCAGCTATGGATTAAGTAGTAGGGAGGATCTAACTCTTCAGCCTTGGTTGGCATTCAGTGAAGAAAAAGGACAACTATGAATTCAAAACTGGTTGGGAATGTAGCTAGTATCTCCATCCCATAAAAACCTAGTTGTTATGGAAACTATAGCAGCAGCAACCTAATGTGTTGAGAGCTGTGGTTCCATATTCCTCAATTATTTCAACAAGACTTGAGTAATATTTTAGTTTAAGAAATAATGTTTTAAACATAATAATCAACAGATCAAATTTATATGATTCTTACATATACATAATATCATTGTTATGATTTAAACATTGGAATTTGAAATACAAACATTTTAAAATTTGGTTGAAATTTGATTCATGCCACACATCATTAACTTGGGTCATCTTTAATTTATGACCAACTAAAGATATTTTCTCAAATATCAGTCATACTCTGTATATCAAAAGAAATCTCAAAAGAGAAACATATCCTTTCTAGTTTTCTGTGTCTATTGCAAAGAAACATAATATGTGCTTGAATGTGTTACAGAATTTGTAAGCAAGCCAAAAATTGCAAACCTTACGATATTGGTTAGAATTTTGATGATCCAAAGTAAGTAAGGTTGGTTTGAACTTCATGAGAATGGAATCCTAACAGTTATGGATTATCTTTAAGTTCTTAATATGAGACTGAAAATGCACAAGAACAGTAATGTTGTAACAATAGAAAAGTGAAGCTAACTCTCCAATCCCAGATTATTTGGCATGCTATGGCTTAAGCAAAGAGGCAGACCACCACACGATGGCAAGTGGCTGGCTAGACTGTTGAGATCTGTTCACTCTCTAAATCACACAATTCCTCCAAGAAATAATGACTACTATATTCTTGCTGAAATAAAATAAAGAAAAGGTACCTGAAGAGAATTGTCTGACTTTCACAGAACATGGCACAGAACACAAGAAAAGTGTATAGATATTTGTGTAGATGTATATGATCTGTATTTATTATCAGAGAACAACAAACCAAGACCAAGAGAAATTCTTTATCAGATGAATGGTGTTTTCTTTTTCATTTTTCTCTCTGGGGATGTATACATAACTTATTCTTTTATGACTGTACACAAAATAAATATAATGTATAAATATAATGTATAATATATATATATATATATATATATATATATATATGTGTGTGTGTGTACATATGCATTATATTCATTTTATATATATATATATATATATATATATATATATATAAAAGTGAACATAAAAATCAACATTAGAGGCGACAGTCTGTTTCATGCTAGATTGCATCTAGCATGAAACAGACTGTCGCCTCTAAGTGTTGACTTCTATGTTTACTTTTATATTTACACACACACTATCTCTGATACTGAGCACTTTATCCCATAAATATAGCATATCTTAAGACTATATATATATATATATATAACACACACACACACACACACACACACACACACACACACACACACACATAAATTTCCAAGAGGAT
Source organism: Acanthosepion pharaonis (assembly GCA_903632075.3). Lineage (NCBI taxonomy): Eukaryota > Metazoa > Mollusca > Cephalopoda > Sepiida > Sepiidae > Acanthosepion > Acanthosepion pharaonis. Next base: position 1,914,282 of record CAHIKZ030001835.1, on the reverse strand, counting down.
AGAATCCAGGTAGAACTCAATGTCCAGGACAGAGTAAGAATATAACATAAAAGGCTCAAACACTAATATTCCATGGTTACAATTTATTACATTGGAATCGTAATCATGATCCAATTCATCAGAATTTGTAAGTCTGATGAATTGGATCATGATTACAATTCCAATAACCATAAAATATTAGTGTTTGAGCCTTTTATATTATGTTACATATATATGTCCTGGGTATGAAGGTTTCAAGGAGCATGTAACCACCTCTTAATTGCTGTTGTTCCCAGGTGGTAGTACCTGTTAGGGTCCCAGCTATGGGCAAAGTGTGGTTCAGTGGATTATCCCTTTATGAAGACAATGTCATGGCACAATGCCCAAGTATGGAAATGGTAGAGCTTTCAGTTGCTGTTAAAGTCTGAGTTGAGATGACAGTCAGGGCAGGTAATCCTGCCAAAATTTTTATTCCACTAGAATTATGGCAAGCTCATCAACAGATCCTGTTTCTGGAGTGAGAACTACCACATGTACAGCTAGCCAGTTAACTGGAAGGGAGCCCAGTGATGTAGACGATACTCCCTACCCCCTGCATGATAAACAAAAACAACCAATGAAGAAGAAGAGGAAGAGGATATATGTGTGCATGTATGCATTATATGTGTGTGTGTTATACACATATAAACATATACTGGGTGTAACAGCAAAATTGTCCATTTCTTAGATTAAACTTTGAACCAGTGTATCTTGGAAATGATTAAAGATATCTTAATGGAATTCTCCAAGATTTATATAACACTACTGGACTGTATGGATATATGTAGCCAACAATTCTGATCTTATGTTAAGGAAATTAGGGTTATTTAAGTATTTTAATTTAATAAGCTTCTCCAACAAACATAAATTACATCTGTCTCCCTTTCCATTGTATAGCATAGCTTTCGCAATTATCTCCTAGCTAATGGCTGGGTTATTATGGTTGTTCTTTAATCACCAAACATGCTTTGAAAGTGTTATGCAGTTTTGTATTTGATACTGCTCAGTGTCATATATATATATATATATATATATATATATATATATATATATATATATAGTACAGGTATACGTATAGTATAGATCTGTTGGTATATAATCCAGGTGGATACTAGTAATATCAAATATTAAAGCTGATCCACAAAGAGAGCTCAATGTATTTATTATAACAGAGCATATATATTACACAGTAAAAAATTCAAAATTACTTAATGTGGGTATAGTCTATTTCAGCTGACACAACCTTGTGCCAGTCTTCTTCAATCCTAGATTGAATTTGTCTTGGAATCAGGGATTTAGAATTTAATTTAGATAGCAGTCAAGGAAAAAATACCAAATCTACCCAAAATGACACCTTAGCTAGATAAAAAACCAGAGTTTGTGGTAAGGGGAGGGTGGGAGATATCTCTGTAAAAGGGGAAGATGACCACTGGAATCAACCCTGATATTAACCTTATAATCCTAAGTTGGGGTTATATGAAGGCTAATTTTGACATCACAATAGGATCATTGGACTCTGCAGAGTCTTCTGACCTTATTGGTCCATTTATATTATATAATCTTACAGATTAAAATTAGTATTGAAGACATTGGATTGTATTTAGATGATGGCCTTATGGTTCTAAGGAAGTCTACAAACTTTAAAATAGATAAAATTAGAAAGCTATTACACAGAGAATTTAAATGCCTTAACTTAAAAATTACTGTAAATAATAAAATAAAAAAAGTAGACTTCCTTGATCTAACATTAGATTTAATCAAATCATCACCCATCTATAATTAAGCATATACCTTCATCTATTGAAATAAAGAATAAGTACAAATTCAGCTAATGAAAAAATAATCTATGAACAAAGTTTATAATAAAAGAAAAATTTATATAAATAACAAAAATAGAAATGTATATTAATAAACATTTTCCTAAAAATAGTAAACTCAGCAAAATTTTTAATAAAAATACCCTAAAAATAAGTTACAGTTGTACTGAGAACTTAGAAAGGATTATTAAGAAAAAATAATGCAAAAATTTTGAATAAATATGCCAAAATCAAAGAAATATAAATCCTAAAATAAAAATAAACAAAAATATAGAAAAATTATATAACTGTAGAAATCCTAAAAATTGTCCTCTGAATAATAAATGTCTTATAGAATCTGTAGTTTTTAATTGCAATATCTCATCTATTGAGATCCAAATGATGACAGATCCTATATAGGATGTTAAAAAAATGATTTTAAAAAAGATTTAATCAACATGAAACTTCCTTCAATAATAATGAATATCGCAATCAAAGATCCCTATCTAATATTTTAAAAGAAAACAATAAAATACCAGCAGTGAAGTGGAAATTAATAAAAAAGCAAGAAATTGTAGATCTTTAAATGACCGTTATCCTTTGTGCATATATGAAAAATTATATATTATTGAATTTTTTAAATCATAAAAATTTATTAACTCAAAGAAATGAAATAGCCATATTTTGAAGACATTGTCAAATATTTTCCTTAAATAATAATTTATAGATAAGAGACTAGTATATTTATAGTTTATCATAAATAAAATAATTTTATAAATATGAAATTAAATTATAATATATTAATTCTACAATTCCATATATACTTTATTAGTTAATATAAAATGAAGTAAATACTTTATATTTATAAGAAGATATAAAAAAATATTAATATTAAAAATGTGACTATATCATAATTAACCTTTTAAGAAAATCTTGATATTTATAAAAATAAGAATTAAATAAAAGAAAAAAAAAGAAAGGCCAAATATATTGTCACTTAAACCCAAATGATGTTTAAAATTTAAGACAGTATCTTAAATAACTGCTGGAAAAAAAAAGGGAAGTAGACGTCAATGAATAGACACCCTAGTCCCCCACCTTAATTTGACTACATTTACAATACACGCTGATACAAAAGTTAGCCTAGAACCTGACCACCCTTAAATAATAATAAAAATTAAATTTTTTTTAACCCCACCAACAAAATATTAAGATTGTCTACGCTAATATTAAGTAAATCAATTTCTTAGAAAGTTATTCTTAAAACTGCTTGATAATGGAACGAAACTCTGTATTGTAGATTTAATTTTTAAAATTAATCTACATCTGGAGTTTTCCATTTTGAAACAGGATTTTCTGTATCATGATGGAATAATTTTTTTTTAAATAATTATAATATTGAGCTCTATGGATTATATTGAGCACTGTTTTTTTAAAAATAAAAATAAAAGCTAAGAACTCTGAATTATAAATATCACTATTCTTTCCTATTATTTTAAATATATATATATATATATATATATATATATATATATATATATATATATATATATATATATTTCCTGAGCAAAAACTGGCTTCTTCACTTGATTTATTTTTACCTCTTGATAAATTTCAAAACACTGTCCTCTTGGAAATTCTGTAGTATCTCTTGATATTTTGTTCCAATCATCCATTAAACAGGAACCTACTATTCTTAAGATCTTTTTCTGTTATCAACATGCTGACTGCAACTCACTTCATGTTTTTCTTCAAGATGCACCCTTGGACTGACATTTTTAACCTTCAAATTGAAAATTGTGCCAATGAGGTTTCCTCTTGGGTCAAAGCTGGTATAGATGTTTTTCATCAGAAATTCCAGGTGAAACCTATCTTCTCCAGGGTTCACACCAGCATGCCCTACTGCTAAGTCCCACAGGAACCACTTTTTTGGCTATACCAGCATGACAGCTCTTATCACAACAGATGCCTGTTCATTGATGCTTGTAATAAATGTAAACGAATCCTCAAAGGAGCTAAGTCTCTGTCTACTGAGAGAATGACGCACTGTATTTCATGTAACAACTTTGGCTCTCATAATTACTGGCAGCTCTGTAATAATGTATTAAATAAGTGTAAATTTTCTATTCCTCCTCTCTTCAATGAATTTGAGGTGTTAACATCTTCTGCTGATAAAGCTGAATGTTTTGCCTGTAAATTCTCCTTAAACTTTACTCTTGACTCATCTGGAATTTGGTAAATAAATAAAAAATTTACAAGGTTATCAATGGTAATGCAGCCTTTCGAACACCCTGTAGATTGATGACATCTGAAAATGAAAAATGCATCTCTCAGTGTTCATCCCATTGCTCTAACCCCAAGTTACCATCAAGTGCATTTGTGCTTGTTATTGTTTTCCCACTTAAAAAAAGAAGCCAATTCTCACAATTTGAATATTTTAAAATGCTTTTTTCTCATTTTTTTTTTTTACCTGAAACCTCCTCCAGGCATCACAGACTTATTGAAATCTTCTTTTGTTCTCATTCTTTGGATGTAATTCACCCATTTGTTTTTTTTTTTTCTTTTTGCTTCTTTTACTCTATTGTTCAAATGAGGAGGCACAAGTATTCTCAGTTCTTGTTTTTGGTTTCTGAACATGGCATTTCTCCAAGAACAGGCAACGTTTTTTCCTTCTTTTTTATGTGAGTGTGAAAATTTCCCTTTATAGATGCTGATCAAAAGTATTATTTCCCGTTTGTATATCTAATCAACCACTGAGCATATTTTAATAATATATTCAAATATAATTACTTAATAATAATAAATAAGTGTCACATAATTAGAGATAGCTATCTAATAATATTTAGCTATCTTTGCTTGAATAAAAGGAGGTTACCTTTTATTCAAGCAAAGATAGAGAGCTAAATATGATATGGACATAGTAATATGCTGGAATCATTGCATGAATATATCTGACACTTTTCAGGACTGTCTATGACAGAACTGTGTGTGGCTGCAGAGAATTTAGTAAAGTCTGTAATATCATATATTCTCAATGGAGTTTAAATTTAGCAAGTGTCAATGGAGTATCTGGAAGTCATTAAAATCTTCCTTCTTAAATTGTACAAAAGAGGAACTCAGAAGTATCAACCATAAAACTGATGATAATGCATAAGGTTCTATAGCTATGAAACATTATTAACAGGTTATATGTTCAGAGAAAAGAAGGAATAGTACTAAAGGATAGCATCAGCTTCACAATAAAAAAAAACAACAGAAATACACAAGACAGAGTAAGTAAAGACAACTTACAACAAGTAAAGTTTGCACTAAAAGGAAAAGAAAGATGAACTAAAAACTAGAAAACCCGAAAATGAGGTTTCAACAATGGAAAATAAAACAACTGTATGGGCAATTCAGAAAACAAGTCAAGAGAATATCAGATAAATTATGATTAACATAACTACAGGAAAGACCTAAAGGGAGAATGCAAGTCGTTCTCAATATCAACACAAAACAAAGTTATAAGGATGAATTATATAAAGGCCAGGATAGAAAAAAAACACACAAGAGAATAGCAAATGTAGACTATGTAGAAATTGGTCATACAATCAACCACACAATAAAAAATGTAGTAAATTAGCCCAGAAAGAATACAAGAATAGATGTGAATAGGTAGATGATCCACTAGGAACTCTACAAGTGACAGCATTTTGATCATACAATGTTATATGCACAGTCCAAAATTTGCCCTGGAGAATAAGGCATAAAATCCTCATGGATTTTGAGACTCAAATGGATCATATAATCCAGACTAGAAGAATGGATCAAGTATTTATAAACTAAGAGAAAAATAACATACCAGATAGCAAAAAGATGAGTATCTTGACTTTGCCAGGGTTGGGGTTGGGGTTAGGGGCAAATAAATTCTGAAATGTTATGGTCACAGTCATACCAGTCATTATCAGAGCACTAGGAATAGTTATAAAGAATCTAGTGAAAAGAATGGAGGAACTGGAAATCAATGGAAGAGTTGTGTGTCATCTAGATGATAATCTTTGCTGGAAACAGCTAGAATATTAAGAGTGCTAAAGCATCAAAAAGATTTGCTGTTGCTTAATCTACAGTGTAAACTACCAGTTCTTATTGATGTGAGCATTCAATGAGTGAAAAATAATAATTATAAAGCAACATTAAGTAACATATACTATAAACATCAATAAAGAACCACTTCAGCTTTGACATTAAAAGTAGAATCATCTGGTTAAAAGAATATTTGAAAATGCCACTGTCAGTATGGACTTGCAAAATGCTGATGAAGAGTCCTATTGATTGGCTTTATTTAACTGACTAAGGCAAAATTAATATATGATTCTGTATGTAATTACAGAAGCAGAAAAGTGAATAAACATCATCACATAAAGTCAATTGATTTCTGAAGAAGAAAAAGGTAATTATGACATGATGCTTTTCAAAAATGCATCTTAATGCTGTAGCTCATTTGTTTTAGTATTGAAGTCAACATCAATTCCCAAGAGTAAGGTTTCAAAATTGTCCATAGGCTCATAAAAAATATCTATCCACAATAAAATAAAAGTAGCAAAAGGAATGGAATCTTTTCTGTTGTTAGTTTGACTGGTCTGACTTGATTGACTATTATTTATGAAGTATTGGTAAATCTGACACAAACATACTGTAATATAATAAGCATCATGACTTAACCTCAATGTCAATATAAAATGTCTGCTTTAAACATGATCAAATGAAAGCAAAGCATATCATCAAGTCACATGATTTATGTATATGTATGTAGACATAAATCACGTGACTTGATGATAAGCTTTGCTTTCATTAGACCATGTTTAAAGCAGATTTTACATATGTATACGTATGCTGACAAAGAAGTGGCTCAGATTGAGGAATCAGAGAGCCAGGTTCAAATTCCAGTCAAATCCATTACATTCACTTACGTGCTAATACCCTTGGAAAAGGGTATGAATCCTCTTTTCCCCCCAGCAGGACAGACTGGGTTCTATAGCCTTGGATGGCAACTGATCTATGACAGAAAGAAATGACAACCTACTGCAGGAAAAAAATCTGCCTTGTCAGTCATGTATCGAAAGTTACATGATCGCCTAAGCATGTATCACACATGACACATTACTGACTGATGCTGACATAGCTTTTGTCATAAAGTGCATAAAGTCAACCAGCAAGCCACATCAGAGTTTAACAGGCACAATGAATTTATTGTATTAAGCCTATCATATTACAAGTGTGACCATGTCTGACCATTTCATAAGATCATTTTATAACACTATAATAGTGGGATACTAGTCCGAGTCAAATACATGATACAACTGAACTTGCTGTAAGGCAAGCTTGCTCACCTTCATGCCATAGTTGACTAACTGAGCAGGTAAAGTAGCTATAAAAGAATAGTCTGTCCAAATACTCACTTGGCCACTTTTCATTTTGTCCAATATTAATACTCAATATCACCAGAAGGGAAGGTTTCTTTAACAGCAGTAAAACATTTAGTAAACCATAGCCTTCCATCCTGTTCTCATGACCTGGTCACATAAAATAAATACTTATTAAATAATACTGAAAAACTTTACAGAATTACAAATATTCATTCTTCATGAAACTGTTTTTTTCTGATATAATTGTTTTATAACTCTTTTTCATGATTAATTGATTTTTCTCTTGCATATTAACTTCCTATCATCAGCAGAATTAATTGAATAAAGATTCAAGATAATCAATTAACATGACTTTAGTATTAAACATGTAATGCTTACAGGACTGACTGAGAGAAGGAAGAGGTTTATCTGATTTTTTTATTCTATACTAGCAGAGAATCTTGCTTTAGGGAACATTGTGCACTCATCCCACACAATGAGCTCACACCTTTTCAGGATGTCAGCTTTATCTGAATCATTGCTGATGCTGCAGGTTGCTGAATCAGATGAAGTCAAATTAATTGGCAGCTTACAGGCAAAGTGCACTGTTCTACCACTGGACAAAGGGTTGCAGCAATTCCAGAGGATGCCACAGCCAAGGTGATCCCCTTATTTTTCTGTATTTTTTCAAGGAGGAGCTTCATGAAGAATGTTTTACCTGTCCCACCAGGTGAATCCAAGAAAAACAAACCACCTTTCTAAAGGCGAACAGAGTCAAAAATGGTATTGTTAACCAACTACTGGTCCTTAAGCATCTTTGGCTCATTTTCGCTGAGATACCATTCAAGAGTGTCGATGTTGTAAAAAGTTTCCTGAATTATTTTCCTGCCCATAGAAACAATCCTATCTTCAATGTCAATAAGCACTGTTTATAAATTTGTCAATGAATCCTGCATCAAAGCCATGAAGAATTAATTGCTCATGGTGTTTGAAGTCTTCAGAAAGGTCCTATTTCTCCCATAAAGAGGTGGGGTCACTAAGCTCACACATGAACATTAATACAGCAAAGAGTTGTCAGAGACTTCTTGCTGTTCACATTGCAGCAGCCACTGTGAGAGTTGCATCCCACTGAAAAGCATCTTCAAGTAGCCTATGTTGAAGCAGGCCTTGTGGAACATTCTGCAAACATGCCCATTAATCCTTTTTAAGTTGTTGAAACACTTGGTCCTCTTGTAACAGAAGCTGATGATACAAGCACTCCTGTTGGTTGGGGTGGATACCAATGGTCAAACTTGATGCCTGGATGCCCATCAGCAGTTTCTTCTATGTTTCTTTGTGTCCATCTGTTGTCTTTCCAAATGTAGTATGATGGTACTTAGAGTATAGAAGGTTCTGAACCAATGAAATTCTGTCAAAGAATTGAATGGATAATTAGTAGCGTTCACACGAACAGGTCAAAGGTCATGTTCGCAGTTTACCTCTTATTGTCAGGCCATGGGCATAGAGGGGGTAAGTGAGTAAGGATGTAGTATAAGCAGATGTTCACATGAATTAAGGGACTGAAAGGGGTCATTATTAGTGGTTACACATAGGTGAAAGGTTGTGTTTGAAGTCATCTCTTTAATATCAGACAATGCACAAAATGTATTAAGGAATATAGTGTTGAAAAGGGGGCATTATGATTGTGGGCAGTAATAAGGACATGGTTAAAGCAGTAGTTTACACCAAGTAAAATGCTGAAGTGGGGTATTAATAGTGTTCATGCCCAAAGGTCATGCTCACAGTTCACTACATGTTATCACACCATGGGCGGAGTAAAATTTAAACAGTTTTATCAAATAGCTGAAGTTTAATGAAATAAATCACAAATTTAAAGTGAATTAAATACAATGATATAAAATTAGTTTCTAACATTCCTTGAAGCATAAGAAATATTCATACAAAATCTGGAGCAAATCGGTTGAAAATTGTGGAAGTTAATGGCAAAAAACAATTTTACACAAATATTCATGGACTTTTTCTGATTAACACAAATGACATTAAAAAAATTTAATTGAAACAATTATTGTGTCATAAGTAATAATTGTGTCAAATTTGGAGAAAATCACTTGAAAAATCAAGGAGTTATAGTCAAGAAACTGGTTTTCTAAGTGTTTTTTTGTTATATGTGGGGATCCGGGAAAAATAAAGTTGGTTTTTACCACTCTTGGAGCAGAAGTTATCAGTGTGTCAAGTTTGAGTGAGATTGGTTGAAAAATATTGAAAAGTATAACAAATGTACACACACAGACAGACAGACATCCTCTGTTTTATATATATATATATAGGAAAAATAGCATTTCAGGCTGGGATCTGCAGCTGTGGTTCTCAGCTAGTCTAAAACAACAACTTTAAATTCAAAACTGAATGGGAGTGGGGCCAAGACCCTTACCCCTATAAAAACTACTTACTACTGAAATAACAGAAGGACCACCTCATGTAGTTTGGCTGTAGCACTATGCTCAAGAGGAAGATAAATACATGATCTTTGTTGTTTGAAACTTTGGATATAACCTCTGAGCTTTTGAATGCTCGTTTTTTAATGTTTGTTTTTAATGAGTTGGTGGGAAATGAGATAACTCAGAATATAAAAGAGGAAAATGATTATGAATGCTTGGAAATAGACAGTTTCAGATTTAATAAAACAAATTTTTTGTGATGCTTACTGTGGAATTATATCTATTCATGGTAGTTTAGTAGGTTACCAGTTATGGAAGTATTGTTTATCTTACAACATCCATTCTAACCATATATTAGTATATTTGGTTCAGGTGTATATTGGCCTTATGTAATGATTAAAAGAAAACAGAGTGTTGATAAATACAAAATAAATCTTGATATACACAATATAATAATACAGAAGGATAAAGTTGAAGTTTCAAGAGTTCAATTGTAAAAGTCCTGGCCATGTTAGCAAGATAGAGTCTGGGAGGAGATATGTCCAGTGCTTTCTGCATTCTGTTGAAGATTATTCTGGGCTTGATGAATTACTTAATTATGATTATTCTAAATCCCTGCAAAATTTCTTCACTGTATATCCTAGCTTGACCCAGCTAATGCTCATGAGCAGTGGCTAAGGTTCAATAAGCAGGCATGACTCTTGGGGCACTGTTCTGAGGTTATCCGTATACTTGGATGAGTATCACTGTGGAAATGAGTAGAGGCACCATATTGAGTCTACTTTGTGTCTTCTTCATCACCAAGGTCCCTGGTACAGTTGATATGATGCTTGCATTGTATTGAAATGGTCCAGGTTCAATTCTCAGTAGTGGACATGCACTTCTGATGAGTCCCAAATAGGATGAAACAGCTGTCCAGTGTTTTCTGCATTCTGTTGAAGATTATTCTGGGCTCAATGAATTATATATATATATATATATATTTTTATATATATATATATATATATATATATATATATATATATATATATATATATATATATATAAGGCATGGTGGAGTAGTGGATAGTGGCTTGGATTTAGAAATTGGAGAGCCAAGTTCAAATTCCAGTCAAATCTATTGCATTCACTTATGTGCTAATACCCTTAGGAAAGGTATTAATCCTATTCTTCTCCCTCTAGCTATGGGTAAATAGCAGGGCAGACTGGGTTCTATAGCATTGGATGGCAACTGGCCTAGGAGAAGGACAACTCTGAATGCAAAACCTGCAGAGGGTCGTTTGGGAACCTTGTGGCATGTTTGTGCAACAGGTCTCTGTATTCAGCCCTTCAGAAAGTGTGATTGGTTCTGCACAAAGCCTTCACCACTATAATCAAATCATATGTGCTGGTGTATAGGCGGTCAGTTCCCAGGAACTGAGCTGCTTGACTCTCATACGTCGGGAGAGTCCACCGTGTGTGTGTGTATCCAAACGTAGTAGCCAGAATGAGGGTGAAGGAAGGTATATATGTTTTTACATGTAAGAGGATGGCTTAGTCATCTAAAATTGCCAGCTAGTCATGCAAATGCTGCATTTCATCTCTGGGTATGTTACAAGGGCCTCAGCATCAGAGACTGAACAAAATTTATTCATTGTGATTTTGGTTGATTTTATATCTGTTTATACACATGTCTATAGATCTGCTTCTCATTGACTCACAGCTTTATATTCTGTTTGTAAAAGCTTTCTGATTGGTTGGTTGAACTATCTATATTTTAGAGATGCTGAACTTTTGGTCTCCTCCTTATTATTTATTTCACTCTCACCAGAGATTTTCCTTGCTTTTCCTCTTCAAAAGTTTCTGGTTTATTTGGTCTGAATTGGACGCTTTGTAAACCCTCACCCAAGCTTTCCACTAACCAGCCAATGATCACCCCACCTCTCATGTTGCATTTCAGTCCTTGATCTCATTGGTGTGCACCAAAAGCCAGGGAAGGGTATACTGCATGCTCACAAAGTAACACTATAAAAGAAAAGCCACACCGAGAAATAAGAATGTGAACCATATTTTTCTTATTACATGTAGGTATTTTATTCAGGGCTTTCCTTGTCTGGGTGGGTAGGCTGGTGATGCTTGAGACAGCTTCTGCTAAGTCAGTTCTTCCCCCTAATAACTCCTTGCTCATCTACTCATTCCAACATGGAATAGAGATTTTTTTTTTTAAGCGTTTCACCCCAAGCAAGGTGAGAAGCCACTAGGACGCAAGGGGTTACAGAAAATTTGAAGCAAGATGAGATAGGAGTGATAGAGGAAAAGATGAGGAGAAGGGTAGTGGATAGATCAAGGCAACTGGAGATGTCAATTGACATTATATTTGAATAGCTGGAGATTATAGCTCTCAGGGAAACTGGAATAGGGAAGGGAGTTCCACAGGCGAGAAGTGTGAGACATGAAGCTATTAGAGTAGAAGAGACAGCTACATTTGGGAGTTTCGACAGTGAAAGGGTGAGAGCGGGATGCCAGCCTCGTGGGCGCTTGAACTCATGAAGTCTGGGAACCAGCGAATGCAGCTCCTCGGAGCAATTGCCATAAAAGTATTTGTAAAACAGACAGAGAGAGGCGACGGCACGTCTGTGAGAAAGTGACTGTAGATGAGATGCCAGAGCAGGGCCAATTATATTGCATATCCGCCTCTGGAGCCTATCCTATCAAGACCCCATATATTTGAAGAGATTAGAGATTTGGGGAGATCAAAATTTTATTGCAGAAGGATGCTCTGCATTATGTTCATCATTGACCATATTTGATCATTTGAAGAGATGATTTAGACAGAAATAACAAAATTAACAAACAGAATTAAGATTTGGGAATCTCCTTGAGACAAGTATCAATAAAGAAATTCTTGGGATCTTTGGATCAATAGAGAAAAAACTGAAATCTGCACAGGCCATTATTGTCCCCACCAAAGGATTCAAGAAGACTGTTAATATAGAAATTTTAACTTATTTCATTTTTTTTTTTTTTTTTTTTTGCCACTTGATCTGCAAAAATCCACCCCTTCACTAGATTTTTGGCTGATGCTACTTAGAAGACTGAATTAAAAGTTCATCTGTTGCCAATGAGTTTAAGACATCTATGACAAAACCTTTTCCTTTTGAACATACTCTCTTTTGATGCAAAAAAAAGGACTGACCAATTTGGGTTTGTTGATCATAATGGGGGTTCAGTATCTGCAGATGGAACCATTTTCTTTACAGTCTGTAAATGTTGGCAGTTTTTTTCTCCATTCAAAATTCTATCACAAACCAAAGATCCCAAGAATTTCTTTATTGATACTTGTCTCAAGGAGATTACAGAAAATACCACCTGCCAACCTTTAATTGCGTAAGTTGTTTGTTATTTCTGTCTAATGTTTTTATCATCTCTTGGGGACATTTTTTTGACCAAATGATTAAATTGGTCACCTCTTAAGTTTTTGTTGGCTATGTTATTGTAATGATGAACATAATGCAGCTCACATCAGCCAAAATCTAGAGAAGGAACTTTTTGTGCAATAAAATTTCTAAGCTCTAATCCACAACAGATAACTCTGATCTCCCCAAATCTCTAATCTCTTCAAATCTCTAACACAAAGAAACTTTTTTCCTTACTTTTTGTCATTCATAAAACAACTCTTTGAAGCCTGTTCAGTTTAGCTAAACTTGACAGTTTTTTTTAGAATTGTTATTCAGAGATTTGAGATTAATAATTTTCATTACTCTGTGTTTATAGCAGACACAGAAAGAAAACTGAAGGAACTCTGGACAAGGTATAAATGAAAGCAAGAAGAAAGGACTACCATATATACTAGTGTATCATGTGACTTTTGAAGATCTAATTTTGAAGCTAATTTGACTATATTAAATGTATATATAGTTTGGTCAACGGTGTAGCCAGGGCCAGCAGTACATATGTTAATTTTATATCTCATGTATAATACACCCTTAAAATTAGCTTCAAAATTAGGTCTTCAAAAGTCACATGATACACGAGTATACATAATAATCATCAATTGTAAGAGGACAGAATGTATGTGCATTAGCAAAAGGAGAAGATATGAATTGGAAATGTCAAAATCAAGTATATGCAGGAATTTAACAGAGAATTGTTATAACAGACAATGGAAAATGTGATACAGAAATTCAAAGGTGCATTGGAATAGTTAAATATGCCTTCCAAAATCTAAACAAAGTATTAAACAACAGGAAAATTTCATCAAAAGAGTGCTGAACTGCTATATATGAATCCTCCAATATAGAAGTGAATACCGGACAATTTCCTCACAAAAGAAACAGATATTTTAGGCAACAGTGATGTGGTTATACTGAGAATAACATGTATGAAAAATATGTTCAATGAGGAAGTTTTTTTTTTTTTTTAGGAAAATGGGAACAAAAAGGACACTTGTATTTAAAATCAGAAAGAGACAGTTGAAATTTCTGGGATACATAATGAAGAAAGAGGACTTGGAGAATAAGACACTTACAAGGCGTGTTGAATGGAGGAGAGAGAGCAGCATTGACAAGTTTTTGTAAATGGATGACAGAAAATCAATTAAGTTCTCAAAACTAAGCTCAAGAGAAAGAAAGGCATTCAATTTTAAAAATTCAGATTTGATTTCATATGAATCTAAATAATGTATAGAATATGAACATTTTCTTTAATCATTTCATCCCAAACAAAGCGATAAGGCCACTAAGATGCAAGAGATTGAAAGAGAATAAGAAGACTTTAGTGAGGAGAAGTGATAAAAGGACAATAAAGGAACAAGATTCAGAAAGACAGAACTGGCATTAGAATATAGATGAGGAATGAAAGAAAGAGAAATTTAACCCTTTAGAATTCAACACACTCAAACCTGCCCCGTAAATACCAGCTGTCAAAGTTTCCCTGTTTGTGCAACTTCCTGTGTTATTTACAATGATGTCATAATATATTATGGCAGAGTATATGAGGCAGGTTACTGTAGGTTGAACATTGAGAGCCATTGTTCACTTGATAGGTTTGGGTGGGTTGGATGCTAAAGGGTTAATGTGATTGTAACTCATTCAATGTTTTATTTCCAGAAATTGGTGTTTCCAATGTTGACCATCTTTAACAAAGTTATTGCCATTATTGTGTGATTGTCCAGTTTTATTTCATTTTTTCCTTTTTAATTCTTGGACCTTTATGCTTTCTACTCTGGGTTTTTCTCAGTTATTTTTCTTCCACAAAATGTTACAGAAACCTCAAATCACTGAATCCATACAGTTATGATAGTGTATCAACCCATAGATTTTCACTTGTGATTTTAAAGTTTATCTTCATTTGTTTAAGTTTTAAAATAAAATATTAAAATATTTTCCTTCTTCTTAATATTTTAACTATTGTCTTAATCTTTACTGCTTTAAGTATAACATTTTGGCATCTACTTTTTTCAGCTTTCTTATGTCATCTGAAATTTTGAGATGAAATATTTTTATTATTTCCCCCAGCTATGGATAAAATAGCAGGACCGACTGGACCTATAGTCTTGGGTGGCAACCAGTCTAGGAGAAGTAAACTTTGAATTCCAACCAACCTGCTACTCTGTCAGTCCTACATGTTTAAGCAAAGGTTAGAAGAAGGTAACTTCAAAAACAAATCCACCTCGCATGTCATCTCGAAGAAAGGAACTGGACCCCCTACTTCAACTCACAACAGAAAATAACGAATTCCTTGGGTTTAATACAATGGTTCAAACAAACACAATACACAGCATGGTGACATGGACCCCTCTCTGCTTTCAGACCATTCACCCATGGATGTAACAACACTTTAGACAATGAGTTTTATTATTTCACAAACTTTTCCGACAATAAATTAATACAACTGTCATAAAAAATGGTACGATATATGAAATTTTATTGTTCTTTCTTTTGTTAGGTTTTCACATGGGAGTCATTAAATATATTTTCTATTATTATTTTTGTAATTTGCTTTCTTTTTTTTTTTTTCAAGTCAGTCTTTCAACTCCAGGTTTCATAAACATATATAGCCTGTTGTTGTTATAACAAAAACACTGCCACCTGGCATCACCATTGAAAGAGAGGTCATTGTAAAATAATATTTTAGAGATATATCCCTTTAATCAAAATTTTACAGACAAAAAATATAAAAATACATACGATGGTATTTATAATCTTTGTTTTTTGAACAATGTTTCATTGGATATATCATTGGTATTCTTTAAGTTTATGTTGCATTTTGTAGTTTTCAGAAATTGTCTTGAATTTTTTTTTTCTCTTATTCAAACTCCCAAGTCTAACAAAGTCACAGGATTCAATATGAACTCCTTCTCTGTTCTTTACTTTTCACAAACAGAATAATAACCAAACTTTTTAAATTTTTTCATGATTTTTTGTTTTTGAAATATTATTTTTTATTTTTCTGCCCACTGATTTCTAGATGCTTTCCTCACGAAGACTGATTACTCTTTTCTCTTTGGTCTTTTCTGTTCCACTATTCCAAATTTTCTCTCTCAGATCAATGAGAAGAAGTAATGGTTGGGGGTTCATTTTTTTTTTTCTTTACAAAAAGCCACTTTTTCTGACCCTGATATGATATTCTGGAGCCATAACCGAGTTGGGGGAGGTGAAGAAGCTTGCAAATTGGCAACAGTAAATGGGGGAAATAATATCAATGAAATAAAAAGAAATGCCAATGTCATGAAAGTTCATAAATTCTTATTTGTAAAAGTCAAATTTCACTATCTTGCTTTTCAAAAAAAGTGATGCTCATGTATGTACGTGTGTAAAGATGTATTTGTAGCTGTGTGTCTGCATGTCCATATATGTGTGTATATGTATGAGAAAAGTATCTAGCCATTTTGAATGTCTCAAGAACAGATTGTGTAGCATTGATGTAACTTGGCAATCTTATTGTGCATGAACAGACACTGATCCTAAGCAGAAATAGGGAAGTTATACAGTCAGTAATGAGCTTTAGTATCATAAAACTGCTACATTCATCATGACAATGTATTTACCTATTCTTTACATGTTGTGCAGAGGATTTTTTGAGGTGAAAACATATCACCTCAGTCAGCCAGTCTCCCAGACATTCTAGATTTGGCTTCCAGTGACTTCTGGATTTTTCCAGAGTTAAATTTCATAGCATGGATGATCAATTTGTTTTTTATGGCTTATCAATCTTTTTGAGGTTATTTAAAGCTAAAACAATTTTGGTTATGTGTCATTTGTGATACACGCTTAGGCAATCATGTATCTTTCGATACATGATTAACTTTTTTCCCGCAGTAGGTTGCCATCTCTTTCTGCAGTAGACCAGTTGCTATCCATGGTTATAGAACCTGGTTTGTCTTACTATTTACCCATAGCTGGGGGAAGAAGAAGAGGATTCATACCTTTCCCAAGGGTATTAGCACATAAGTAAATGTAATGGATTGAACTTGGCTCTCCGATTCCTCAATCTGAGCCGCTATCCATTACTCCACAGTGAAGTCTTACTATTTTAATCATAGCTGAGAAGAGAAGTGGTAGATTCATACCTTTTTCCAAGAGTATTTGTACATAAGTGAATATAATGAATCTGACTGGAATTCAAACTCAGCTCTCAGATCCCTCAATCCGAGCTGCTATCCATTACACCCAAACTTACAGCACCTGGTATTCCCCAGCAATCCCCTAAGTACTGACCAATAGCATGGATGAGATTAAGGAGAATATAATAAGGTAGTTGATGGCAATTTGAAAAATAACTTTGCAAACAATTTTGAAAAGTAAAAGAGAAGTGAGAATAAGTGCAATGTCCAAAAGAAAGAAATTTGAAGGAGACTTTCTGAACAGATTGTATTTATACATTTATATATTCATATGTTATGAAAATTAATGACAAAGTGAAAAAAAATTTTCATGTGACATGTTCTTTCCTTTAGGACTTCATCAGACTAAAGTGATGTTTACATTGATCTAACTACATATGTGCATGAAGGGGAGGGGGACATTGAAATTTTAAACTTTTAAATTTAATTTTTATTTTTTTTACTATGTGTTTGGGTATATAGTATAGCCAATTTAATTTCTCCCCTATTTATGTGTTTATAGATGTTTGTAAGCCCACATATATGAATGTATATATGCATATTTTTGTGTGTTCATATATGTGTGTGTATAAGTAAATGTGTTTACATTTGCGAATATGTATGTGTATATGTGATTCCTTATATAACTTTATTTGCACAGTTTTGTTATAATTCCATCAGTTTAGACTTCCCAATTCAACATCTTAAAGTGTTTTCTTTAAAATTTCTTGAAAATATTTCACATTGTTTTTATTTATTGACTTTGCACACTTTGAAGAAAATAGAAAACAATTTCTTTGTTCAAAATGTTGCAAAAAACTTACTCAAATCAACCTCTGAATTAAGTTAAAAATTCATTCAAAAAATAAATACATTGTCTCTCTTGATAAGGAAACTAGTCGCCTCTCTCTGTTTTACAAATACTTTCATGGCAATTGCTCCGAGGAGCTGCATTCGCTGGTTCCCAGACTTCTGAGGCTGGCATCCTGCTCTCACCCCTTCACTGTCGAAACTCCTAAATGTAGCCATCTCTTCTACTACAATAGCTTCATGTCTTGCACCTCTCGCCTGTGGAACTCCCTTCTCTATTCTAGTTTCCCTGAGAGCTATAATCTTCAGCTATTCAAATGTAATGTCAATTGACATCTCCAGTTGCCTTGATCTATCCACTACCCTTCTCATCCTTTCTTCTATCACTCCTATCTGATTTTGCTCCAAATTTTCTGTAACCTTTTGCGTCCTAGTGGCTTCCCGCCTTGCTTGGGGTGAAACGCTTAAAATGTGTACCTTTATAAAATAATTATTCAAAAATATAAGCAATAACTTCTATGATAATTGTCTTGTTTATATAGTCTGTATATCCAAAACAAAATCTGAAAGTAATAAATTAAGGACCACAAATTGAAGGTGTTGCAGTAGGTGTATGTTGAAATCACATCATGATCACCAAATATGGGCTCTACTTCCAGTTACAAAAAGCAGTGGCAGCATTAGTTTATGCAATTAAATGATGTTTAGGAAAGTTAAGACAATTTCAATAAGGTGATATTGTATATTTTTGCTTTTATATAACTGAGTAATAAAACAGAGATAAAATAAACTAGTATGCATGCAAAGAAAGAAGACATTAACAGTTAGAATTGTGAGTATGAATAAAGTTCAATTGTTCAGGGGTAAGATGTCAACATGCTTGGGAACAAGATCCTGTGGATGTCTTCACTACAACATGCTGGGTGGAAAAGAAAAAAAAAAGAAAAACAGGTAATATTCCATTTTTATAACTGCTTGACAGTGTTCTCTAATGACTTCTTAGCAAAACTGGTTATGTGGAGTAACTCACAAAGGCAATGATTACAAATTATTTTAAAATATCTAGAATGTTGGCCTCAGTAGCTGTGATAAAAAGCAACAGAAATTAAGATGAAAGAAATACTAGCAAAAAAATTGTTTTGTCTAATAAAAAATTCAGGGTTACTACTTATATTAACTAGTGTAAATATTGCCAATTAAATTAAAATTAAAGAAATATTACTCAAAAATTAGTCATGGATGATAGTGCTTTATCTAATAACTAGTAAAATACCAATTAAAAATAACAGGATTATTCACAGATGAATCTGCATTTCTGCTGAAGTTCAGAGTAATATCTATGCAATTTGCCTAGGAACAAAATATTGCTCCCTGGTATTTCTGCTTAGGATCAGTGTCATATATGGCTGCTATGTAACAAGTGCTACACATGCATCCACACAACCATGTTTACAGATATATGTGCACAAATAAAAGTTATTTAATTTCTTCAAGTTTTCTATGATTCAGACATTTTTCCTGATTTCCAGGGAAAAATTGAGCATAAATTATCCAAAGTCTTCTGGGTGTTTTTGGTTTTCGTAAGCCATTACCAAAGAGACTTTTTTATTGTTTTCATAGGGGTGTGTCTATATTGTGTGTTATTTTTTTCAGTGTTTCATCTACATGTGCTGTTGGGTGACATGTTGATTTTTTAAGTGATCCCTCTTCATGCATCAATTAGTGTTGTCATGTCAATTTAGTTTCTTTTCTATGTGAAGATGCAATACTTGAGAAAACGGCATGACACCCATTGATGCCTAAAGGAACAACACTGGAAAATTATCAAAGAAAACATAATGAAGGCACATTAAAATAAATCTATCAACACAGAAATAAACCTCTTTGATAATGCTTTATGAAAGCCAAAAGCTCTCAGAAGACATTGGAAAATTAATATTCAAATTCTTTATAGAAACCAGAAAAAGGATCAAAATTGTAGAAAATTGAATTAAAAAATTCTTAAATAAAGAACTTTCACTGGTCTTCAACTGAACTTGTATGTAAAGACCATTCTTCTTCAAAGATTGTGGACTGGCGCTACAGAATCACAAACAAAGAATTGTACGAAATAACAGAAACCACATCATTTGAAGACTTTCAACAGTAGCAACAACTAAAATAGATATCACATATAACTCAAATAGAAAATAATGACATACTCAAAATTTGACGTTCCACACCACTTCAAATAAAAGGTAAGGAAGGAAACTCCCATCAATACTGCAATACTGGAAAGAGTGTGATAACAGCTACTGAACTTGAGAACTTCTTTTCCTGAAAAATTGTTTTAAGAGAAAGATTTTATAAATTTCAACCCAAGAACAGTACTGATTGCTTGGACAATGAATACTGAAAGTTTCCTTATAAGGAAACAATAACTATTAACATTACCATATTTATAAGGGAAGATTGCCTAGTGTCAGAGATAGAATGCTTATAGATATACACAGTGTGGACATAGGTATGGTGACTGCATGTTTCTGAAAATCATTTGATGTGTGAAAAGGATTGTCCTTGTGCTTTAATACCTATGTTCACTCTTTTTCTCTGTGTGTATTATGCGACTGTTTGTTATCATAGCTAAAGTGGTAGAGCATCTATATAATCTTCTCAAGGAAAAATGGGATATAAATTCAAGTTTTACACAGAGTTTATTCTTTATTTCAATCCAAACTGTTGACTAAAATTTAATAATGATTTTAAGTAATTAAATATTTCCACCATTACAATGAAATGAATCACATTCTCATGCAATGTAGTGTACTTTGTCTATACCTTTATCAAACTAATGTGCAAAATAACAAGATTTTTAGAAGGAGACAAGTAACTTACAAAGTTGACTACATCTCATTTATGGAATTTTCTCTCAATATTCATCAACAACAAAATACCAGGCTAGTTTTGTATAGGGAAATGAATTCATCTATTTTCAGTGTTTTGTAAGCTGATGTATAAGTGGCGTTTCTTTGGTTGCAACTTTACTTCTTTCTCAAATGTACAAATTACAGAATATGGGATTATAACACTAGTCAAAGAGTGTTAGTATTTGCAAGTCATTATTAATGTACCAAGAACACAAAAATAAAAAAATAAAAATAAATAGCCAAATCACTTCCACTTTGATGATTTTTGTTTGAATATTACAGATACCAAGATGGCTGAAAGGTAGAGTAACCAAAATAGTGTGATAAAGATAAGGAAATGAATCCCCCAAAATCAATGTATAATAGTAATATTTGAGGAATAATGAACAATTGACAACAAAAATACATTTTCCCTAAAACTGAAAATCTTCTTAAAATTGATTATATCTGTAAAGAGAGATGAGTATAGCACACACATATATCTGAATATATATAGTGTATGAAAATATATTTATATATTAGTGTATTTTAAAAATGTCTATAGGAAAACAAATAAATAGACACCCTTACTTTACTCAGGATGGTCATTTGATAAAGACAGACTTATTGATAACAACTTGTTTTATTATAAAAATACAATAGAAACTTGCACAAGCACTTCACAATGCCACAAAACTTCTGACTTAGTAAATATCCATTCATAAAAATATATACCCATTTGACAGGAAGAACTTTTCTCAATCTTCACTGATTCTTTGGACAAAAAAGCAGATCAGTATGGATTTAGAGAATTATGTTTGAACCACATGAAACCCACCATCAAACATTGTATTTTTTTTAGCCTTTAAAACTCTCCCTTATTAATATTACTTTCCTTTACACTGCATTCTTTTTCAAGGCAGCTCAATTACAGCATTCTTATTGTTAATTTCACTCAAAGTGTTAAATAATAGTTTCACATTATTATTTTGTTGAAAAGAAAAAAGATGTTTGTGAAGCATAAGAAGAAGCTTGTCAGAGTTTTGTTTATGTTCATTCCTTTTCAGGAATTGTATATGTGCATGCTGGAGTGAGCATTTGACTGAGATCCAATTAAACAAAATTGTAAAGAGCACACCTTGCATACATGACATTGTACAGGGTATTTTAGAGCAAATAGTTGAAATAAAATTCATAAATGAATTTTTTTTGATGGTTGGATAAGGAATATTAAATAATAGTTTCAGACTATTAATTTTTAGTAGCAGTGTATTCTGGCTCTGACATTCAAGGTCAGATGGTAGACAAAATAGGAATGTCAGTTTTGATTGGTTGAGCTGAATATGGGAATGAGTTATAGATTAAGGTTTTTCAGGAGTTGCTGTTTGGATGTCATGCTAACTAGATATATTAGATTGCATTTGTACTAACCCCTTTCCCCCAGTGGGAAAGGGTCTTTCAAGAGGTGGTTGTTACATGTCAAAGGAAATGGATGTGTGAGATGTCATGTTTGGAAACGGCTTCCTAATAGGGGGTGTAGTAACCCCCACATGAGAGAAGATGTATCCGTCAATGTGGTTAATAAAATAATAGTTAAGTTAAAAGTTTTTTGTTGATGCTCTTTGTCTCTGAACCCAAAGAACATTTCATGACACCGACCAAGAGAAGAGAATTTAACTAAAACAATCAGTGATCTCTGGCCAGACAAGATGAGACCAACCAACACTTGCTTCCAGCAAGGAAGAGTATACAACAAAAGCTGTTTTCTGTTGCCACAGCTGGATATGACAACACAACTATGAAATTCAAACACACTATAGTTCAGGGATCAGAGTCACCTTAAGTGGCAGGATAAACTTTTTGTACACCAAATGAGGTCACTATACAGAGTGATAAAGGATAATGGTATTGAAAATAATTTGGAGCACACATCATTATGAGCTTGTAAAATTTATGAGAGATATCACTTCTCCAGAAAGATTTAATATTCAATGATAGTAATTAAAACAGTCCATTTGTCATGAGGTGTAGACATCTAATCTATAAAACAAAAAAAAAACCATTGAAAATGTCAGGTCCCCAAAAAAGCATTAAACAACTCTCATAATATACAGTGTGGATATAGGAATCAAAACTGCATTGTGACAATGTTGACGGTGTCTATATCTACAAAATGCTATTTTTATACTTTTAGAATTCAAAATTTCTGCTAATCAAAGCAAGGAAATGATTATTGAAATACGTCAGACAGAAGTGATCAGAAATCAATAACAAAAATCAATAATATTAAAATCTTTAGTTTCAAAATATTGACCTAATTAACTCAATTTATTCATAAAGGAACATAACTGCTGTCATATATTTGTGTGAGTTCATAGACTTGTCTTTAGTGGCACTTATGATATCTTGCTATAGGTCATAGCTTTCTTTTGCGTCATGTCATTGAAGTCATATGCTATAGGTCATAGCTTTCCTTTGAATCATATAATTGATGTCATATGCCACAATTGGCTGTTAATGAGAAAAAAAGTTGGATAAAATCTGATGAAAAGAAAAGAAGACAGTTTGGAATAATTTAGCTTAATATGTTTCACCAGTAACCCTGCAACATCAGAAGAAGGATTTTATTTGGACCAGCCAAAAATCTACGCTACCAAAATGAAGCATGCTTATATTAAGCATCTAAATTTTTCATGTTAAAATTTAGCAACATTTTTAAATCATCCCGTTTTTGTTTTTGTACTAATTTGGAAATATATTGAAATAGATCAGGAAATTCATAGCATTTTCAACCTTTATTCAGATTTGTACATCGAAAGTACTAGGATTTCGGAATCCTCTATAATTAATATACAATAAGGGTTATTTCAATATATCATTGTTTCTTCAGATGAAGATGCATTGGAAATACTATAATGAATTCCCTATGATTAATATATGACTAGACTATATCAATATATCTATATTTCTTACTAAATGAGTATTAATTTCTTCAGATGAACATGTATGGTGATTACCTTGTCTACCAAATGACAATTAGGTGGTGCTGTTCAGGACTATGAAAAGGGCAGGACTAGAAACCTTCTTCTTTTGCTCTAGGATGTAGTAATGAAAACAGCAAAACTTCTTCTCTGAGAGGCCATTTTCTTAATTTCAACCAGACATCTAAAAAGTGTGAGTGTGTGTGTGTGTGCGTGTGAGATGTGCTAACAGCAAAACATAAATTTTTTCTTCCTTTTTCAGTTATCTGTGTACATACAGGTATATTTCTTTCTTCTTGAATTATGTTATTTCTTTATATGAAGATATATATGTAAAATTCCTACACGTGTTGAATCTGTTTCTTTTGAAAATATTGAATTCATTTATTTTGAAGGTTCTCCACTTCAGCTGTAATAAGTAGTAACTACAAATTTGGTGACCAAAATTTGCCTTATCCAATACAAATCATAGCACCTATTCACAACAGATAATACTCTGATTTATGAATCCTCTATGATTAATATATGACTAGTCTCCTTCAATATATTTCTATTTCTTACCAAATTAATACTGAAATAAAATGGGATAATTTTTTTTTTAAATGGATCAAACTTGTTAAACTTTAATTTCCATTATGGTAGAGTTGAATTCTAAAAAAATTATACATTTTAGACTGTTTTTTTTATCCCATTGCTATAACATAGCTTGCATGTGCCTTTTCTATAATTACTTTCATGGTAATTGCTCTGATGAAATTTTTCTCTTTGGTACTTACAAATTTAAGTGTACTACTAGATTAGCAGTAAGGTTTCATTATTTTACAGTTAAAATGTCTAGATGTAACTAAGTTCTATGCTAATAGTTTTTTCTCTTGCACTTCTCACTTGTGGAACTCTCTTCCAGCTTCTTGCTTTTCACTCAACCTTTATCTTCAAATATTTAAATGCAATATCAATCAATTTCTTCTGCCTTCTTAATTGCTGTTCCTTTATTGTTCTCTCTCCTTAATAAAGTTTTTTTTTTCTCATCTCACATTTAGTAACCCCTTGTGCCTTAGTGGCTTGATTGCCTTGTAAAATGATTAAAAAAATGATTATGCCATTATTTAATCAGAATAATATCCTCATTTTAGTTGTTATAATTACATATACTGGATTTCAGTGGAAGAAGCAGATATGCAATATTATAATGACAGCTAGAAATAAAAAGTTCAATTCAAAACTAACAACTCCAACAGACACCTGAAGAAGGTCATGTGGTACAATAACTGAAATATTATAACTATAACATCCAATATAAGGAGACTAGTCTGAGTAAATAGTATAATAGGTCTCTAACTGTTCTATTGTTTACTTCTTGCTGGAAAACAGAATTGGATTCATGCCTTTTCCCAAAGGCATTTGGATTAATCAAATGTAGACAGTCCCAACTGAAGTTTCAACATAGTTTGCTGATTCTCTTCTCTAAACATTAGCTGTTCAGCCATCAGCACCTTCTTCAAAAGTTCTTTGGCAAATTTTCTAATTTTACAACAAATAACTTGTGTATTAATGCTTTGTGCTACATGCTTTCAGTTGCATTGTATACGGAAGATCATCAATTACCTGGATTTCAGTGAAGTTGAAAATAATTGCCCAAGTTTATTTTTTAACACACATTTCAATTGTCTTTATAAGAAAAAATGTGAAAAGAGTTTAAAAGCAATTAATCTTGACATTTCCCAGCTTTCTTCTAAAATCAGCACTTGTTTTGTTGTCTCCCTTTGTTATAGCAGCTTCATTTTGATAAGTAGCACTTTATTGTTGTTGTTGTTGTTCAGCGCCCTTTTTTTTTCTTTCTTTTTTTTTTTTTAAAATCACTTTTCACTGCTTGTTTTTCTTGTCTTGTTTACAGTGCATGAAGAGAAGCCAAGTATCATTGGTTCAATGACTGGCTTTATTTCTAAACATCAAAATGCTAAAAATCAGCTCTGAAAAATTTATCTCTCTTAAAGCTCTGAACAAAATCAGCAAAATATAAATTAATGTGATATGTTGCAAGTGCAAGATGAGGAGAGAATCACCCAGGCTCATCATCAAAGCAGTTCCTCCCACCCACAACCTCTGTGAACATGATACAAACTAATTTTAATGTGTTAATCCTTACACTATAAACCATTCATCAAACACATTTCCAGTGCTTGATATTATTTCAATTTCCATAATACATATTGGTCAAAAAAAAAAATATTTTACTGTAAGACAGTCCTCCTTTGAACCTTGTAGACTGGCACTACAGACTCACAAGCAAAGAACTGTATCAAATAGCAGAAACCACATCATTTGAAGATTACCAATAGCGGCAATAATTAAAATGAATAGCACATGTAACTCAAAAAATAATGACACAGGCCTAGGCAAGGATAAGAACAAGGAGTTTACATAAAATGTGCCAAAATTTATTATTGGCAGAAAAAAAGAAAAATACAGTCATAAAATCCAAATGTATCCAATGCCCCGGGTGGCCAAGCTGGTAGTTGACTGTTGGTGATGACTAGAGTAACTTGAGTGGTGCTGAAGATTGATAAACAGCTGGTGTATTGGGTTGGTACTAACTGGCAGTTGTAGGCCAGGGCAGACGGTTGTTGGTAACAAGATGATGAAAATGAAATCACTTGAGAAGTGTTGAAGGATGATAGGCAGTCAGCAAAGGTTGGTAGGCAGTCGTCATGTTTAGCTGGTACTAGCAGACAGTCTTAGCTGAGGGTAGACAGTTGCAACCATAGTGATCTGCGAGATGATGAGCAGCAGGGAATGAAACCTGAATTGTCTAGCAGATTGGTAGAAGACATGGTTGGTGGGAGTCAGTTGGTCGCTGGTGATTGCTGGTCATCACTGGTCCAGGTACTACCTAATCATCCTGGCTGCCCCTGCAGTAGGTATCTACCTGTAGCCACACCACTGAGGCAGCATGCAACACAAGGCCAGGGTTTAATGTGGGGAACCAGAGTGCAGATGCTCAGGCCACTGATAAAAATTGGTCATTTGAGGTTGCAGGGGGGGGGGAATTTCCCTGAGTATCTTCACCTCAATTCAGCATGCTGATTTTATGGCATAGGAGTGTTACAACAGTGCAGGGTTTTGATACTACTTCTGGTTATAAATGAAAGTTATAATAATAAATCTAGATTAGGAAGTATAATGTAATTGGTCATAATAAAAATACAAACAGGAAAGAAATAGTATTGGTTTTGGATAATCAGTGTAAAATGTCACTGAAATGGTGTACAGAATTAATAAACTTGAAGAAACTGTCCAAAGTTAAATTCAAAGAGTCTGTTTGTTGAAGCATAAATAACAGAGTATCATGTCACTACGATACACTCAGTAGAACTTCCATTTTAGGGGGGTAAATCTGGCAGGGGTACTCCAGATGAGTTGGAAGTGAACTTTCAAGCAAAGCACTCTAACTTATCAGTAGATGTCAGTACTTGACATTGATTGAAGAGAGGAGGGACTGAGGATTTGCTATTGCAGAGGCACCAGTAATCTCTAGAACCAAAGTTGTGGGAGGCTATACATTGTTTCATTCTATCAGTAAACAGTGACTTCACTTCTTTTAGGACATGCTTGCACTCATTTCAAGCAGTGACAAAGAGATGTCTGTTACAATCAGACCTTTCACTTTGGTACAGCTGGAAAAAGTGATTCCTGTGGGCTATAGTGGCTGAGCAGGCAGGTGAGAACCAAGATGATCATGGTTTCACTTGGTATTTTCATGCTGGAATAAAAACTTTGATGTTGGCTTTCACCAATGAGGAAACCTCAATGGTACACTACCTGAGACAAAAGGTTAAGAAAGAAGCCTCCATCAATACTGGAAAAAGTAATAATAGTCACCAAATTTGAGAAACCTATTTTCCTGAAAAACTGCTTTAACAAAAAACTTTATAAATTTCAATTAATAGTAGCACTGGCTGGTTGGTCAATGAATGCCAAATGTTTCCTTATAAGGAAATGGTTAATATTGCAATAGCACATGTAGACTCTCTGCCAATAGATTCAGTAAGAACTATTCAGGACATCTTTCAGGAACCAAGTTTTAGAACTTTATCATCCTACATAAATGAGACAGCTTCAAGTGTCTCTTGTCACTGACAAAAGCATTGTGAAAAGACATTAATGAGATAGAATGACATTATCTTCTTTATGTATCTATTGCATGGAAAAGAGTTATTTCCCTTTGAAGCTGCACATGAGAAAATAGGTGATTTCAAAAACAACAAACATCCAGCCAGCTTTCTAGCATACCTACCTTACATTTCTAACATCTTGACAGCTCTCACTAAAGGTGGGGGTGGTGATGAAACTGCGGAAATTCTGCACAATACAGTCCAAGGCTTACATTAAAAGCATGCAATGAAATGCACTATATGCACTGGTCTATTTGACTTTAAAGTTTGCCTGTCTTCTACTGACAACTGAGAAATGACAAAACTTCAAAACCATACATGATGTAGACAGGACATTCTTTTTATTTGTTTTTGCAGGGAAATAAAAGGTTTTTATTTTGAATAATATAAACCAAAGAATTAATATCTGTGATTTACAAATATGGTTGTCATATGCATAAAAGCTACCTTATAATTATAGAAATATACCAAAGATTTTTTTTTTTTAAAGAAATGCAGTTTATCTGAAAACTTGTATTCCATAAGCTGGTCGTTTTTGAAAAGACATTTTGAAGGCAGAAAAATCGGCATATCAATTTCATAGAATTTTATATTCTATGTTTTTTTTGTATTTCTTTGGTAGGGATATTGAAATATTTCAGTTGAAATGCTGCAAAGAGGCTTACTAGAAAGGCATGTAAAGAAACATTGTATTGTAAGCATTTTTTAGCTTTGAATAATTAGATTATGCTATCTTGCTGAAGCATACAAGCAAAAGACTGGAAAGCTTTTTGGAAAGAAAGTGGGAGCAAAAAATAGCAGTCAAGACAACAGACTGACAGAGAAAAGATATGAGACTCGCAAAATTGCAATTAGAAGTAGAGAAAAAAGAAAGTCTTCATACACTTTTAAAAAGTTTCTTTTTTTTGTTAATTCATTTCATTCTAAGCAAGGGAATAAAGCCACTAAGACACAAGCTGTTACTGAGTTTGAAAGAATATGAGAACAACAAAACATTATTGAGAGAGAACAATAAAAGAATATGAAGTACAAAGGAAGAAAATAACATTGAAGTTGAATTTTTGAAAAGTTGAAATAAAAGAATATGAAGTACAAAGGAAGAAAATAACATTGAATTTAAATTTTTGAAAAAGTTGACTGGGAAGCAGGAAACTAGAAAAAAGTTCTACAAGTGATAAGTGTGAGAGAAGAAACTCTTAGCATAGAACTTATGGTTAAATCTAGCCATTTCAAATGTAAAATAGTGAAACCTTGTTCAAAATAATTACCATGGAAATATTTATAGAAAAGGCAGAGGGAAGCTACATTACAGCGGTGGGAAAGGAACTGAAGCCAAAATGTCAGATTCTTGTTTGTATTTTATCAAGAATCTCTAAATA
Source organism: Acanthosepion pharaonis (assembly GCA_903632075.3). Taxonomy (NCBI): domain Eukaryota; kingdom Metazoa; phylum Mollusca; class Cephalopoda; order Sepiida; family Sepiidae; genus Acanthosepion; species Acanthosepion pharaonis. The sequence goes on along the minus strand of CAHIKZ030001835.1, from coordinate 1,884,837 downwards.
TATAGCAAAAACACCAACACAGATGTGACAGCAACTGAGTTCTCAGAGAGAAAGGGGTGATTTTATAAACAGTGGCTGCTGCTGCTGTTGCTAATGCAATGCTCTTCTACTTGAATTGAGCTCTCCTAGTTACTGACGTCTTTCACATAATGTTAAAATTTCCCTTCCACTCTGTTGTGCAATGATAGCTTGAGGGTAGAATCTCTGACTGATGCCAAATCAGTCAGGTTTCAATCCCAGCTTGAAGCAATCGGATGCCTAGCCACACTGATGAGCTGTTATACAGTGAAACAGTTTATCTGTGGATGACATATATATATATATATATATATATATATTAACAAGGAAAAGAACAGACAAATTAAGAATCTACCATTCTTTAGCATTTACTTTTTTTTAAAAAAGTGTTCAATACAACATAGAGAGAATTTGTAAGTCCTTAAATTACCCATATCCTGTGTCTACATGAAAAGTTGTATATTATTAAGTTTCCTAAAAATAATGATCTCTTAAATCAGCGTAATGAACTAACAGTATTTTGTAGACATTGTATAATGTTTACGTTATAAATATTGTTAATAGAATTTTTCATAAAAGAATCTATGTATTAAATTTAGATATCCATTATTTCATTAATATATAATGGTACATATAATAGTTATTTACTTCCTTGATTTTTAACTGTAATACTACCATGATTTTTGGTCCATTCAACATAATTAGTATTGTACTTTGTGTTCAAAATAATATATATAAAAATGGTTTAATTATACTGAAGGTCCCTTTAAGACTGTTCACAAGTATAGAAAAAAAATTATTAATAAAAAATTTTGAAATCTTTAATATTAACCTCTGTTTAAGTATATCTGTTTGTATGATTCAATGTATCTTGATTGTATTCATAACCAGATCTTAGCAAATAGTGACATATCTTAAAAAAATGTCAATTCATCCAGACAGGATTGAATAACACACCTACCATAACCTACAATCTATACTTCTCATTTTTCTGCTTCAGAAATGACCTGTTTTTTGATTGGTTAATCTAGACACACCTGTAAAACTTTGAAATCTTATCCCCCATCTACTTTTTTAAATCATAAATAAACTACTGTATTGTTTTGTTTTTAAAAGTAAATTTTTTTCATAAAGTTACCAAACATCACCTGATGAAATGGAACAATTTTCAGTTCTGAAACATGAAAGTTTTGTGTAGCAATGTAAAATATTTTTCTTATAAATTTGCACTTATGAAAATGAAAAACTAAAAAACATCAGCATTAGACTCAGTTCCCAAAGTGTATTTTACACCAAGTTGGTTGACATATTGTTTAAACTTCAATGAGCTGGAGCTGAGTTCCCCAATCACTACTGGGATGACTAACATTTTTCTTTGCATTTTCAACAGTTTGGCAAACTCAGCCTTCAGATTAGAGTAGTTGCTGATCTTTTCTATTTGCTTTGTAGACAGCAGGTATGGACACATTAATTATTTGGCATTCATTTGTTGTTTTGAGGATGAATATATCTGGTTTTTGGCATTCAATAACTCAATTAGTTTGAAATTCATAGTCCCATGTTGGTTATCAGTTGAGGAAAAACCTTTGACCTTACTTCTGCTGCATCAGTGTGTGAGTGGAAATCAGAGCTGATGATAGCATAAAATGGAAATGTATCTGGTGGCTGAAATAAACAGGACTCATAAGTGTCCTGAGCCTTGAATAAACAGGGTGCACAGGTGTCCTGAGTAGAAGGAAATGTGTGCTTACTTGGGTGCATGCCAGAAGAGGTGTGGCCACACAAAGCTGCGTGGGTGACATACCGAAAGAGGTGTGGCACCGTGAAGTTGCGTGGGTGTCCAAATGTTATAAAACCGGCTTGATTCTTGATCTGGACAGAGAGTCTGGCCAGAGGTTCATTGATGATTTGTCTCCGTCAATTCCTGTGTGCACAATCCTAAACTATGTGATTCTACCTCACTCTACCCATTTGCCACAACTCGAACAATGAAGGTATATATATATGTGTGTGTGTGTTCATTGCCTTATATAAGCCCAGCAGCAATATACAACATCTTTGATTTGGTGCTTCCTGACCAGATATGTCTATGACATATTTGATTGAGAACCTGGGTACTATCAAACTCAATTACACACTCAGAGGATTGTAGGATAACATCAAGACAAGGTAGGTGACTTTTGGTTTTACCTTGCATGTATTCTACTCTTGTTTACATATTGGAAAAAAAATTTTTTTGTTAGATTTTGTAAGATTTAATATGGAACAATACACTTTCACAGATTTTGTTCATGGTCTGACTGCAAAGTTAAGAAATATGGCTTGTTTGGGGATGAACACACTGAGAGGTGAGTCCCTTAAAAAAACAAAAAAAAAACATACAACCACTGGTGCATAGAAAAGATGGTGGGTGCAAGACTTGGTTAGAGGACATACAGCAGTATTTTAAAGTTGTAGATGATGTCAAATGTCAGGTGGCTCTTCTGACAATGGGGGGTTCAGTTAGGCAATATGTCTATAGGTTAATGTCTGATAACCCATGGCTTACATGGGATGAGTTAGCTAGAAGACTATTATAGGGTGGTTTCCAACCCCTATGCATGTAGAGTTAGATAATGTTGAGCAGGGTATAACAGATGCAGTCCAGGACTACATGCAGAGGGTAGTACACCTGGTGGAGAGTACATACATATGGGAGAAGTCAAGTGGTTATGAAACAAGTGTTGGGATTCTTCATAGATAGCCTAAGGGACCAGGATATTAAGATGGTGATGATGAAGGACGAATCACAAACCTTGGAGGCACTTATCAGAAAACCTTATCTGAGTTGAATTGGAAAATCTGGCTTGATGCAAGCATGGAATATAAAGATGAGCCCATGAAGTTTTTCACTCAAGAAGGTGATTACAAATTGAAGCCATGTGTCCTGATAAATCTGAAAGAGATAAGGGTAGGTGTAATGAAAAGAGTAAGTGGGGAAGTACTAATGGATTGAAATATAAAACTCATAGGAGAGAAAGAATCAAGCATGTTATTAGGTGCTGGCATTGTGGTGAGGAAGCTCATATTTAGAGATTCTGTACACGACAAGCACCGGGAACTGAAACGGAGTCTGTTCGTAAGATGCCCAATGAACGGAACAAGATTGTATTGATGCACATATTTGGTAATATGGGTGTGTCAAATTCTGTTTCCATTAAGATAGAAGGTAGAATTTATAGACCTTTGGTAGATATAGGAGTGAAGCTATCAGTCATAAACAGTAGGGTTTATAAAGCATTTCAACCAGGGCCTGAACTGCAAAGGAAAAGCATTAATTTACAGACAGCTAATGAGTCCTCATTATAGGTGGATGGCCTCTCTCGTTTACATGCTCGAATAGGAAATCAGTCCACCCCTCATGATTTCTTTGTTGTGAGGAATCTTAATAGAAATGTAATACTCGGCTGTGATTGGCAAAAATGGAGGAGGATATATTTAAATGTGGGTGCTTTAAGAATTGGGAAAGAGTATGTAGCTTCAAAGATATCCATATCTTGTCCATTATTAGATTAGTACAACAAATAATATTAAAATCCCAGCACATGCACGCTTGCATGGCATGGATTGCACTTAAAAGCAGTGGCGGAAAGGAATATGAGGTAGAACAAGTGAGCAGCAGATATGCTAGCAATTTCAGGGGCATATCAGTATCTAATGTAGTGGTAAAAATTAGCAAGTCTTGTAGGTTCCTGTTGCTCATAATGAACAACACTAATTAAATGGTCACCTTGTATTACAGGGACAAGAAGATTTCACTCTGGCATATCTGGATGACATTTAAATATTCTCTAATACAATGGAGGACCACTTGAAGCATATAGAGTTTTGGGCAGTTTGTAGAAGAATAATCTCAAATTGAAACTCCAAGTGTGAGTTCTTTAAAAAAGAGACTCAATACCTGGACTTCAAAGTTAGTGAGAAGGGAATACAGCCAGATTTTGATAGTCAAAGCTATAAAGTCAGTTTTGACTTCAACCACCGTTAGGCAGGTAAGAACTATCATTGGAATGACTTTGTACTATCACTGCTTTGTTAGAATTTTTTCTGATATTGTGAAGCTGTTGATTAATCTAATGAGGAAGTATGCGCATTTCTAATGGGATGACACATGCCAGACCGCTTTTAATAGCCTAAAAATGAAGCGCACATAGATGGTAATACTAGCTTATTCTGATCCAAATAAGGAATATAGGCTGTATACTGAGGCCTCTTATCAATCAATTGGCATAAGTAAAATGCAGCCAAGGTGGTCAACCATAGAGAAGGTGGCTTATGCCATAGACTATGCCATTCAAAAACAACATTCACCATCTAACACAGATTATAGACCGCTAGAGCATTTATTTAATTTGCCCATAGAAAATAGACATGAGCTTTGAGCATGTCTGGCTACAATTGCAGCATACATTACCTCAGAGGTAAAGATAATATTTGTGCAGATCTGTTGTCACATTCCAGAGATGCAAGTGGGGACAATGATGATCCTCCAGTAAATGTAGATGATAGGAATTACCTAATTAGTGTGACAAATTTGAATCTTTTTGAACCAAAAGAATTTGCATTGTACAAAAATGCAGATGACTCATTAGTGGTGTATGAATGATCCATGTTGCAGGGAACAGACATAATTAGAGAGCAAGAATCTGATAAAGACAGCGATGTATTTCAAAATTTGTGGGCTCAGTGAAATGAGTCGTATTAGTTCTGAAAGTGACTGCTTGGTGGCGGGCCTTTCAATTGTAAACAAAGACAGGTCTACAGTATATAAATTAAAATACCTTAGCACATGCACAAGAAAGTAGCTGTGAAAAATCTATCATTTTTGTTATTTTGATTAATAAATTTTTCTGCTCTCATCATGACATCAAAGCAGAAGGCAAGTGTTAAAAGGAAGTATACAAACCCAAGTATCAAAGGAACTTCATAGCTTCTCTGACTCAGAATAATAAACCAATCTGAGTCTCCACTGCAGAAAAAAAACTCCATTTCCCACTATATACACAAGGTAAATAAACTTTAACAAGTTGTAGCATACATTTCAATATTTATAATAAATATAATGTTATTGTATTTTTTTAATTGTATATATTTCCTTTGCGAGAGGGTGCTATCGATGCTATTCTTTGCAAGTGTGTTATGCTGTATTTTTTTATTACAGTATATACAGTACATACACAATATACTGTATATATATATATATATATATATATATATATATATATATATATATATATATAGAGAGAGAGAGAGAGAGAGAGAGAACATACATATATTGTATATAATATAAATATACAGCATACATATACCGTATATAAATATATACAGTGTGCGTGTCCTGTATATGTATGCATATATGATTATACTGTATGCTCTATATATACAGTACAGTATATATTTATGCCATGTATACATGTTTATAATAATCACATTATGATCATAACTACTGGTAGTTACTATAGTGGTTTTATAAATTAAAAATAATCCCTTCCCATCTATGGATGAAAGGTTTCTCTGTATATAATAAATAGGATGAGAAAATGTATACATAATGTTTATCCAGAAAAAAAAACTGTTGATTAAGGACATTGTGCAGAGGACATAACAAAGATGGACCTTATCAGCTTTGCCAATTTTATACCACATATTGATCACAGGTGCACACAACTGTTTAATTTTCTTGTTGCTTCTTTTGTTTCCCTTATTATGTATTGTACTTCAGTTGTGGTCATTGGGTGAGAGGAGAGAGATGCAGTGAAAATACTTTTGGGAAAAGTAAGATGGTGAGGAATGTTGGATATTCATTGAGGAAAGAGCTTTGACTTTACTTCTGCTGCATCACAGTGCGAGCAGAAATTGGTGATACAAGAGCTGCATCCAGTGGCTAAAACAGAATGCACAGGTGTCCTGAGACTTGAATAAATGGAGTACATAGGTGTCCAGAGCGGAAGGAAGTGCATGCTTGCATGAACATATGCCGGAAGAGGTGTGGCCACACAAAGTTGTATGGGCGCATGCTGAGAGAGGATTGGCCACATAAAGTTGTGTGGACACATGCCAAGAGAGGCTTGGCCACATTAAGTTGCGAGGAAGCATGCCAAGAGAGGCTTGGCCACACGAAATTGTGTGAGCAACATATCAGAAGAAGGTGTAGCCACGTGAAGGTGTCCAGATGTTATAAAACCAGTCTTATTCTTGATCTGGCTAGAGAGGCTGGCTAGAGGTTCAATGAAGATTTGTCTGTCAATTCCTGCATGTGCAACCCTCACCTCTACCCATTTGTTGCAACTTGAACAATAAAGATATTTATATATTTTTATATACCAGTATTCATCTCCTTATTTGAGCCCAGCAGCAATATAGTACATACAGACTATCTTTGGCTTGTCTCGTACTTCTATTAATCTCAATAGTACATGCTTGGACCATTTATCAGACACATTGTAGCCATATTTTTTGCACAAGACCCAATGCAAATTAAGGTAAACACAGTTATGTTGCCTTTTGTACTCTCCAGCATTTTATAGACTTTGATTACAAGTTTGACATTATGTTGTTTCTCTTCACAAAGCCTAATTATTTGGTCATCTGCAGTATGGTACATATTGCTGGCTATAGCTTTCAAATATGTAAGGCACGTTCATATGCAGCCATAATTACACATTCATTTCCTCTTTTCAGGTCACTGTGTTTTAACCATTTCTGGGAGACTCCATAGTTCTTCAATCCTTCTATTGATTTTTCAAATTGTCCATGCAACTGCATGCCCAATAGCTGGCCAGATATCTCCCACACATTTCTCACATTAAATTCTTCTTTTCCTTTCTAAAATGAGTATTGATGTAAGGAGTTAAGTACCCCAACATCAATACCCATTTGTGCTGCTACATATTGCAGCAGTTCTTCTTCACTGTTCCCTAAGTAGTGTGCCAGAGACCTTTGTTTATCTTTGAAGCAGCCAAACTTATCAGCCATCACACTCCAACAGATTTTGTCATATAAAGTCTGCTTATGTTAGACTTTGGGGCAATGCACTATGCATGGTGATCATATTACAGGTCTTCCTATCAAGTTCAGCAATTTTGAGCTATGTTCAAATTACACTACTGTATCTAACTACACTACCCATGTGTTGATTGTTACAATCTGTTTATGAGTATGAAGTTTCAACTCTACTAGTTTGAGCCTCTTCAGATATGTATCCCCAACTTTGTCCTTCATCATGTTATGTAGTATGTCATCAGGTCTGAGAATACCAAGGTAATTATTTCTACATTCCT